>CM032920.1:15781413-16184272 GCA_019202795.1 Arabidopsis thaliana x Arabidopsis arenosa | reverse complement strand
TCTTGAGGACAAAAATATGATAAAAAGCTATGAATTGCAATAGGAATGACTATAGTGTCTTTGCTAGAAAAATTGCGTCTCCCTTACATGGCTATTAGCCCTCTTATTTATATTGACAAACGACATTTAACTCTCAATTAAACACAATTATTCTCTCTTAAATGTGTCCGTTTTGGTCTTCGAGTTTTAATGCCCAACGTTTGAATTTGAATTGACTCCGATCCTCATGGGCTTCGCCTTTTGGCCCAAGTCATCCGACTTCGATTCCGAGTCATATCCCGAGGTGTGACCACTCCGGGCTCTCTTTATGGTGATGCCCACTTCGATTATATCTTGCGATCCATGGGCTTAATGGGCCTTATCCTTTGCGGGCCTTCATCTTTATTACGTGGCAATCTTTGGCTGGTCCCGGCCCACTGGTGCGGGATCCGACACCAACATTAGCCCCCCAAGTCTTTCGAAGTGCTATTCCAATTCGGAAGGCTTAATCGTCTTAATGACCAAAGATTGCGCCCGTGGGATCTTCTGGTTTTCCCGCCAAGATTTTATCAATCCTTTAATTTCGGTATTACCCATATTGATCGCGTGACATCTGTCACCATCATGACCGTATCTTAATTATTTACTATTAAAATGGGAAAAACCCTTTCCACTTCCCCCACGACTACCGAGGCGGTTCCATCATTACCACTTAGTTTGCGTGAGGTAACCTTTTCTCATCTTATCTTTCGATAAAAAAGTCCTTTGTTTCTCTCGTTAAGTTTCTCTCTCCTTCGCCGAATTTCTTTTCCCGAACTGAATCTTCCATTCTTTCTAATGTCTTCCGACCGATAGACCCGAGTCTCCGTCTTTCGACGAGAACGTTCTAGTAATGACGAATGCACTCGTCCTAACGATATTGCTGGTCCGCATTATAGATCCACTGTACCTTCAATCCCATCCCTAGAAAAGGTTAAAGGGCTTTGCCCAGATTCCCCCTGAAATTATAGCTGGAGCTCAGATAGGCCGATCCCACGGAGTCTCCGGGAAGACCACCGCGACGGCTACTTTTGTGTTTACGAAATCTACTTCAAGGGCTGTGGATGACCTTCCCTCTTCCGAAAGCCTTAGTCCGGTATCTGGCGGCCCTCGGAATCGCTTTACCTCAGCTAACCCCCAATCTCCTCCGAACCATCCTCGGAATCATAACCGTTGCGGCGGAAGCTGGCTACGTCATAGGGGTTCCCGAACTGAATGAACTTCTAAGTGTGAGAAGTTCGTCAAAGAAAGCAGGGCTACTTTTCGGCGTAACCCGAACGCTAATAGGAACATCATTTCGCACCTCCCGAACAAGGATGAAGAACTGGCACCATCCTTGGTTTCTGATTAAGAAAACTCCCGCTTCGATTGGAAATCTTTCTGATGTGCTTCCATCGAAGTGGTTGCAAAACCTGGTAGAAAATAGGTCACTGATACTTTCTCAATTACCCTATTACTTTGCTAACCAAATTTGTTGTTTTTATTTGCAGCCTGTCATTGCTCCAATTCTCCCAACTGAAGAATTCGTCAACTTCTTCAAGACATCCTTAGAGGGGAAATCCTTTGGAATATTCTTTTACTCTCGATCGGTTCATTGAAGCCAATCGAAACTCAGGATGAGTCCGCCTAATCATCTTCATCGTCTTCCACCTCCTCCTTCAACTCAGGGATTATCAGCTCGGGCTCTCACTGCCCAGCGTAAGAAGCTCTCCAAGCCGATAGCAGAGGCTTGTGAAGAAACAAGGCGTTCCTTGCGGCCGCCATTGACAAGAAGGACTACAGCAGGACCCTTCTGGTTGACGACAAACAGCACCGAGGGAAACAGATCTGTTGCTGCATGCAGATTAAACACCTCGTCGTGAACGTCGTCATGATCGTTCTCCTCGGAGAGGACCGATCTCCTTGTCGGACTCTCCTCGACCTCCCCGAGATGACTTTAGCAACGCACCGCTTAAAGATTGATTCGTAGGAAAAGAGACAAGTCATCTCGTAGCGATTCTTCTCCACATAGGGAGAAATCGAGGGCCCGGACTGACCGTTCACCTCGATCGTCTCCTCCATCTAGAACAATGGGTCCTCCTGCGCCGGTTGGCATGTCTTCTCTCCCCGAGCATGATGGCGAGAAGACCACTCGGAGCGTATCTCCTCAGAAGGAGGGTTCTGGACCTCAAGATGCTTCTCCGAAGTCGAAACCTGCTCTTGTCCCCCAAATCAGATCGCTTACAGGTAACGATTTACGCATTCTTAAGGGTTTTCACTTCATCTTGATTCAAAATATTACAAATTCCCTTCTTCTTCCTTTACAGCTATGGAGAAAGAAGGTAGCGTTTTTCGATGCTTTAAGACCCGGTCGGGTCTAATCCTGCCGGAATTCGACAAGTGGCGTCCTGCAATCCGCGAACGCTATTTACTTCATGCGCATCACTCATCTCGGGTTAGTTTTACTTCATTCATCTTTTGCGTTAGTTTTCCAACTGACTCATCATCTCGAGTTTATACGAGATGCCAGGCGAACAGCGAACTCAACGACATGGTTGAACACTATGAGGGACTGTTACTTAGCCAGCAACAGGAGGTTGAATCGTGGAGAAGCAAGCTTACTACCCTTGAAACTGACCTTCACTCATCCTCGGGCTCTAAGCAACAGCTAGAAGATCAAGTAGACGGCCTCAAATCTGAGCTTGAGAAGATAAAGGGGGATCTGAAGGACCAGTATGACCAGAATTACCAACTACAGAACGAGCTTTCTGGTGTTCAGGGTAGGCTTCACGAATCCGAATCATCCGCCGACGCCCTGAATAACCAACTCATTGACCTTCAAGCGAAGTACAACGCAATTACCAAGTTGCGTGATTCCGAATTGGCAAGGTCGGCGTCGAAGGCCAGAAAAGAGGTAAAGGGACGAGGGATGGAGTTGATTCAAGGAGCTATCCGCTTTATTCAGACTGAGAAGGTTAAGTCGGATCTGGAGTCAGACATCAAGGAGCATGAGAGCAACCTAATCTTGCTGGATCAAATCCATGATGACGATTTCTCCGAGGTAAAAGAGAGATCCGAACTGTCGTGTAGTTAGCTGAAAAGAAAAATCGTCTGGCAGCTCTTCCCGCTTCGTCCTTCAACCCTCAGGATTTCGCGGAGTTTTTTCACTGAATCTCCTCCTCTAAGTGAATCAGGTCTAGACTGGGCAGGGTAAACACTAGTTCTTGATGCTTACTACCTCCTTCTCGCCTTTTGCTTGACCCGAACTATCTTTTATAGGTTCAAATGAGACGGAGGGCGTTGTCTTATCCGAAGTCCCTGCTGCTCCCAAGGTCACCCCAGAAGATGTTTGCGCCGCAGTGAATGAACAAGGAACTTCCTCTGAACAAGTCCCGGCCAAGGAGGCGGATGAAAACCCGACAACCGACATGGAAGCCGAAGTGTCTGTTGACCCGTAGTGGCTGCGTCCACTCCGAATTGGGGCCTGTCCCATTATATATTTTTTGAGACTTAAATCTTTATGTTTTTGCTTTGCCCTAGGGGCTTTATTACCAGTTTCTTCCGAACAAGATATTTGCCTGAGGAGGCTTTTAAACCTTTTTTGTTTTAGGTTTAGATCCCAAGGGGGTTTGGTTAAAATTATACGCGGGTTTGCAAGGTCCGCTTTTAACACTTCTTGGCCTTGTGGCTATGTTTTTTCGAGATTTTTGGGCTGATCAGACCCTTCTCTTAGAATGCGAGAACTGAGCTCGGCTTAACACGAGTTCCCCACTTCGGGTTTAGTCAACTCGGTGAATTTGTTGGGCTTGGGCCTTAAAAACTTTGTGTTTAATGGGCTTCTTGCCTTAAATGCGACGGTTGCTTTTTCCCTTGGGAAATAGGGAAAGCCGCACGCCTTTAAGGCAATAACTATTTTTCCCGATTTCCAAAAATAGTTTATTCACCCGGGCACACTATCATCATTAATTTTACGGTTTCAAGATAAACCCTAGGTTTGTTATAAATAGTGGCAAGTTTGCTTCTAGCTTTTAAAAGAACTTCCAAAATTTCTTTAAACAATAATGGAGAACGAAAAAGTGATCCCCACCGATCCTGGCAGCCCCCTATTTCTGTCCGGCGATGGCTTCGAGCCGGCCGGCGTTCTCTTTCCTCACGCCGTGTTTCACTTTCCCTCGAGGGAGAAGAAGAGGCCTACGACTTTATGGACAAGGTTAAGATTCGCTTCTTTCACCCAAATTCCTATGCTTTTCACTTTAATTTATTCTTTTTGGTGACAGGTTGTCGACAAACACCGCCGTTTGTGCGACGAAAGGCAACGGCTGGGACTCAAGAGGCAGACACTCGAGGCTCGTATTGCTCGAGTGGAGAGGAAAGTAAGAGCTCTGGAGAGTGACCCCTTTCAGTGGGAGTGGAGGAACTTCGACTCTATCGCAGAGATCCCGAGGATGCTCCGGATGTATCTCCGTGCTAAAGGTCAAGTTCAGGGACCGGTGAGTGCCCCGACTGAAGCCGCTCTTGTTGATAGCGAAGAGGAAGACGAGGAGAATGACGACAATCCATGGAAACGTGTCCGGAATGAGCCCGAAGTGGAAGGCAGGAATGGTGCTTCCACTTCGAATTCCACATCGGCTATGAGGGAGCCTGTTCCTGAGCCCCTTCCATAAATGTTCCCTAATTCTGTTCTCTTCTCTTTATTTTTCCTTTTGCTTTGAACTCATGATGGGCCTCGGCCCCCTTTTATTTATGGAAATATTTGCTACTCCTTTAATTCCCATATCATTCTTGGTGATACGTCTTTTAATGCAGGATCGATTTTAAGGGCACAAATCTTTCCGCGAATTACTCTGTCTCCACGCTGAATCCGCAGTCTGCTAGGGATACGACACCCCTATAAATTACGGCTTTAACTTTTCCTCACCCCTCACCATTCTTCTTACTTCTGCAGATATGGATTTTAACCTTCGATGTTCAGAGTCTATGCCGGACTTCTCCAGGATCGGAGTGATAGATGAAGATGTTCCGGATGTTCCAAGTAGACGATCTCCTCCACCTCGCGGCTTCTTTAGATCCCAGATCCGAGCTCCATGTGCTTTGATCAGGAACCTCCCAATCAGGGACCAAGGCACAGCGATGGCATTCATAGAAGCGCTTGCGCTTCAACACCGGAAGCTTACCTTGGAAAAGAAAAAGCTTCGGAAAAGGATTAACCGAATGCAACGTAGGCTTACTACGGTGTCAAGAGATCTTCACATCCTTGGCTCTCACCCCGGAGATTGGATTGAACTCGGGATCTCTGACTTTGCTCGAATCCCGGATTGTATGATGCCAGTTCTAGACCTCGCAGGTCAAGGGGTTCAAGTGTTCTGTTCTCCGGGAGGGTTTCCCTAATCCGAAGTGTGCGAAGATCGACACTTTGTCTTGCTCGTTTGAATAAATGTTTTACTTTCGATTTCTTGTATGTTCGCACAGCCGAACTTCTTCATCTTGTATGTTCGCATAGTCGAACTCTTTTCTTAAGAAATAAAATGAATTTTTATTATTAGTAGCTGAACTCTTTTACGAGCTGCCTACGTACCCATTTCGGGATCAAGCCACACCGTAGTTCATGTACATAACAAAATGCGTATTAAACATAAAACTTTTTTAGATTGATCACGTTCCAAGGTCGCTGGACTGGACTGCCTTCCAAGTCTTTCAACCTATAAACACCATTTCGAATCACTTCGGTAACAATATAAGGTCCTTCCCAATTTATGCCGAGTTTGCCCGCGCCTTCTTCCTTTTTATTATCAAAAACTCGCCTTAGCACATAATCGCCTACAAAGAATGGTCTGCTTTTGACTTTGGAATTGTAGTATCGAGCTGCTGCTTGCTGGTAATTTTGTATCCGAATTAAGGCTTGATCTCGTCTTTCATTAATGGTATCCAGCGAGTCATCGAGCATTGCTGAATTCTCCTCTTCGTTCAATGGTGCTTCCGTTCGGCGAAGACCGGGCACATTGAGTTCAGCCGGTACTACTGCTTCCATGCCATAAACTAGGGAAAACGGAGTCTCTCCGGTAGGTCGCCTAGGGGTTGTCCGATAAGCCCATAGGACGGGTTGAAGTTCATCATACCATCCTCCTTTTAAGTGACTCAAGCGTTTTTTGAGGTTGCTCAAAATTGTTTTGTTCGCAGCTTCAGCTTGACCATTTCCTTGTGGATAGCGTGGAGTGGAATAACTAACCTTGATATTCCATTCTGAGCAAAAGGCTTCGAATTCGTGCGAAATGAACTGTGGCCCATTATCAGTAACTATCTCGTATGGAACCCCATGCCGGCATATGATATTCTTCCAAATGAAAGTATTCACCGCCGAATCTTTGATGCTAGCATATGCTTCAGCTTCGATCCACTTTGAAAAATAATCCGTTAAGACCAATAGGTATTGTGCTCCTCGAGTTGATCTATGCAATGGCCCGATGATATCCATCGACCACCTCATAAACGGGTACGGGGCAGAAATGGAGGAGAATAACTCTGAAGGTTGATGGATCTTTGGCGCATGGAGTTGACAACGTTTGCACCTTTGAGCGAACTTGACACAATCCGTGATCATAGTAGGCCAATAATAGCCCATTCTTTTTATTTTAAAAGCCATGGCCCTTCCAGACGCATGACTCCCACATAGACCTTCGTGTACTTCTCTTACGACGATTTCGACTTCGGGCCCAAAGATGCACAATAGGTAGGGGTCGCTAACACCTCGCTTATATAATGTATCCTTTGATAGACAAAATTTCGCGCTAGTGATTCTCATTTTCCTGGCTTGCCATTTGTTTTTCGGGAGCTCGCCTGTCATGATGTAGTGCTTTATTGGCTCCCTCCAATCAGCCCCCCAATCTTTAGCCGGAATTTGGTCAATCTCATGAAATACTCGCGGTTCCGGTTCGGGATGTTCATTTGGTTCAAGGTCTGGTTCGGGATGGTCGTCCTCGATTACCGGTTCTGAATCTGTAACAGTTTCTGGAAGTACATCTGGCTCTTTGTTGTGCTTTTTCGACTTTCTCCGTTTAACAGGTGGCAACTCGACTTCGGGCTCGCCACGTTCGCGCGCTGCTGCTCGAGACCTTGTAACAACGAGGGCTTCTTTGTCAGTTTTAATGCTTCGCTCCGCGATACATTCAACCGGAATTATTCTTTTCAGTTCAGGATCTGACGTTGACGCTAATGCGGCAAGTGCATCCGCGGTTGTATTTTCTCCTCGAGGTATGCGAATTAGTTCGAATTTCTTGAAGTCTTTGGAAAGTCCCTTTACTACTTCGAGATATGCTTCCATTCTTAGGTCTTTCGCTTCATAATCGCCATTGAACTGGTTAACTACTAATTGTGAATCGCAATAAGCTACCACCTCTTCGGCTCCAACCCCTTGTGCCAATCGAAGTCCGGCAATTAGCGCCTCGTATTCTGCTTCATTGTTAGAAGCATTAAACAATAAACGGAATGACTGTTCAAGAATTTCCGATGTTGGAGATTCCAGCTTGATTCCTACTCCAGATCCTTGTTTTGATGAAGATCCATCTACATACAACTTCCAAGTCTGATTCTCTGGTTGCTCCGGTATGCCCAGCACTGGTAGTTCGGTTAGGAAATCTGCCAAAACCTGAGCCTTCATGCTGACTCGGCTTTTATACTCTATATCGTATTCACTTAGTTCCACTGCCCACTTCGCCAATCGTCCGGACTGATTTGGACTATGAAGTATTGTTCGGAGTGGCTGGTTGGTTAATACTTCGATTGGATGAGATTGGAAGTATGGGCGCAGCTTCCGGGCTGAAGTTACTACCGCAAGTGCGAGTTTTTCCATCATTGTGTACCTTGTTTCTGGATCTGTCATTGACTTACTTATGTAGTAAATCGGTTTTTGCTCCCCGCGGTCCTCCCGGACCAAAACTCCACTAACTGCATGTTTTGACACTGAAACATACAAATAGAGCTTCTCGTCCATTTCGGGTTTAGACAACACTGGTGGAGTAGTGAGGTATGCTTTAAGTTGTCCGAATGCTTCTTCACACTTCTCATCCCAAAGGAACCCTTTATTTCCCTTCAGAATTTGATAAAAAGGCAGAGATTTGTCCGTTGATCTTGAAATAAATCTGTTTAGGGCTGCAATTCGACCAGTCAGACGCTGTACTTCCTTGAAGTTCTTCGGGGATGGCATGTTTAGAAAAGCATTAATTTGGTTTGGATTAGCTTCGATTCCTCTTTTTGTCACGATATAACCAAGGAATTCTCCGGATGGAACTCCGAAAGTGCACTTCGCCGGGTTCAGCTTCATTTGGTATCGGTTGAGAATTTCGAAACACTCTTCCAAATGCTTAATGTGATCCTCTTTCCTCAAAGACTTAACCAGCATATCGTCTATGTAGACTTCCATTGTCTTCCCGAGATGCTCATGGAACATTTTGTTGACCAATCGCTGATAAGTGGCACCTGCGTTTTTTAAACCAAAAGGCATTACTTTATAACAGTAGGTACCTCTGTCTGTGATGAATGACGTCTTTTCTTGGTCTTCGGGATCCATCATTATTTGATTATAACCCGAGAAAGCATCCATGAAAGTTAATAACTCATTCCCAGCGGTAGATTCTACGAGCCGGTCTATGTGCGGGAGCGGAAAACTATCTTTTGGACATGCCTTATTGAGATCGGTGAAGTCGATACACACCCTGTCCTTTCCATTTTTCTTTTTGACCACGACAGTGTTTGCTACCCACTCCGGGTATTGTACTTCCCTTATAGATCCTATTTTCAATAGTTTGTCCACTTCCTCATTTACTGCCTTTGCTCGCTCTACTCCGAGTTTTCTTCTCTTTTGTTTCACAGGCTTAAAACTTGGATCTACGTTCAATTTGTGGCAGATTATGCTTGGATCTATGCCAGGCATATCGGCCGCTGACCACGCAAATGACGTCTTGTTTTTCCTTAGAAGTTCAACCAAAGCTTCTTTAATTTCGCTAGCCAAAGTGACTCCAATTCGGACTTTCCGATCTGGTTTATCTTCTTCCAATATTACTTCGATTACCACATCGTCTTCTTTTTGCCCACTAGGAAATCTTGGAATTTCCTTCTTCGCGGGTTTCGTTAATTGCTATTGGATCTTTAGTCGATGACTGGTCAGATAACACGTTCGTGAAGCTTCTTGACTTCCTCGAATTGTTCCCACTCCACTAGGAGTTGGAAATTTGATGCACTGATGATACGTCGAGGGAACTGCCTTCATTTGATAAATCCATGGAGTCCCAAGGATGATGTTGTAGGCTGCTGGTTTATCAAAAACAACAAAATCTACTATCTTTGACACGTTTTTGGCAAGAACTGGTAGCTTGATCGTCCCGAGAGACATGGCCGATTCGCTTGTGAATGCCACCAAAGGAGACGGCGGTCCTACAATATCTGCCCGACTGATTCCCATTCTTTCCAGGGTACCTAAAAAGATTAAGTCGACCGAACTGCCCGTATCAATGAGAATTCTCGAAACTTCGAAGTTGGCAACGTCTAAGGTAATGACTAGGGCGTCATCATGAGGCCTTTCGAGGTGACATGTTTCTTCTTCGTCAAATGATATTGACGTGCCTTGAAAGTCCATTTCTTCACCTAAATTTGCTTTAAATAAAACATTTCGCCTATGCTTCTTTATGGCATTGATCGTATCTCGACAAAGCTTGGAACCTCCAATGATCACATTGATTTTTCCTTTAGAACTTCTAGGTTCTTCTTCGTTGGATTGCCTAGGTCTTTTTAAATTCTGATCTTTAGGGGTATCTTTCGCCTCGTGATATTCTTTCACGAAATCTTCTATCTTGAATTTAGAAAGATTTCCACTGGCCCACAGCTCTGCGAGGTGCTTTTTGAGGACACTACAATCTTTGGTTAAGTGTCCGGTTACCTTATGGATGTCACAATGCAAACTTTCGTCACGGACCCAAGTGTTCGTCCTTCCTTTTCCTTGAAATTGTTTCCCGACGGTATTGTTGAGGGGTTGCGATCCGAACTTTTTAGGTCCTTGGTTCTCTCTGGGCTCAAATTTTTTGGTAGGGAAAGTGACCGCTGGTTTTGCTTGTTTGTTTCTTTTCGCAAAACTCTCTTTTTCGTCTTCTACTTCCATCCAGTTATTTGCGCGGAAAAGTGCGTCTTGGATTGTGTCCGGTTTGTGAAGTATTAGATCTTCTTTAAACCTCGAATCATGCCATAAACCTTTTCGTAGGGCAGATAGAGCTGACTGCTGCGAGATTCTTGGGAGTTTTGACAGCACCCCCTTGAATTTGGTGATGAAAGTTCTAAGTGACTCATTTGGCCCTTGTGTTAGATTCCAGAGGTCAGCATCCGAAACGCTTTTATCCATGAGGATAGAATATTGCTTCAGGAAAACAGCCGACAACTCGTCGAAGTTATTGATTGAGCCTGGTTCCAGCTGAGTGAACCACATTAATGCTTGACCGCAAAGATTTTCCGAAAAGAGTTTGCAGTATCCTGCATCCTCATCAGCTTCATCCAATTCGACTCTTCCGGCGGCAATCAGAAAAGCTGCGAGATAGCTTTTTGGGTCTTCTAATCCACTGTACGGATCCAGTTTGAGTTTCCGAGAATCTTTGATTCTCAAATTTGCAATTCGCGGAATGAAAGGAGTTCGCCTAGCTTCCTCGATGACTCGGTTAATGTCCGGCTCCGAACTGGTGGCCTGGTGGAACTTTGACTTCATTTCTTTTAGTTCCTGGCTAACCTTCCTCATGGTTTCGAGCTGATCGAAGCTTTCTTGATCATACTGATCCAGAAGCTGATCTTCATCTCCGAGCTGCGTCTCTTCTTCCACATCCGGTTGGATTGTCGGGTTAGAAGTTGTTTGTTCGTTGGTCTCACTTCGCACGCGGGAGTTTGGCGTACTGAACATGCTTCTTCGGACTCCCACGGTACTTCCTGCACCTAGAGAACGAACACGAGATTGAACAGCATTGATGTTTTGACCAAGAGATACCTGGGTTGTTTTAAGCGTGTCGACAGCTTTTTCCACATCCGAGAACTTCTGCGACATTTCTGTTATGGCTTGCTGCATGGTCTTGAGAGCCTCGGCTACTGTCGAATCAGGGATGCTTGTTCCAGACATTGCTGCTTATCTCGGAAATGAGAGAAATCTGACAACTCAAGAATCTTCTAGATCCCCACAGACGGCGCCAAAATGTGGATGTCGGATTCGCACACTTGAATATTTGTTTATTTTGTGGGAATGATTATTCTTGAGGACAAAAATATGATAAAAAGCTATGAATTGCAATAGGAATGACTATAGTGTCTTTGCTAGAAAAATTGCGTCTCCCTTACATGGCTATTAGCCCTCTTATTTATATTGACAAACGACATTTAACTCTCAATTAAACACAATTATTCTCTCTTAAATGTGTCCGTTTTGGTCTTCGAGTATTAATGCCCAACGTTTGAATTTGAATTGACTCCGATCCTCATGGGCTTCGCCTTTTGGCCCAAGTCATCCGACTTCGATTCCGAGTCATATCCCGAGGTGTGACCACTCCGGGCTCTCTTTATGGTGATGCCCACTTCGATTATATCTTGCGATCCATGGGCTTAATGGGCCTTATCCTTTGCGGGCCTTCATCTTTATTACGTGGCAATCTTTGGCTGGTCCCGGCCCACTGGTGCGGGATCCGACACCAACAAGACCTAGAAGCAATCAACCTAAACAGATCCAACATCCCTTCAAATACACCGTCCTTGAGCATATCTGGAGAAGAGAGAGGACATCCCGTGGAAGAAACGCCAAGGGAAGGAAGACCGCCTTGCCGGAAGCGCTGCTAAACCCAGCCTCCGCAATGCGCCGCCAAGACCAACTTCGCTGCGGACAGGAAACACGGAAAACAACGAGGAGGCAGCCGAACAACAGAGAAAAAAGGAGAGGGTGCCCTCTCCGGCAACAGGCGAGGGCCGCCGTCGCCGGAGAAGCGAGATCGATTTTTGAGTTAGGGTTTTGGAGTCGTCTGGGTCGAGAGAAAAGATTAGGGGCGCGTGTCTACCACTTTCCCGAATTTGGCTTCTTATATTTGACTGTTAATTTATTGAGACTTCAAATCAATTTTATATATCTGGGAGAAATGCAAAGAGATTGTTGCTTTTGTGTGTTTAATAATGTTATGAGACGTCAAAAATTAGAGTATTTATTTGAGAAATTATCTGGGGAGTCCCCTTTTGCGAAACCGTAACCTCATATCTCCCCCTTATAAACAGAAATTATTATTGATTTAATTTTAATTCGAAAAGTGTTGGTTTTACCAGTATACCCCAACCGAAATCTAAATATTACAACCAAAACCTGGATCTATTCGAACCAGACCCGAACCAGACTCGACCCACCCATAACCCGAATCTCTTCTCTCGATTCTCTGCGTATTAGGTTTTTATTTGAAATCGAAAACTCAACTCAAACTCATATACACTTAGGGTTCATTCCTTCGGAGAAAAATCTGCTTTCGACGGCGATCTTGGTATAACTACAGACAACTACGTTATTGGGCAAGGTAAAATCGAGTTTTTATTTTGGGTTTTGCGATTGAAATCGAGTGAAAATCTGCGAAAATCGATTGTTCGTTATGTTTGTATAAAATCCGAAGAGATGGAGAATGTTAGTGGTAATGAAATCGATTGAAATATTGAATGGAAGTACTAATCTAAATGATTTTGTTTGTAGGTTTGTGGAAGGGAGTTATGCCTCGAACAAAGAACGCAAATGTATCTTTAACGGAGACTCCGCCAGAAGCCAATCTTGAAGGAGTGCCACCGCCGGCAGTGGTGGAATCTGAAGCAACAGATTCAATCTCTAACGTGGTTGCAACGGTAAGAGCCAATCTTGAAGAAGTGCCACCGCCGGCGGTAGTGGAATCTGAAGCAACAGATTCAATCTCTAACGTGGTTGCAACGGTAAGATCTCTAAAATTTGGACAACTAGCAGAACTAGGTATAAGTTTGTTGCTTGTGTCTCTTAGAAATTTCTGAAACTAAAAGGTAAAACTGTGATAATTAGGTATAACTAACGTGCATTTATAACTTATAAATATCTGAAACTAAAAGGTAAAACTATGAATAACTAGGTATAACTATGCTGCTTTTGCTTTTATAACTTAGAAATATCTGAAACTAAAAGGTAAAACTATGAATAACTTGGTATAACTATTCTGTTTTTCTAACTTAGAAAGTTTTAAAACTAAAAGGCACAACTGTGTATAACTTGGTCCATATTGATTGCAGGATTCTAATGAGGAAACTGAAGCTCTACAACCTTTTAAAATGTACTTCAGTCCGAGTGAGTATACAAAGCCATTCAAGATTTCAGCAAAGTGCTATATTCATAAGGTAGTGGGCTTATTGGAGACTAATCTTAGAGGAAAGGAGTTGAAATGGTTTAAGGAACACCCACAGTTCCGACACTTCTTCCACATGCACAGGGACGCAAATCATAAGTTGATGGGTATGTGGCTGTTATTTCTTCGCACAGCATGTTTAGAGAAGAAGCGCGAAGTTTGGTTTATCGTCAACGGGGTTCCGATCCGCTATTCTCTCAAAGAATTTGCTCTCATGTCAGGATTATATTGTCACCAATATCCGAAGTCCTATGAAACTAAGGGCAGCATGGAGTTTGTTAGCAGGATATTTGGACCTGGAGCAACAATAAAATATCAAGATGTGGAGGAAAAGTTCCTATCAATGAAGAGATCTTCTGATGATCGTTTGAGAGTAGCTGTGTTGTACTTCTTAAGCAGCATCATCGTTGGAAAGACTAAGACAGGAGACAAGGCACCAACTGTGGAGAAGTTTTTCCAAAGGGCTGTGGCTGATCTAGACTTGTGCGAAACATTCCCGTGGGGGAGATATGCATTTGATCAAAATCTGAAAGACATTTTCTATATAATGGAAAAATGTGAAGGAGTTGTTGGTCCACAGAAAGTGTTTCCTAGTTTCGTTATGCCTCTGGAGGTATGCATTATTCATCTCTTAAATTTTTATAAACTCGGTATAAGTAAGAGTATATATGCAGTTATACAACTTAGTTTTGAATGATCTTTTATTTTTTGCAGCTTCTAGCGTTTGAGTCAATTCCAGTTCTCAAGAACACTTTTTGCGTCGATGTGGGATCAGCAGATCCTAATTGTCCTCGGATGTGCAAGACAAAGTTTAAACCAAGTACTATGAAAGGTTTTCCTATGTCAGATGTGTATGACAAACTCGGTACAACTAAGGTTAGTTAAAATCTGAAATGCAAACTAGATAACATGTTTATTATTTATGTGTCATGGAGGTTGTATTAATTAGATTTTTTTATGATGCAAAGGACATTCAGAGTATCTTGACTCCATCTCCTGCTGAGGAACAACTTTTGAAAAGCATTATGGATGTTGAGCGTGGATGGAATGATAAAGATGATGTAGTTGCTGATGGTTGGCACAAGCGTCTAGTTGATGAGGAAAGGAGTATATTTTTTGAAGAGAAATTCAATGAAGATGTAGGCAACCGAACATTTGAGGAAACTGTGATTATGCCTACAAGAAAAGGCCGTCGGGGAAAGAAAGGCAAAGAGAAAGTGACTGAGCCTCCGAATGATGCAAGTAGTGATGGATTGGCTGAGCTTGTGTACACGTTGAAGACAACGTTGGAGAATGGATTTAAGGATATGCATGAGAAGATGATGGATCTCAGTAAGAAGTATGAAGACCAAGATACAAGACTCAAAACTATGGAAGCAACAATCCAATCAATCCAAGTCAGAGTTAAAAGTGGTGGTGCTAAAGAGAAAGAGACGGATCTAAATCCAGATTTGGTTGACTATAGTGATAAAGAGGATGAGGTTGGAGCAAACCAAGTGATGGCAGTTCAAGATGAGAGTGGTAAGGATGGACCAAATTCTGAAGAGTTAACCAAGGAGAATGAAGGTGGTGAAAAGGTGATGGAGAAGGAGATGGAAAAAGAAGGGGCTGAAGATGATGAGATGGAGTCGGAGATGGAAAAAGAGGATGATGTGGATGGTGGTACTAAGGGGAGTGAGGTTGGAGAGATAGAAAAGGAGATTGAAAAAGAGGGTGATGTGGATGGTGGTACTAAGGGGAGTGAGGTTGGAGAGATAGAAAAGGAGATTGAAAAAGAGGGTGATGTGGATGATGAGCCAAGTAACAATGAGAACATGCTTAAAAGGACTTACAAGAGATGTGAAAAGAGAAAAAGAATTAGCAAAAATGAAGTGGATCCAAAAGAACAAGGGAAAAAGGCGGATGACAATGTTGATGAACCAAGGCAAGAGGACGCTAAGAAGGTGAAGTTGATAAAGAAGAATGCGAAGAAGGGGTCTACCACCGTTGTGTATCGGAGTCCTATTGTGACGAGGACTAAGAAGAATTAAGTACCGTTGTGTATTGGAGTCCACCACTGTTTTTGAAAACTCTTTAAGATGTTTTGTTTTGTCATGAACATGAATTTGGTTGTTGTTTTATTTTGGTATAACTCTGTCGGTTTTGAAAAACTAGGTACAATTGTGTGAACAAAATGGTTATTGTTTTATTTTGGTGTAACTTTGTAAAACTAGGTACAACTGTGAACGATAAATATGTACAACTGCATCGTTTTGTTAAACTAGGTACAACTGTGAACGATAAATATGTACAACTGCATTATTTTGTTAAACTAGGTAAAATTATGTACTTTGTTCATTGGTATATTTATTAAATGTGTACAACTGCTTTATTTTTGTTAAACTCGGTAGGAATAGATAGGAATTACTAGGATAAATATGTTTAGTCATACAAATACTAGAAGTCACCAAATACATATTTTTGAGACAAGTAGAACTACAAAGTAGTACCTTAGTTGTACCAAGTTACAAGAACAATTATGAGAAAACAACCAACGATAAAGGGTACCATCATCTTAGTAATTTCCTTCGTCTCTTTCTTTCTCCCCATCTTTAGCAGTGCAACTTCTTCTTCAAGAACACTAACTTGAAAATCCAACTGTTCTACCTCATTTACCAATGCCTCGTCCACCCACTTGAAGACATGGGTGTCGTTCATAAGCTACATTCAAAAATTAAAATAGAATTAAGAGAACGTGATCTTACTCAAAATATTCACAAACTTACAATGAGACTTTTACGTTTCTATCATAAGCATATTTGCATCGGTAGTAGCGGCGGTAAGGATTTGGGACTGATTTAGAGATCTTTTCAACGATCTCGTCGCCACACCTACACCTCTTTGGAATCCCAGCAACTCTTACTCTGGTTCGGTTTGAGGAGGTTTCACTCGAGCTCGGAGCGGAAGAGACATGGCTCATCTTTCTTCTATGGAAGATTTAGGGATTTGGTGGGTTTGGGGTTAAAGAAGATTTAGGGATTTGGATAATAAATTGGAGATATTGAGATGTAATTGGGAGGATTTTAAGGATTTCGTGGGAGCTGGGGTAATAAATAAAAGGGTTGAAATGATTTTAGGGGAAAAATAAAAGAAATTGGGTTCATTCGAAAATTTTGGGTATTTTGGAGGGAAAAGAGAAAATTTTGGATATTTGGGGCAAATAACACGTGAACCACATGGCGCCGTCATTTGTACACGTGGCGCCGTCATTTGTACACATGGCGCCGTCAAATATACACAGTTTTTCCAAGTTTACAAGTTGTACTCGCTTACACACAGTTGGACTTTTGGGGTTTTTCTGTATAATTAGTTATTCTTGGATTAATATTAATTTTTATTAGTTGTACACATGATTTTATGTATATGTGGTAAATTCCAAACATATTCATTCAATAATATGTGTAAAATGTTTATTTTTCAGACTTTCGACATTCACCATGGATATTCAAAAGAAAGACATCTTAAAAGTATAAGAACTTTCATGTAGAAAGTTCAAATGTGTAAGATTTTTGAAAATTTTATTTACCAAATTTTGATTACAAACCACTAATTTGATTATGTAACACTAAGTTGTCTATTTCATTACAACAAGCATTGTGATATAATTTTTGAATTTATGAAGATTTGTTAATTTCTTCGTAGTTATACCAAGCCAAGTTTACCCAAGTTTTACAAAATCAAAGACATACATAGTTGTACCATTACGAAACCAAGTTTTACCAAGTTTTACAAAACCAGAGAATACATAAATACACGAAATCAGAGACATACATAGTTGTACCATTACAAAACCAAGTTTTACCAAGTTTTACAAAACCAGAGAATACATAAAAACACGAAATCAGAGACATACATAGTTGTACCATTACGAAACCAAGTTTTACCAAGTTTTACAAAACCAGAGAATACATAAAAACACGAAATCAGAGACATACATAGTTGTACCATTACGAAACCAAGTTAAACCAAGTTTTACAAAAACTGAGAATACATAAAAACACAAAATCAAATACTATGGTTGCCAAATAACAACCATTGCAGCGATTGCCTCGGCCTCCTTTTGTTTTGAGTCCTTTGACGTTTTGGACGCCTTTCCCCTGTGGATGGAAACCTCAACACTTTTGTTCTACCCTTCTTCTTTTTCCGAGGCAGAGGTAATACCTTCAATGCTTTGATGTCATCTGGGATATCCCACTGTGACTTATCCGGGACTAAATAAATAGTCCTATAATACGCCAATGCCCACATCTCAGCCCAATAATACTTTGAAACCAATTCATGTATTTCCATACTTCGAGTTCTTGTTGTATCATTCTCAAAGGCAATGAAACCGGCTAGTGCATGCACACAAGAATACTTTTGGATATCGAACACCTTGCAACTGCAAGTTTTCAAGAGCAAGTTGACAAAATATTCTTTCCCTTCACTACCCCTGACATTGTATTCAAGCTGGAATGTGTTTAGCTCCGTCACTTTTAGTTTCTCAGCTTCAACCCGCGAAATACACATTACGTATGCCTTTGATGAGGCTTGAATTTCTGTCACTCATAAATACCAATTCTGGAGTATCGGGTACAACTGTTAGCAGCTTCTCGAAGAACCATCCCCAACTAGCATCATTCTCACTGTCGAGTACGCCAATCGCTATGATATAATGATGACTATTTGGGTCTTGAGCTGAGGCAAATACTAGAACACCACCATATCCGTTCTTCAAATGTGTTGCATCCACAATTATCACTTTCCTCATCACTTGAAAGCCTTCAATGCTAGCTCCCAAAGCTATGAATAGGTACTGAAATTTATCTTCCTCATCCAATTTCAGATATATTATTGTACCTTCATTTACCTTCTTCAACATGTACAAATAACAATTGATATCCTTGTAGCTATCTTCCGCGCTACCTTTTAAATCACAAATGGCTTGCCTTTTCCCTCTCAATGCGGTGGAGTACGATATCTTCACACCTAATTTCGTCTGAACAAGCTCCATGATAACCTTAGGAACTGGAGTTTCCATTTGTCCTGGAAAAGTATCATGAAGAAGCGCTGCTACTAATTCAGGGGTACCTTTCCTCTTCCTCATCCTTGTCATACTCTTACTTATCCGGGTACAAGTATGCATCTTGTTGTACTTTCTAATCGAGTAAATACTTGTATTCTGAATATTTGAAGCTCGTATACGCCAAGCACAGCTTTCTTTAGCACACGTTAGCAAATACCGCTCCTTATCAGACTTTTTAATAACATAACCAAAACTGTTAGCAAATGCACCTTTGTCCACCACTTCCTGCAATGCCGCTCTGCTTGGGAATTCTTGAAATAAATTCAAACCAATACCGTCTTCCCATTCTTTTTTAAACTGATCAGCTTCTACAACAGGCGGTGGCTCAACGTATTCATCACCCCTATCATCATGTATATCCATAGATTCATCCTGTGATCCAATCTCAGCATCTTGAGTATCATCAACCTCCACTATTGCCTCTTTTGGTTCTGTTCCTTGTTCCTCACATTCGCACAAAACGATGGCAGCATTATCTCTCATTTCATCCTCATAGTTCTTACCAGCAGAACTTTTATTGATGACCTCCACTCTCGACAGTTGCTCGGGCAATTCTGGTGGAGTGATGACCTCCACATACAAAACATATCTACGGTTATTTTCACCTAAAGATATATAGACACCGACATCCTCATCATCACAAATGTAAATCTCTTCAGTTGATCCCAACAACACTGCATTATACCTCAGTTGCAATTTAACCTTACTTTCATCTAACTCAAGTTTCGTGCATATCCTACCTACTAACATGGAGAGAGTTATATTCTCCCCTGATGTCTTCATCATCAAGGTATACATGCGACCTTTGCATTTAAAATATATGTTCACGCTCTCACTCATTGTATCCTGCAAAAACAATACAAAAACTCTGTCAGTTATACTAGTTTTACTAGTTGTACTACAATTCTGGGTAATACTAGTATAACTAGTCATACTACATACATCTGGGTAATACTAGTATAACTAGTAATACTACATATATATTTTTCAATAGATTCAGGTACATTTCTACCCAGTTCTACCAGTTGTACTTTCGCGACAAGAACTCAAATCGAATGGTTTCGGGTTCAAAACTACAATTCACTATGATTCAGTTGCTGTAATCCATTTCTTACCCATTTACAGACCTATTCGACCCAGAAACTATGCATAAACTTCCAATGTGCATATCCAAACACAATTTGCTTAATCTCAAATCTAATTGAATTGAATCTCCTACATTTCTAAATCCAAAACTTCAATTTGAAGCTCTATGCAGCTCGAACAACATACCTTTTCTCTCTATCTCGACGCAGCTCGCCGGAGGAGAGGATACGGCTGCAATGGCGACTCAAATCGAATTTTCCGGCGAGAAGAGCTCGAGCTCGAGCGTTCTCACGTTTTTTTTTTTTTTTTTTTTCTGTTTTCGATTTTTTTTTTTAATTTCTAAAATTAATTAATTAAAATGAGGGAAAAAAAAAAGGGTAAAATCGTCAGATCACATTTCATTAATTGAGAAGGGGATATGTAGACATAAAAGGGATATACAGTTAAACCTCTATAAATTAATACTCTATAAATTAATAACCTCTCTAAATTAATAAATTCTTCCGGTCCCAAGTTGGGACCAGTGTAAAATATGACATAAATCGATAAATTAATAAGATAATAATTTTTTTGAAAATCTTATGTAAACATATGGTCCCATCTATACCATAAATTAATAATTGTATTAACTTATCAATATATATATATACATTATATAAATTTATATATGTTATATATGAATTACTATGATATATATATAAAAAAATTGATGAAATTAATATGACTCTATTATTCGAAAAAAATTTGTGTTGTTTTTTAAACTTAATAATTGTTTATCTACTTGTAATTAGTTTTTAAAAGATATTGTTTAGAAAGAAAAAATTTATTTTTAGATAGAGTTTTTTTAAGAAATTACAAAATTAGTAAAATCTCTCTATAAATTAATAATTATTAATTTATCGATAAATTAATACCTCTCTAAATTAATAAAATTTGCTGGTCCCAACATTATTAATTTATAGAGGTTTTACTGTAAGAGGTTTATGATTTACAAAAGGGGAGTTATGAGACATTTTCTCTATTTATTTTCTCATAACCGTGTGAAAAAAAAAACAAAAGTGAGTTTCGTCGGCCGTGAAATACAGATTCCTATTGGGCAAAAAACAATGAAGTGACGTATCTATGGGCTGCTTTCAAGGCCCCTTTCCCTATTTCACACGTCTCTTCTTTTTATTTAGGACCTCGTTTAAGGTAACATCTAATTTCACATCTTTTTCTTTCTGGGTCTAATTATCCTCGATACTTTCGCCGGAATTATCCGATGGGAACATGCCCGGTCCAAATGCGTAGGGCAGATGGATAGTGGTCCATGGGACCATCTAAAAAATTGCTTATGTTTAAGAGTCATTTTTATTTTAAAATTTTAAAATATAGCCCAATTTTTTAACATTGAAATGTATATTACGATACATTTTTTCCAGAAATAAAGTTTAAAAGGACCCAAATAAATATTTTTAAATTAAATAAGTCTAAGTATACAGAAAATTTAGTGTATATAGTTAAGGGTCCAATATTTTTTGTATTTTTTTGTCCTAGAGTTCTAAATACTATTTGGCAGAGGCAGGGTGGAAGCTACCATTAACGGCCAAGCGGTGATAGCCATCTGCCATTCACACTTCTTGATGTTTCTACTTTTATAGGCTCTCTCTGCTAAAACTTGCTCTAATATACTTCACAACAATTTTTTATTTTTAGGTTAACAATATCATATGCAAATTTTATACAGTTCTTAAAACATGATTTTATTTATATTTGAATCAAAAATACAATTTCATACTACTTTAACCACTTAAAAACCATATAACTGTCTGAGGCAAGTTGCTATAACCATATAGACCATCTTTTTTTGCATCCCATGTACAATTTCTACATCTATAAAAATCTCTTTTCCCCTGTAAATCTCGAACACACTTTTATTATCTTGTCCTTGGCTAAATCCACACAAAAAAATGTTGTATTTCGTACATTTACATGAAATTTCCAACCATATAATTCACCTTTTTTGAGAATGTGGAAACCGAGATCATCATCTTTAGATTTACAGTGGATTCCAAGCAAATAGTCATTATTGTTTCCAGAGCCGTGCTAACATTAACAAATAGCGGAAGCGATAAAAACTAGAATGCCCTAATTAATGAAATAGGTGAGTGTAAATTTTTTTTTAAAAACAAACAAAGTATATAAAAAAAAGAGGAAACAGAAATAATTTTATCTAAGCAGAAAAATTTTGATAGAAAAACTATAAAGAGAAAAGCTTTGTCACTAAAATCTAGTTGGAATTGGTTCTCCATCTTGTTGAAACATTTCATAGCATGTCACATATATCATCACTATACAGATAGTAAATATTGAAGAGAAGGTTGATATGAGATTTTTTTAGATGAGTTTATCATTATGATTTGTTAGTGATGACATTATCTTTCAATAATTCATAATTTATACTCCCTTTGTTCCTTATTATTGTACTTTCTAAAAAAAGAATTAGTTTCAAAAAAATAAATATGTTAAGTTTTTTATGCAATATTTATTAGTTATTCTTGATGAATTGTACATTTCAAGAAAAATATATTTGAATACTATTGATTTAGAGTTATAAAAAATTGTGAATAACATAAATAATATATTTATTATCAAATTTTAATATGTTTTCTTAATATATGTGAAAATCCTACAAACTACATTAATAAGGAACATAGGGAGTATATAGTAACATAGTAGCTTAAAAATAATTTAAATATTTATTTACTTAGAATAACCTAAATTAGCAAAACCTCATGACATGTTAGAGTGATTTATAAAGATATACATTTTAAAAAAAAAATAACCAAAAATCTTTCTATCCTAATATATTCAAAGATAAACATTGGTGTTGGACGTGTTGTAAATACATACACTCTTAGTTTATTTATTTGCTTTTATTAATTTAAATAAGATTTAGTTTGTTCAAGTGTAAGCACCACATTCTGTCTTATTTAAGTCTGACACAAACTTTTAATTTAGTTTTTTTTTTGGTATGAGACTTTTATTTATAGTTTATCACAATAAAAAGGTCTCACATAAATATGTGGATTTAGGAAATACATATAAAATTCTAAATGGTAATTCATATTTTTCACGAGCCGGGTTTGAACCTCATGCATTTTACATTTTGTAATGCAAATTTTTTTCTTCCACATCTTCTAATACAATTTAACTATCTACTATATTATAAAAATAGATTTACATTATATACACTTCATCTTAATAGATAAAGAGTAACATTTTTCATAGATAAAGAATTGATCCTCACAGGTCACGTTTCCTTACTTGGACAGAGCTTCTTTCTTGGTTACGACTTTCCACTTCGGCGGCCCCTTCTATCTTAAGGAAAATTGCAGCGCAGTCAACGATCTACCATCTTTGGAAGCAGCGTAACAATGTTGTCCATAATCTTGTCTCTCTCCCTCCGGCTTCTATTTTCAATCTTATAAACAGGGAGATTCGTAACATTATCTCAGCGCGCCGACACAAGAAGCAGTTTCATAACTTGATGCAGCTCTGGATATCTTAAACCCACTTTGTTCTGTTTTTCCCAATTTTTGAAATCTTGTTTTTATTCTTTTTGCCAAGGTTTCAAAGCTAATGGTTCTTACATTGTAAAAGCCAAACAGGTTCATTTTGTTTAAATGATATTAACAGTTTAGCAAAAAAAAATATATATATATATATATACATCATCTCAAATATGTAAATTTTGATTAGTAATAAAATAATAATTTTAAATTTAACAAAGCATAATTACTTAATTAGTAACAAAAAAGGATATTCATAAGAATATTAATATTATTTTAAAACCAAATTTACATATGTTGTAAATTCATAAATAACTAGGTAATAGCAGAGGACAAATATTAAGTTATTTAATATTATGAATAGTAATATATCTTTATATTTTGAACATATTAAAAAATCTTACTATGTCTGAAAACTATATAGTGGTTGTGTTTTGTTTCAAAACATGTTTCTAATTAGATTATTTTTTGAGTTTCCAAACATCCGAGTTGAAATGATCCTAATTCAGGGTGAACCTGAATATTTTCATTTTCCTTTAGTTTGGGAAAGTCCAGAGAAAAAGAGAACCAGAATGTTTTCCTTATTGCTTTGATTCTGCATTTGTGGAGGAAGTTATGCTTGAACCAGAACCAGAACCAGAATGATTTATTTGGCAATTATTGCTTCTGGTTATCTAACTAACATTTTAGCATCTCTTGGATTCTTGGAAACTTGTTCAAGAGATGCTAAAGTGATTATAATATTCGTTATTGTACAACTACTAGCATTATGATTTATATTTTCTTGTGAATCGATGAAAGAATTATGAATGTGTTTAGGTCCAATCATAAAACGTTAGTTTCATTGTACTATACAAGTAGTTAGTTGTTAAGCTTTGGGGTGATTGTTCTTATGATCCCAACGAAAGGTTTCAAAAGCAAAGTTTCTCTTGTTAGCCAAATCACCAGGGACTGTCATGATTCCGTAAGTCGCTAAGAGCATATCGATTTTTTCTTCGCTCATTTTCTCGTAGTATTCTTTTTTGTAACAGGGTTAGAGAAGAGGCATCTAAGATGAATGTGGTTGTAATGGCTGCTGTGGTTGCGACTTTCGGATCAATTGCGGTGACTGTTGTTGCTGTTGAGTCTGAGGTGTAGCCACAATCACCTCTTTCGGATCGTTCGTAGAAGAGCCTTTCGAATCCTTGTTTCTCATCTCTTTGAATTTGATGATTTTTACTTGGTTATTGGTAAAATGGTCAATGGAATATGGAAATGACTTCACCCTTATAAATCTTTTCTAAGTTTTAACATGCTTGCAGTATTAAAGGGAGTTTTATTACTTTTTGCACGTATTCACTAGAAATGCATTTAGTAGGAACTTGCATACAAGTGCAAATTTAGCAATTAGACCCATGGTTACTGCAAGTGTAAATCAAATTCAGAGACCAACATGAATCCTATTTATCTCGAGAATTTATAGTCAAGAATCCATATGCATTAACATCTTACAAAGAATATTATCATTAGAGTATGAAAAAGATCTGGGGACCGATTGGTAAAGACTTTTACTGTAAATTTTTAGCTGCAGAGAATTTGACTGTAAAAACTGTGGCTGTAACTTTAAAATATTTTTAAAAGTCTAATTGGTAAACACTACTGTAGAAGCTGTGGCTGTAAAAGTTGTGAATATTATTTTAACATCATAACAAAAAGATTTATTAAAAAAAATTAAAAAGTTTAAAAATAAACTAATAGATAAATATTTGAAACAAATAAATAAATTTATATTTATTTATTTTATGTCGAAATTTAGTACCCAAAAGCATAAATAAGAAGTATGATAAACTAACAAAAACTTGGAAATCATAGTACTTGTTCGATGTATTTATAATGTTAGTGATCTTCTAAGAATAGTTTGTTGTATTAATTTTAATTTAAAATTTGTTGGAATATTTTTTTGTATTGGTATGCTTTAAAATTTATGATTTTCTCTAATTTTTGAATGATTAATGATTCACTATTATGTGCTAATTTGTTTTGTGTAGAATTTTCTTTATTGACTATTATTGTTTTATATTGATTTTCACTATTAATAGTAAAACATATATTTTTTTGAATGTTTTTATTTTTGTTGAATTGTTGTTTCTATTAAGTGAAATATATATATATATATATATATATATATATATATATATATATTTTATATTGAACAATCAATGAATCGTAAAAGTGATATATAAATAGAAGATAAATAATCTTAAAAGAAATAATTAATTAATTGAAAAAATGTTACATCCTACGTAAAGTCTTTTTTTTTTTTTTTTGTCAATCTACGTAAAGTCTCATTATTGGGACTTTAAAAAAACTAGTGCAATTAAAGAGAGAGAAAAAAGAATGGGCTGTTAAGGCTGTAGAGAAAAAAAAGGAATGAAAAGTCTGATTGGTAAATAATTAACTGTGAGAACTTTTAAATGTAGTAAAAGTCTTTACAGCATCACACCAATCACCCCCCTAATTGGGTTTAGGAGTGGCCCATTCAACCCTAAGAATGAGGTTATCATAACCATAGCCATTCAATGTGTTGATTGCTCGCTGTCCATCTTCCCTGCTGACAAAATTGACGAATCCAAATCCTCTGCTCATGCTTGTCTTATGGTCAATGGCTACATGACAACGGGTAACAGCACCAAGCGGACGAAACAACTCCATCAAATCCGGTCCACGGGTACCTTCAGACAAATTAGTCACACGGACAGAGTTTCCCTCATTTCTACTCCTCATGTTTGAACCACCAGCTTTTCTGTCTGCACCTTCTCTCATGCTTGGTGAGACATAAGCAGCACTGCCAGTTCCAGTTCCAGCTATGGTCAATGTAGAAGTTTCTACTGTTAAAGGCTCGTCCATTAAGGCTAGCAGATCCTTCTTTGGGCACCTTGATGTCCAGTGGTCACCTTTCTTGTGGCATAACCTGCTTTCTCCTGATATCGTCGACTATTCAGCGTTGGTACTTGAGATATCCGAAAGAATAAAGATCTCAAAACCTCAAAATACACTTAATTAAGATGGTAAAGCAAGATATTTCTCCATCAGAAACTTTTAACTCAAAAATGTAGTTGGTAGCTAGGAAGTGAAAGCAGAAATCTACTTTCGTGCAAGAAGCCACCAACAAAACATCTGGGTGGACATTACGGCCACCCACATAAAGAAGAATCCGGCTGACTAACGTGTCCACCCATAGAGAGATTTACAATATCAAAATGTTGTGCTGTTATTTAGAGAAACAAATACTTAGGAACTACTTACTAGCTGAAGAGGATGTGGTTCATAAAAAATGAGTACTTTAGGTGGTGTTATTCAATGATGGATTTTAATAGAATTGAAATCCAATACTAATCTAGTGTTATTAACCTAATGATTTAAAATCTAACTCTAATAGATTTTAAAGTTTGGTGTTATTCAACTAAGATTTAAAATGCTTCATTAAAATCCAGTGTTATTCAAAACTAAAAGACTTGTAAAATCTTTGTATATCAAATCATTTGAAATGAAACATCTTTGGATCTCATGAGTAAATTATTAAAATCATAATCCTAGATATACTGCAGAGATTTTGAACTCCACACAAACAGATTGTTAAAAACAATATCAGAAATCAAATCTAAACCTTTAAGAATTGACTTTAACTCCATGAATGAATAACACCCCCTTAATGTGTACCGTGTACAGTTAATAGCCAAGAAAAGAGCACACAAATTTGCTCACAATCAGAAAAGGCTACCAACAAGATAGTGCTATTGGTGACATACTGACCAATCACAGAAAGTGGCAGCGGCTAATATGTGATTGGCTAATTGGGCACCATTTTTTTGTTACACAGTTACAAGAAACTCTAAACAAAGATATAGTTGATGATCCATAACCAAAACTGGGTTGAATCCTGTTTTAGTGTTGAAATGAATCACCAACGACATTGCTATAGGTGTGCTTACTGACCATTCACACAAACAGTAGCCATAAGGCTAACATGTGACTGGCTAATTAGCCACCCAAATCAAAACAGAGTCTAATAACCTAACAAACCAAAATGCAAAGATGAAGATTTACCAGGAGAAGAAATCTTGCCAAACACTTTTAATTATACGAAATGGTAGTGATGAAGAAACCAAAATGTAAATTATAAGACTGGTAGTGAATGACGTAATTATAATTAAGGGTTCCACTATAACACTTTTAATTCCCTATAGTACTAATTCTTATTAACTAAACTTACCGAAATTAAATATCTGGATCTTTTAAATAAGAAAACTCTTATAGAATTTTTTTTTTATATTAAATGCATTGTGTTTTTCCATTGAAAACTAAACAATATAACATATAGTATATGCATTTGAACATCAACATATTCTTTTTATATATTATAAAATTTTATACTAAATCCGTAAATCTATAAGTCTAAATTTATGAACGACGTAAATGCAATTTATTTGAAAATAAACTTATCTATAAATAAACTCTATAATCATTAAAATATTTGAAAAATTAATTTGTAAGTTTATTTATAGATCAAAGGACTATATTGTTGCATGATATTTATATATATCATTATTTTAATTTAAAATATTTTAGCGCATTTACAAAATTTATTTTTTGACAACTCACAATTTAATATAAAAACTTTTAGTTAATTTTTTTAATTGTTCTTTTATAAAATTAAATAACATTATATGGGTTCTTACCTAGTTTGTCTTTATAAGAAAGAGAAGATAAAGATATTTTTGGAATTGTCTTTTTCTTCTTCAAGTCGAGCAATCTTGGTGTATTTTTTTTTTTTTTTTTTCATCTGGTATATGTTTTTGAATGTTCCCTTGATCTTATCACTTTTTTAAAGAAAAAAAAAAGTTTAAGAAAATGAAAACAGTGGTGTGGTGGCAGCTATCTTTATTCTTCTGGCCAAGGTGTACCGATATTTTATAATCTTATCCGAAATATACACAAAAATATAAAAATCAACGGCGCTCATACTATGGGGCTATGGGCCATATTGAAATCATCCCTTTATTACTATCTCCGTCACTATCAAAACTTTTTCTTCTCTCTATAAATACAAAAATCTCAATCCTTATCCACTTCACTCCTAGTTTCCAATTTTTCTGATTAAAGTTCTGATAATATCTTCAGTAGCTAGAGATGATAAAATCCGTGACTCTTCGCTCGTTTCATCTCCCTATTGAGTTTAACGACACCAAATTCGCCGCACCGTCGTTTCCCCCCGCGAGATCCTTCCCGGTGGTTCGTTGTTCAAGCACCAGAGACGTCCCTAAGCTTGAACTCTTCAGCCGCGGAAAATTCGACCGGATTCTTCAAGATCCGCCACTAATTGAAAAAGCCGAAACCGAACTCTCAGGTTCAACAATTTCATTCGCTTTCGATACACAGACGAACATGTTCTGATTTAGGTTTGATTTTGATTTTTGATTTCAGATTACTGTTCGACGCTTGAAGGTGATGATTCTTATAGTTGCTGGAGAGCTTACTTTGAACTCAAAGATCTCGAAGTAAATATTTTGCAATTTGAGAATCCATAGAATTTAGTGATAATGACTTGAGGATTCACACTTGTTTTGGTTATGTGATTGCAGAGAGAGAAGCCAAAGGTTGAAGTTGAGAATTTGATTTTGCAAACAGGCGGTGTGAAATCGTTAATCGGGTGTTTACATGGAGTTGCTTCAATGGAGAAAGATAACAAATCAAAGAATGGTTTAAATGTAGGAGAATCAGATAGAGAGAAAGGAATGAAATTGCATATTCATATTCCTGATGGTTTACCAAAATCTGAACAAGAATTGGAAGAAGAAGAGAAATCGAAAATGCCGGATTCCGCTTTCACTAGATTGCTTAGAACTAAAGGAACTATCCCTGCTTGGTTCTCTCACGTTCCTGACCACGAAACCGACTGAAGCGGATTACGGTACCTTTAGAAAGTTGTTTTCTTATCACACTTATATGTAAATATAGTACTTGGTTTTGCTTTAGATCATATAATGTCCTCTTTGTTTAAGATGTGAACATATTGCCATAGAAATGTGGTTGTTATTGCTTGATGTTCGCGAATGTTTTCAGTTTGTTTAATGCCGTGTGCCTATTATAGTACTACGCGGTTTTGGTTTACGAAGAGATTTCTATTCTTGATTATGTTTGTTCTCCGGATGTGAAGCTAAATCTTTGAAAGGAAAACAAGAGTCGTCTAAATATAGGCAAAAGATTTGTTCGGTGATGCGAAATGAAAATCGTTTGACATTATTAATAATAACCCTTTGGTGTTTTCATCGAACCTTTCTATGCCCCATATCTATAAGCAGCCCTTGGGTATTTTCCAAGGTTTTGTTCCAAGCCATGACTAAACCTCCATTTTCTTTCTCGCCCTTTGGCTGCATCCTCTTTTTCTTTTCTTTCTTCTTCTTCTTCTCTTCTGTTGTTTTAGCACTCACCGATGCAGAAGCTTCATTTATTGCACAGCGACAGCTCTTGACGTTACCCGAAAATGGCGAACTTCCCGATGATATTGAGTATGAGGTTGATCTCAAGGTGACATTTGCGAACCATAGGCTTAAGAGGGCGTATATTGCTCTCCAAGCCTGGAAAAAGGCGGTGTATTCAGACCCGTTTAACACCACGGGAAACTGGCATGGCCCTCATGTGTGTGGCTACACGGGTGTGTTCTGCGCCCCAGCTCTTGATGATCCTAACGTCGCGGTTGTGGCGGGGGTTGATTTGAATGGTGCGGATATCGCAGGGCATTTACCGGCTGAACTTGGTTTGATGACGGATGTAGCGATGTTCCATTTAAATTCGAACCGGTTCTGTGGTATCATACCCAAGAGTTTTGAGAAGTTGAGCCTAATGCACGAGTTTGATGTCAGCAACAACCGGTTCGTCGGACCTTTCCCCTCTGTTGTCCTCTCATGGCCGGCTGTTAAGTTCATTGACGTCAGATACAATGATTTCGAAGGTCAGGTCCCTCCTGAGCTTTTCAAGAAGGATCTCGATGCCATTTTCTTGAACAACAACAGATTCACGTCTACCATTCCTGATTCCCTCGGAGAATCCTCAGCCTCCGTCGTGACCTTTGCTCACAACAAATTCAGCGGTTGTATCCCTAGAAGTATTGGAAACATGAAGAATCTCAACGAGATTATCTTTAAGGACAACAGTCTTGGCGGTTGTTTCCCATCAGAGATCGGGAAGCTAGCCAATGTGAACGTGTTTGACGCTAGCATGAACTCCTTCACCGGTGTTCTACCTCCAAGCTTTGTCGGGCTTACCAGTCTAGAAGAGTTTGATATCTCTGGGAATAAACTCACTGGGTTCATGCCAGAGAATATCTGCAAGTTGCCTAAATTAGTTAACTTGACGTACGCCTACAATTACTTCAACGGGCAAGGTGATTCATGTGTCCCAGGTAGTCAGAAGGAGATTGCATTGGATGATACACGCAACTGCTTGCCAGATCGACCTAAGCAACGATCGGCCAAGGAATGTGCTGTGGTGATTAGCCGTCCAGTCGATTGTAGTAAGGACAAGTGTGCTGGTGGTTCTAGCCACGTTACGCCGTCGAAGTCTCCATCACCTGTGCCAACTAGGCCAGTTCATAAACCACAACCACCGAAAGAATCACCACAACCAAATGACCCATATAATCAGTCTCCAGTGAAGTTCCGGCGTAGCCCGCCTCCACCACAAAAACCACATCACTCTGTGGTTCACTCTCCACCGCCTACACCGCCAGTTTTTTCTCCTCCTCCCTCACCGCCGGTCCATTCAACTCCATCACCGGTTCATAAACCACAACCACCGAAAGAGTCACCGCAACCAAATGATCCATATGATCAGTCACCTGTGAAGTTCCGGCGTAGTCCACCTCCACCTCCGGTTCACTCTCCCCCACCTCCACCTCCGGTTCACTCTCCCCCACCACCACCACCAGTATATTCTCCACCGCCCCCACCACCAGTCTATTCACCACCACCACCGGTTTATTCTCCACCGCCACCACCACCACCGGTTTATTCTCCTCCACCGCCAGTCCATTCACCACCACCACCGGTACACTCTCCTCCACCGCCAGTCCATTCACCACCACCTCCAGTCCATTCTCCACCGCCACCAGTCTATTCACCTCCACCACCGGTTTATTCTCCACCGCCACCACCACCAGTCCATTCACCACCACCGCCCATACATTCTCCTCCTCCGCCAGTCCATTCACCACCGCCTCCGGTCCACTCTCCTCCACCACCAGTCTACTCTCCACCGCCACCACCGCCAGTCCATTCACCACCTCCACCGGTATTCTCTCCGCCACCACCTGTCCACTCCCCTCCACCGCCTGTATATTCCCCACCACCACCAGTACATTCTCCTCCACCGCCGCCAGTAAAGTCACCACCACCACCACCAGTCTACTCTCCTCCACATTTACCCCCAAAGATGAGTTCACCACCAACACAAACACCGGTCAACTCTCCTCCACCACAAACACCAACACGGACAGTAGAAGCACCACCACCAAGTGAAGAATTCATCATTCCACCAGTCATCGGCCACCAATATGCTTCACCACCACCTCCAATGTTCCAAGGCTACTAAATTTAGAGAGAGTGAAGTCTTTATATGAATCACGTCATGAGGAAAACAGAAGATAACAAAGAAGAAGAAGACAGAAGAAGAAGAAGAAAAAGAAAGGGAGGGCAATGTATCGTAGTGGCATTAACTCCTTAAAGAATCGTACAAAGTTTGTGTAGTAACAGTTTATAACATCTTTTTGGTCCATAAAAGATTTTAACACTTCAAAAACAGAGTTGTTGTTGTTATGCTTCTTCTCTTGTGCTTTAAGGCCGTTTATGATGGTATCCTAGAATCTACATATTTGCGATATCTTATTCGTTAATAAAGATATTTTCTTAGGTGAACAAATTACCGATCAAACTAGCTAAAGATTTGGCTCGATTTTTTTACACAGAGTCAGCGGGTCTTTTAATAGTTGACTTTGTTTTGCAAAGCTAATGGGCCATTGGGCCAACAGAAAAAGTTATGGGTCCTTAAAGAGAGTTACATAAACCCATAAACTTTCTTTCTTCATTTTGATTTTGGGTGTTGTCCGTCTAATTAAATTCCTATTAAACTTGAGAATGACTTCTTACCAAAAAAAAAAAAAAAAAACCTTGAGAATCACTAGTGGAGAAGGAAGAAGTGGAAGAAACTGAATTGGTTTTGTGTTGTTTATCTCCATTTCATTTGGCAATTAGATGTAGCCATATGAAACTCGTTTAACCAAATTTGAATTATAGAATTAGATTTTTTGTGTTAAAGAAGAAAATCAAAGATTTGCAAAGAAATATGGCAACTCGCAATTTGAATCTGGATTTATATCAAAGAGAGATGACAAAATCACAAGAAAGTGAAAAGACAACATGTTAATTTTTTTATGAAAAGCAATTAAAATTTTTAAAACAACATGAATTTTATATACCAAGTGATAGGTTTTAAATTTAAAACAAAACCTCATAGAGAATGAATGTATTAACTCATAACACTGCATTAATCGCAATAATATCATAATCAAATCACCCTCACAAAATTTTCGGATAAGTTAGTAAAATCTTTTTCAACGAAAATTCATACATATGGAGTTATATATATTTTAAAATATAAATGGTTAACAATTATTATTGAGAAATTTATTTTCTCTAACGCAAAGATGAATCAAATTGTGATCAAAATTGACTAGTTTGTTGGTGTTGGATCCCGAACTCTCAGTTCAGGATCCAAAAGCAGATATCCACGTGTCACCAAATCATCATGAGGGGACTCACGACTGAGTATCCGAGCCGAAGTCATAATATTCGTTACGACAAACGGAAGAACTCGCATAAGAGAGGTGAAACTGAGGGATTTTGAATTCAGAGGGTAGACCGAGCATATTAAAAGCCCAAGAAAGGTCCGGAGGAATTTAAACAAGGACGTTACAACATTGAAAACAAAATCAAAACAAACACATTAAAGGAGAATTATTACATTTATTAGTCATTTAAGTGTTAATCATAAGTGTAAATCATTGTGTATAAATATAAGACCCCATATACCTAAATTTTCATACATTACTAATACAATACTACTTTATGTTTACGTTTCTACTCACATCTTCATACTTTTTGCGAAACATATTTGTCTTGTACTTTTGACCTTAAGAGTTTTAGCCCAATATAAATATTTGAGTATTAGAATCCGACATCCACATAGCTCTAGTGCGATCTCGACTTGATTGTTCTCTATTGCAAGATAGAATAGTCTAAGTCCTCATGTATTTAGTTTAAACATTAACGATGGCATTAACTCCATGGCTATGTCTATTTTTTCTAAAATTTGATGTTTCATGAAGCGGTGTACATAAGGTGATGCCTTGATCTATTGTAATATAAAAGGATCATTATCTAGTAAAGCATACTAGACATCAATGGATTGAGTAAACCAAGCTAACCTTCTATCCATAAATAGATTCCAAAAATATAAAATAATGAATTAAATTAACCTAGTAAAGCATACCAGCCATATTTACATTTATAGAAACCCAAAAACAAAATGATACAAGTTTAATTTAGGCTTTTCGATGTCAGCTTTCAGTTTGGGCTTGATTGTCTCTACTGTTTTCTCCTCATATTTGGTGAGTCCGTGGAGGTCTGACTCGATCTCCTCATCCATTCATTTTTTTCCTGAACTGCAGTGAGGCAAAGTAAGGGAGCTCAGTGACTGCATACGCCACAAAAGCAAACTCATAGACATCTTCATTTCCCTCCAGAGCACCAAGGAGCTGAGTAGTTTGGATTTATCATGAACATGTTAATAGTTTTTTTTGTCCGTCTGTTTTAGTTCAGAGTCACATGTTAGATTTTCACAGGAGTGTTCATTTTAATGTTTAATGATTCTGGAAGAAAAAAATAAAATTTCTCAACTTTTTTAACAAAGCAAATTATTATTTTTAGTATAACTAAATAACGAGTGAATCTAGTGAATGTACAAATAATATAATTTTTTTTCATTTCAATAAATTTATTAATCACTATAATCAGCATCATCGTTTACAAGAGTTGTACGAAAAGTAGGACATGAATGATACATAAAATATTGATTACTACAAATAATTGCCATTTTGGCTAGTAGATTTGCACATAAATTCTGCTCCCGATGTTGAAAAATGAACTTCGTTGATGAGAACATAGAGCGCCAATGGCGGAGCCAGAAAAATTGTTTATAGGGGTCAATTTTTTTAATATAGAAAATATATAATTTTATTAAAAAATAAAATATAATCAAAATATAATTTTTATAAATCTATCATAAAATTATTTATATCTTGTAAATATTTTATTATTTTTTTGTTTGTGTTAATTTTACGTATTTTTCATTCAAAAACTAGAAAGTTATTTGAAATTGTATCAACGATACGAAGTCGTTTTCAAAATATTCATAGTAAAGAAATTTTTTCAACTGTTGCAATTGCAAATTAAAACATCAAAAATAGTTTTAAAAGTCGATAAATAAAAAAATGAGACATATTTGTCTTTGTAATATATGAGCAAAATCATCAAGACGTTTCATGTCAAACTAAAAATTATAAAAATTTTAACTTAAAATTTCATTTCCAATATGATTTTCAATGAATAATGTTAATTGAAATAGAGGAAAAAGAAAAAAAATCATAAAGAAGCGAAATAATAGTGATATTTAGGTTGAACTCATTTTAATGGATATATTTTTTATTTTTTATTTATTTTAAATTTATTTGTAATGAGTTTAATTATAATAATTCTTTTTGATATATAATATTTAGTGGTTTTCTTTTAAATTAAAATTTGATGGGGGTCAAATTTTATTTTGTAATGGGATAAATTTATAAATGACTAATCAAATTAAACTAAGTTTTAAAAATCCATGAATGTCAATTGACCCCATGGTATAACACTACCTCCGCCACCCCATTGCCACATTTGTTCAACAAAGTGAACAAATAATACACTTCTTAGTGTCGTTCATGTTATGGATAAAGAAATTTCATACTCCTTCCGTTTCAGTTTAGTTATCGTTTTAGGATTTAAATTTTGTTTCATAATAGTTGTCGTTTTAGGTTTTTAATGCAAATGTTTGGTGAAAATTCTACTTTTATCTCTATTGTTTTAATGTTTTGGTCAATGAAATTTTTTATAGAATATATTAATAAAGGGTAAAACAAAAAATTTAATGTTTTTCTTAATTTGTGTGAGAAAACCTTAAACGACAACTAAAACGAAACGGTGGGAGTATTTTGTATTAAAAAAAAACATATGTAGAGAGATCATTATTTAGTTTAGCAAAGCGATTGGGCCATTGGGCCATTTGGGCCTACAGAAAAAGATTTACATAAGTTGTTAGACTTTAATATAAAAACGACGGCGTATAGTTGAAGATGCTTTTGCTGCACGACGAAGCATAAGCATGATTTTTCCGGTCAAGTCTTTTGAGTTTCAGCAAACTGATTTACAGTTTTCGATTCGAAATCTTAATCCCAATTTCATTCCTTCGACATCTTCACACAAACCCTAATCTCATTTCTGGTAAATCCGATTTTGAGAAACCCTAATTTGATCTCCAGATCGCTATCGACGATGGAGGAAGACAAGCAAATGCACGAGGAGAAATCATCCCCGGTTAAGGGAGAAGAGCCTGAGATTGAGAAATTGACAGTGTCAGATACCGATGCGCCACCGAAGAGTACCGGTGGTTGGGGATGGGGTTTCTCTGGCTTCTCTGTACTTTCCGATCTTCAAAAAGCTGCGGAAGAGATTTCTCGTAATGTATGTTCTCACTTCAATTTTGACCTAATTTTATCAATTTGTGTTTTCGATATTGGATCCGAAGCTTATGGTACCAAATGATAGAGCTTTTATGGTTTGTTGAAGGAACTTCTTTGATCTAGACTCTTTACTAATTTGCGAGTAATGATATCTTGATTTTTCCTACTACTGTAGGCTGCAGCGGTGGCGGAGAAAGCGGCGAAAAGTATTGCAGATATGGGAGAAGTGGATGAAGACTCTGAATCTTCTGCTAAGGAAGAAGAGAAAACTGAAGAAGCTGATACAGAGCAGGATAGTGATGATGAGAATGCAAAGTTAAAGAAGTCAGCTCTTGCGAGATTGGAGGGTGCAAGTGAAGAGTCGCTTCTTAGCCAGGCAAGTCATTGTTCATGCTCATGGTGATAATGTTGGAAATGTGATAATCCTCTTTCCTACATTGAACTTTGTTACTCCATATGATTTTTCTGCTGGTTTGTCAGTTGGCTCAAGTCATTGTTTCTTCACTTGCTCATATGTTAGAATTAATATAGTATCTCGATCTTTCATCTTCCAGGGTTTGAAGGTTTTCGATGATTCAGTTGAGAGTTTCACTTCTGGAGCTTGGCAGGCATTTGGAAATGCGTTGAAAGGGGGCACAAGTTTGGTGCAAAAGTATGTTTCTTTTAATTTGTCTCTGTTTTACTGAAAGCTTCAATCTTAACTGTGGACAAAGTACATAACTTTGTGAACGAAAATGGTTTAGGCCTCTGAGTTTATATAAACTAACAAGAAGGAAAGTAATCGTTCAGTTTGAATGTTTACAAGGATTTATCAATGCTTCATGAATTTTCTTATGGAAAGTCTGCATTAAAATTAATTACTTCATTTGTTTAGCATTCCGTTTCTGCACATAACAAGGGTCTGAGGCTCTGAGCATTTAATACTCAGTTAATTTACTTTAATAGATTCTTCTTTTGGTAAATTAGGTTGCTTATTTTTTTTTCATTAGTATCATTTACTGAATATAAGAATACAATGTTTGCCGATGACTGGTGAGACTGTCGTGGCTTAATGCCTAGAGGTCGTCTATTTCATGAGTACAGACCTGTTCCCCTACGAAGAAGATCAACTTATTAATGCTCCACTATTTCTCTTGTAGGCTTGAAAACAGTGTCCAGCAAGGTTCTTCTCCTAGGGAAGCTGGATCTGGTGCACCGTCTCTACTGGAGGTTTGTGATGTTTTTGTCGTCTTAGGTCTTTCTTAGCTTAACATTTCATTTAGCCCATACTTCTGATCTTCAGACTGGAAAAGCATTAACTGCTAAAGGAATGCAAGTACTTGAATTTGTGGGCAAGGAAACCATGGATTTACTGATTACAGAGACTGGTATTGGAGCTGAGAAGGATAGGGTAGACTTTAAGGATCAAGTACTTGAGGAAGTTACATTCGATCGATGTTTTTACATTTATGGTGGTCCTGAGCAGCTTGAGGTGACCCACCTGTCTATTGATTCTTGGATAATCAATTTTGTCTTTCCTCAATTTCTCAATGTATGGTGCTTTTCAGGAATTGGAAGCATTGGCAAGCCACTATACTCTGTTGTTCAACAGGAGAAAGGGGAAATTGTCACCAGATCAAAAATCGTTGTATGACGGGAAGCTCAAACAAATCCAGCAACTGTTTAGCTTCGCTGATGAAATGAGTGGAAGTAAAGCAGAGTCTGACAAAGGGAAGAAAATTGATATCAAAACTGAAGGCAATGATGATGACATGAAGAATCTGCATAACTCGAGTGTCAGCAAAGCTGCTGATATGGCTGCTGGGTAATTATAACTGTCTCCCTTTCCCTCTCAGATTCTACATTTTACATTTTTCCATCAGTCTCCGTTCTCTATATATTCTCATAAAAATCACAACTATACGTCCTTCAATGCCCTGCAATGAAATAGGAATCTGTTGTTGTCCCTTCATATCAAATTATCAATAACCAAATGCAGTCCTCTATATGATAAGAGAGATGGTTAAAATTAGAAACTTGGAATCTTTGTGAAAGTATTTTCTATGATTTCCTTGCATCATGAAAGTTTTCATATTAAGATAAATGTGTATGGAATATATTTCTTTGACCTGGTTTTTTATTTGCTCGTCACTTATATTTATCAGGTTCACAAATGCTTTAGCGGGACTAAACGTAAACGATATGATCCAGCGGACCGGTGGCAGGCTTGAATCTCTTCACTCAGAAGGAGTTCATGTACGAAGTTTGGCCCCTTCTTATTTCTTTTAAATATTGAAGAATCTTCTACCACCATCAGTATTTTTCCTTTTTTTGGCTGAAATATGAGTCAATTAATTAAAAAGATAAAATCTCGTTCTGCAGAGACTTTCAGAGATGTGCTGTTTTGCAGTCACTCATCTGCTTATTCTCGGTAAGTCCATGATATCTCATGCCAACAAAGTTCAGGAAGAAGACACCGAGGCGTTGAAAATCGAATGGCCAGAGGATCCTACGGAGAAAGCTAAGCTGATTAAAGGCAAGGCAGAATCGATGGCTGGATATGTTGAAGCAGTTTCCAACAGTTTTATAACAGGTTGGTCCACAATTATTCAACTTACTTCGACTTATAATTGCTCTTTCGCATTTCTTACCGAGTATCCTGGGTTGCTAGAATCATCTTATTGGATAGTATGTCATTTCATTTGTAAGAGTAGAAGATAGAAGCAACATTTCTTCTACTATAACCCAATTAAAAAAAAAGATAGATATGCTTGTGATTTGTGAAACTCGGAACACTAGAAGAAAAGTGACAGTTTCCAAATACCCTTTTCCACATTGCAGGTATATCAGATGTATCTGAAACATACTCAGCTGCGATTAAAGGAGTTGCTGCTGCTGATTCCAAAGATGATCTTCTGAAAACATCAACCATGCAGGAAAAAGCAAGCATCTTCAACGATAGTCTTCGCTCTGACCAAACCACAGCTATCACAAAGATCCAGGAAGGGCTTCAGTACCTGTCCTACGTCGTGATATCTACCTCAATGCCCTCTGCCTGATATAATAAGAGTCAGATTGGTCTTGTTTGTGGTTTACATGACTCGGATTCGATTTAGTTTTCTTTGTAGTTGTAGATATATCTCTTTCGCTAGATGCTCTTATGGTAAGTCTTTCCCACTTGTGCTCTGCTTCTCTGTTGTTTGGATCTTGAAAGTTTTATTAAATCTAGAAACCAAAGATTGAAAAGCAGGGAAGCGATATTAGTAATTTTACCGAACTTTTGTTAGAAATATATTGTTGCTTCCAAAGTTTTTACTTGGAAGGTGGTATAGGTGTGTTATTGAACTGTAAACGTAGCATTCAATATTTGTTGGCGTAGAGATCTGCGTACTCGTTAAGTGTGGTATCGCTGTTATTTGGTTTAAGAAATCACATTAAATCACCAATGTAATTTGGTTTATTATCTCTTAAAATGCTCAAAATATTAAGAAAAAAAAATCCCTGCAAATTGTAAAAATATATCATAAAATTCCAATGATCAATATGTCACAATAGCCGAATGCAAAAAGAAATCAGAAGAGACGCCTCCGTCGAAAATAAACACATTCTTAGACCATTCAACAAATCCCCAAAGCTTTCCTAAATCTCGTCTCTCAAACGAAATCTCTGCACACCAAATCTCTGTTTTACTTTCCATCCAATCAGGCCAACAACGACTCACTATCAACTTCCACCAAACCGTTACTCTCCTTCCTCGGTCGTAACTTGCCACCGAAGTTAGATAACCAGGAAAATATGGATCACGGGGTACTCCTTCAAGTCCCTCAACCATACTCCACCCCAAATTCTCCTCTGGATTAAACCAAACTAACATCCCATTCGAAATCGATATTTGGCACATCAGGTTCTCTATCTCTACCAAGCAAACATTCTTCTCCAAGCTAATCTTCAAATCATTATTCATAGCATAAACTTTTCCACCCATTACCAATTTACCTGGAACCACACTTTTATAAGTGGTGAGATCAAGTGTTGTAAACAATAATGGCTCCCAAGTTTGGTTCTTTAGATCATAAACCTCTCCCCAATTCTCGATTTTGTAGGACGTAGAGCCTCCAATCACGTAGATCTTACCATCAATTACATCAGCGGCTGGAGTTTCTCTAGCGAGGCGCATGTTTGGTAGTCTACGCCATAGATGAGATCGACAATCAAGAACCAACACTCTGTTGCCTTTCTTTTGATGAAGGGAGCCTCCGATTATGTAAATTTCTGAACCGATTGAAACAACGGTGGAGGATTCGGGATGTTTATAATAAGGAGGGATTGGTTTGAGTTTCTGTTGTTGTGGGAATGGTGCAAGTGTGAACCAGCGAGGCTTTGACCCCACGTTTAAGCAGACGCAGAGATAATCTTCTGTTATCCCGTTGCGGGAACGTGTGGCCTCAAGATCAGGGGAAGCTACGAGAGATCGGATATACTTGGAGACTAAGGATAGAGTCGGACGACAGAATTTTGAGACACGAGCCAAGCAACTAAGAATGATGTCTTCCGGTAACGAAGAAAACGATGTCGGAAGAGTTGTCGTCATTGTGTTCTGTTTCTGCCAGGTTTTAGGGTTTTAGGGTTTCTGTGCTTTGATTATTTTGTTTTATAGGACCTTTCTTTTCCCTTCAATTTAATTAACGATGAAGACGTATTCATACTTGACTAAATTTCGGAAGCATTAATAAAATAAATTTTAGAAAACGTCTTTTGATCATTTAGATATTTTATGTAATAAATTTTTTTTATGTATTATTAGTTTCAATAGTTTTATATTTTTATTCTTTTACCATCGGTTCCTATTTTGTTGTCAACAGTATTGGTTTGTGTTTTTGTTAGTACTAATTTGTTTAAATAAAAGATATTAAATGTGATTAAGAATGGAAAATAAAAAAGAACAGGTAACAAAAAATAAAATAAAAAATAAGTACGTGTTATGAATAATTATATATAACATATGGATGTCATTATATGACCCATTAGTAGGTTTTTGGAAAACTTAATCTCTAACCTAAACCCAAATGTTGTATTCCTATATATATGTTGTATCTTGTACAATTGATCAATATCAAAGAGAAACAATCCCTAAAACCTCTTTGTTTACAACACGTTATCAGCACGACACCCTAACCGTTTGAGCTAAAAGAAACTTATGATAAAACTCTAACTGACTGTGTTAAGAAAAACTTCGACGAAACCCTAGTCGTTGACCAAACCGAGACTACCGATCTCTTCGACACTGTCCCCGTCCTCCAACAACGTCTAAGAATTCCGATCAATTTTCCTCATTGAGATAAGTGCTATCTATCCACCATATGATAACAATAAGATATATTATCCTATCATGTATTATTCATAATAATGTACCAATTTTGTTTTCATTTATGTGTACATATGTTACAATTTCTATACTTTGTGAAGACTTGTACGGTATATTCATTGACTGTTTTCATTTGAAATCTCAAAAACTTGATTTGAAAACGTTTTGCATTTCAAATTTTGTAGGAATTTGAACTATGAATTTGATAGACGGTGAACATGTTGCTGAAACAGGTGAAGAATTACATTGCTAGGTTGTTTGTAGTGAACATGTTTTCTGTAGTAGCGGAAGAGCAGAAAGGAACAAGAGAAATGAAATTTCTATTAAGCTTTCATTGTGGATGGTAAGATCTTAGTTGAATACTAAGGAGGACGGACATGTGTTGCTTAGAGCGGATGATAGGAGGATAGACTTAGAATTGTTGTCAAGGTACAACAAAGACTTGTAAAGACGAGGTTGAGATGGGACCACAAGGAAGCGGTTACAAAAATATCTCGAGGACAAGAGAGATGACCAAAACTTTGAGATACACTTGAATCTCAACTCAAAGTTCCCAGGTAATCTCGTCAGAATCTCGATCAGGAGATCCAGTCTTTTTCTTTTTTTCTTTTATTTTTGTAAAATATCAATTCTTATGTCTTCTATCTATATTTTAACGTCTAAACTTCATTTATGATAGTTTACACATTTAGCACAAAAAACAAAATTCGTCGCAATTTTTGCAAAAATGAGGGCAATAAAGATGCACATGTTATTTTTGTATTATAGTTTGACCTTTTAATGTTGTTTACTGAAAAATCTATGTATTTTCAGGACTTGATTTTTTTTAGGTGTAAATTTTCCAGCAAGTCTCATTTCTTGTTATCCTGAAACGACAGTGATGAGTACAAAAACTTTTTTTTGGAAAACACACCTTTTTTATCTTGTAATCTCTTAAGTATACCATAACCAAAAAAAGTAGTAACATTCTCACTAGGTAATTTAAAATTTATTATTTTAAGTGTATAATTTTTTGAGAGAGAAATAAGTTAAGAGAATTGATGGTGTAATTTTTCTTCAACAAGTTTCCTTTCTTATCTTCCTTAAGTTTGTAAAAGTGATATCATGGAGCTGAAAACCACGGTGGAGAGTATTGCTATGACCAAGGATATTCAGAAGAAGTGAAGAGTGTAGATATTCACCTGAACAACTACCCTTTTCGCAACCATGAGACATTCGTTCCTCCGAGAGAAGGTACAGAAGATAAACTTAATTATGGAGATCTTGCGGCAATTACTTGAGAATCAAGAGAAAGGCATGAAGGATATCGATTTGAGATTCACCAAGATGAAGGCCGATTTCGATTCAGAGATTGATGTACTTACCAATAACATCAAACGTGTAGAAGAACAAGGCGATGAGATCAAGAATGACATCATCAACCATTATGAAGACATTCAAGATCATCAACATGGGATTTACGATTGCTTATGTAGAAAGTCATCTAAGTTGTAAGATTGAAGAACTACAAGAAGGATTAACCAATCCTACTAAGTTTCGCGAGTGGAAAAGTGACCAATATTACCATGAAGAAGAAGAAGTTGCAGCCCTTGAAGAGAATCCAATCGCCGATTCGAAGTCTAAGGAGAAAGACTATCCATGCGCATGTGGCTCTACTAATAGATCCATTTGATCATGCTCTTAAGTTTGTAAAATTGTTTTTAGTGGGTTTTATCTTTTTTATCAGGTTTTTTTGTCAATGATGAGCTCTTATGTCTTTTATCTATATTGTAATGTCTAATTTTTATTTATGATTTTTGATACATTTAGCAAGAAAAAAGAAAAGAAAAAGATCGTCGCCAAAAATAAGAGTAATAAAGATGTAAATGTTAGTTCTGGTATTATAGTTTGACCTTTTAATGTTTTTTATTGATAAAGTGATGTATAGTTAAGGACTTGATATTTTTTTAGGTGTAATTTTTCTTCAACAAGTCTCATTTTTTATTATCTTGAAATGATAGTGGTAGTAAATAGTCTTTATTTTAGGTAGTAGTAGTCTTTATTTTTCGTGAATCAAAGAGAGTCAAAACGGATGCCCATAGTTCAAGTTTCCCTTGGATTATGTGGTACATCTAGAAAGGACGGAATGACAAGAACCATGAAAGCATTGACAGAGATCCCAGAGATACTCTGAAATTAGCAGATAATGAAGCAAATGCTTGGACCTTAGCTCAACTGGAGATGGTAAAGGACGTACCGCCCCGTGAGTCAACTGAGTCAGAGGTTATAAACACTACAGGGTATCAATGTTTCATTGACGGCTCTTGGAAAGACAGTGACAACTACTCGGGTTTAGGATGGTTCTGTACACTACAAGGTGAGGATGAACCAACCATGGGCGCTGCCAATCTCCGACGAAGTCTCACATGTCTACACACAGAAGTGGAAGCATTAGTTTGGGCCATGAGATGTATGATTGGCCAAGACAAACGCGAAGTAAGTTTCTATACAGACTGCTCATACCTGGTGAAGATGGTGTCTTCCCCGACGGAGTGGCCAGCTTTTTCTACATATCTAGAGGCTATTCAGAGCGACAAGGATGAGTTTGATTTTTTCTCTTTATCTTTGATTTCTCGACGTGCAAATTCAAAAGCGGATAATTTGGCACGAAATGTTCGTACCCAACCGCATCTAATTACCTATGTAAACAATATCCCCAAAATTGGCTTGTGTAAGCTAATCTAATAAAATTGTTGCTAAAAAAAAACGGAGAGTCAAAACTGTTTGACACCTCTCAAAATCCGGTTGATTGATTGATTTTTCACTCTACGAACAAGTTCTCTCTCCTCGAGTGTTCAATTGCGAGTGGTTAAGCATGCAAACCGAGTGTCGAATTTCCGGTTCAGGATAGTGTCGGTTTAGCAATCTCAGTGATCATCAGATCGAGAAAGCCACCGGAAATCCCATTTTCCTGAAATCCCTCAAACCACCAAATTGCCGACGTCAATTATCGCCTCCTCCGATGAATTTCTGGCCTTCGCCCTCTAAGGCTATCTTCGACATTTCCCTGGAAAACCTCAAGTTTCTTTGTAGATCTTCGAGAGACGATGATTCGGTTGAAGCTGTTCATTTGTTTGGTCAGTGTATCTCTCGCTCTCGTGCTAGAGAAGGGTTTGATTGCTATGGTAAAGCTCGGGGTTTCGCTAAATTCAATGATGGGTATTGCTTAGAGGACTAGCTCGTGAATGATAGAGAGGAAGGCATGAAAGATATCGATTCGAGATTCACCAATATGAAGGCCGATTTCGATTCAGAGATTGATGTACTTACCAATAACATCAAACGTGTAGAAGAACAAGTCGATGAGATCAAGAGATTGATTTTTTTTGTTTTTGGTGTAATTTTTCTTCAACAAGTCTCATTTCTTATTACCTTGAAATGAAATGATAGTGGTAGTAAATATATATCTTATTATATAAAGTATGGTTTTCAAAGTTAGTAACTCATATGATCGTGACACGTGGCAAATCTATCGATCTTAAATTTTGACAGGTGTAAAACAAAATTTTCTTTTTTAAAATATAAAAAAGATAATTGTAAGTAACTATAAATTTAAACAATTTTTAAATTATAAAATATAATTATAAGGATAATTGTAAGTAATTAATATTTCTATAAAAAATTTAAAAAATTTCAAAAAATAATAATAATAAAGAAATTATACGTTTTTTATAATTAAAAATATATATATCAATTAAAACAAGAAAAAAATCAGGCAAATTTATAAAAAAAGAAACATATCTTATTATATAACTAATCTATATATACATTTTTGGTGAAGATTTGGCCTCAAAAATCCTTTTACAATTTCAATATTGTACATTTAGTCCCTACAAATAAAATCTGAAAAAATATATGTCTTAATCAAATTTACAAATCAATAAATAAACTCACTAAACATTCCTAATTTTTCGTTTACGAGATATATTTAATATATGGAAATCAAATATTTAATTTTAAATGCTATTAAACATAATCTCGAGAATATCTAGCAAATGGAAACTACTAAAACAATAAAATCGAAATCAAATCTAAATTAGCATTATATAAATTGAAATTAAATGATTGATTTAGTAAATATAAAAATCGTATATATTTACATAACAAACATATATTTACAAAGTAAATAGTTTCCTATTTTAATGCTAGAGATTTTATTGTATTTAACATTTGTTTCTAAAAAAATTGAACTATATTAATTCGATATCAATCTTAACTAAACGAATTGGAAATATCACATAACTTAACGATTGTATCCTTATTTGATCAAGCATCTATGTAGCATATTCTTTTTTTTGTTACGATTTAAAGATTTTCAAAAATATCAAATTCTTGCTCATCAAGATTTTGAATATTCTCTAACCTAAAACCTTACTAACTATCAAAACACTATAAATACTCGCTCATTTCTCCAATCTCTAAACACAAACAAAAATCTACTTTCTTCTCCATAGGTAAGTGATTTCATTGTGGAACCTTAATTTGTCTTAGCTTAGACGGATCAAATTTTTTGATATTAGTACGTTTCTTTAAATTGCCGTCGTTGTTAGAATAATATTTTCGAAGTCAAGCCCGTGTGCTCTAAACAAGACATTCGAGGTTTTTAAAGAACAAGCAATTGTCGATTTTTTGGGGTTTCTATATATTCAAGATGTTAAATTTCTCATTTGGGCTGCTTTGTATGTTGTTTTTTGTTTCAGGTTAAAAGTACAGTTCCGTTTAGTGAGCCTTTCACGGTAGATCCTGAGAATCCTCCACCGGAGCAAGACTACAATGAGTATTTCAAGAATCTGAAAGATGGAATCACCGGTAAAGAAGCTTTAGAACAGAGCATTGTGCAGTTTAAACCAGGTTTTATCTACTTTTGTAACTTTGTGTTTGCAGTACTTCATGTATCAACAAGCAGCAACAAGTATTGAGATGAATAAAGTTTTTCTCTTCTTTCTCTTTTTTTTCGGTGATGGTATACAGGAAGTTGAAGGCTGCTAAAGGTGCTTTCGATACCAGTCTTGACAATGGTATTGATTTTTTCGATACCGCTGAAGTTCATGGTTCCAAGGTAAGAATGACAAATCTGATTACTCTTCCTTCGTATAGTGGTTTGTTTTGAAACTAATTGGAAGCCTCACATTATCATCTTTTATAGTTTTCTCTGGGTGTTATAAGCTCTGAAATTCTTTTAGGAAGGTACTTTTTCACTGTATTTTGGAAACATGTATATTAGTGTGCTTTGATCCTCATTTCCTCATACATGTTCTTCTTGACTGTCTTTGGTGAGATTTTAAAAAGGTTCATCCGTGAGAGAAAAGAGAGATTTTACGGAGCTGAAATTTCAGTTGCAACAAAGTTTGCTGCATTGCCATGGCGATTGGGTCGTGATAGTGTTATCACTGCCCTTAAAGATTCCCTTTCCCTGCTCGAGCTTTCACCTGTAGATCTCTATCAACTCCATTGGTATGTACCCTAATTCATCTTGGAGTAAGCACTCTGTTATATGATTGTAAGAGTTTACTCCAGTTCATGGAAGCTATGATGTCATATTGGTTCAATTGTGGATTGGACATCTTTACTTCTAATTATCTCTGTTCCTTGCAATGACAAAATCTAATCATTTTTTTTTCTTTTGCTTTGCAGATTTTTACAACCTACTTGAGGAAGATTAACGTACAGAGTCTTACAATCGACATTATGCTTTCCTCTGAATTCCCTGTAAATTTTTTGGCATGGAATGAAATTTATGTTGGAGTGGCAGGTCTATATGAATTTTTTTGATAGGGGCACACTGTTTTCAGTGTTTTCCTTATAACCAAACTTTAATTGTTCTGTTTGTGTCAGGTTGTATGATTGAATGGAATTTTCACAAACTTGAGGTGTGCGTTTGGATTTTCGGTATCCACAAAACTTAAAATCACTTCTTCATTTAGTTCAAGAGAGTTATATTAGTTAGTTTCAAGAGAAACATACATGACGGCGGCGTAAGTGATCGTAACCCTAATCTGAGAAGTAACCACCGTGGATTGCTCACACACGTTCCATTTGCCGAGAGAGAGAGAGATTTGTGTTTATGATATTTCAAAACTATTGGACTGATTCGGAGAGGTGTTGATTTGTTGGAGTGGAAGGTGAAATCAACATTAAGCGTGGGTTTGGTTTTTGTTTCATCTTTTATTTGATTTCTTCTAGAGAGATATGTAATATCTATGTAAAAACCTATGAATTAATTAATTTGATACGTATTTGATTATGTTTTTATAAAGAAACTAGGATATGATCCGCGGTACATCGCGGGTTCATGTTTTTTTTTAATATAAAAAATAATTTTATACTTAAAAATTGTATTATTTACTAAATTTGTATTTTGCATAGTATGCAAATTTTTAAATTTGTTTCGTTTTGTAAAATAATATAGGTTATTTAGAAGGTTCGTGTATTTTTATTTGTTTGATGTATATACAAATTAATTGTTTTTGTTTGGAATTTGATCACTTATACATTATTACATGCAATTTAGCTCATAATATTTTTGTTTGTTTTATGTGGTATAGATATATTATTGTTTGTCGTATTTACATTGCTATTATGTGAGATATTTTCAAGTAGTAATTTTAATATTGTTATGATGAGCAAATGAGATATTCTCATATTACAAAATTGTTCTTTTCATTTCTACAGCAATATAAATACACTTATTTGTATGAAATATGAAACAACAAATAAATACAATAAATCTTAAAAGATATAATTCAAACAGAATTTTGCACAAAGTATTTTATATTCTTTACACAAAAAAATATAAGATATCATATTCAATATTTATAACAATAAACAAAATTTACAAACCAACACAAGTATTTGCACATATATATAAAGTACTTACACACTTTTAAAACTATTTAAATATAAAACAAACACCATAAGATGATACGTAATTTACACACGCGGTACATTGCTTACTTAATTGTCATCTCATTTTTCTGTAGAATTAGAATTAGTTAAACATACAACATCCTTATCATACAATAAACACTATATAAAATTATATATATACATTCTAATTACACATGTAAATAGGTTATATACATATATTTGTTATATGTAACAAAAATTAAAAAAAAAATCCAAACAAAAGTATATAACTTTTGAAATAAAAATATCGTCCCGCGGTGTACCGCGGGTCAATCCCTAGTATGATATATTTTCGTTTCTCAAAGTTAGTAATTAATAGTATCATGATTAGTTATCAGTCAAAGATTTTATCATGTCTCATGATTTAATTTAAAATTTGATATTATTTATCTCAATTTTATTTCCAATTAGAAATATGTGATGATTTAATTAAGCTAATCTTTATATTATTTATTTGAGTTTATTTTTTCAATTAGAAATATGAGAGATCAATTTTTTTAAAAAAATATTTTTTTATTTAACTGTGTTTTTTGTTTGTCCTCAATTATGATTGTAGTATTGTTAGATTGTTTATTTCAATTTCTCTTTTCATATTTAAATTATCGAAGATTCATCTATCATCGTATTTATAATTTTTTATTTTTAGTTTAATTGTTGTATCTTTAAATTATTTAGTTTAGTTTCTACTTTCAGTTTGAACAATAAAAGATTTATCATCTATCATTGTTCTAATGATTTTAGATAGCGACATGTGTCATAATTTAAATTACAAATTTATATTATTTATATTAATTATATTTTTAATTAAAAATATGTGATAATTTTAAATAAATTTTTATATTGTTTATTTTGAAAGTCTTGAATAGTTGTAGTAGTCTTTATCTTTTGTGAATCAAAGAAAGTCAAAACTGTTTGACACCTGTCAAAATCCGATTGATTGATTGATTTTTACTCTACGAACGAGTTCTCTCTCCTCGAGTGTTCAATTGCGAGTGGTTAAGCATGCAAACCGAGTGTCGGATTTCCGGTTCAGGATAGTGTCGGTTTAGCAATCTCAGCGATCATCAAATCGAGAAAGCCACCGGAAATCCCATTTTCCTGAAATCCCTCAAACCACCAAATTGCCGACGTCAATTATCGCCTCCTCCGATGAATTTCTGGCCTCCGCCCTCTAAGGCTATCTTCGACATTTCCCTGGAAAACCTCAAGTTTCTTTGTAGATCTTCGTGACACGTGGCAAATCTATCGATTTTAGATTTTGACATGTGTAAAACAAAATTTTTCTTTTTAAAATATAAAAAGATAATTGTAAGTACTTATTAATTTAAACAATGTAAATGATCATTATAAGGATAATTGTAAGTAATTAATATTTCTATAAACAATTTAAAAATGTCAAAACATAATAATAAGGAAATTATACGTTTTTATCATTTAAAAAAATATATACTTTATTATATAAAGTATGATTTTCAAAGTTAGAAACTCACGTGATCGTGACATGTGTCAAATCTATCGATCTTAGATTTTGCCATGTGTCAAATAAATATATCCTTTTTAATAATTAAAAAAAAGATAATTATAAATTTAAACAGTTTTAAATGTAAAAAGATAACTATAAGAAAATTATACCTATATTTTCATAAGAGATTTTGCCATGTGGCAAACAAAAATTTGGTTTGAACAAATTAAAAATTGTAAAAAAAGTAATTATAACAAAATTATAAATTTTAAGAGTTTTATAATATAAGAAGATAATTATAAGGAAACTATAAGTATATATAAAAAATTATATGTATATTTACATAAAAATAGAAATTATAAAATTATGCTAAAAGTTTTATTTATTAGTTACTAACTGTACAAGAAAAAAGATTTAAAGATAGAAAAAAAATAAAGAAATTACAGTATATAATTTTTTATAATCATATAAGAAAAAATATTATAAATATTCACCTCTATATAAACAAATAGATTGTCTCATATTTTCTCACCAAGCAAACTAATTTCTTCAGAAACACCACCAATTCTTTAACTTCATTCTATTAGTAAAGTTTTTCTTCTCTTTTTTGTCATAAATTATTTTTAGAATAATATTAGTAACTAACCTTTGACTCAAAAATAGTTAAAGAAATAGCCATGAGTCAAAAAAAAACTTTAGAAACTAATGTTTTTCAGCGATGAAATAGTCCTCAAACAAAAGACAAAACATACATGTAATTAGGATTAAAAAAACAAGAATAAACACTAATAACGCGAAATTTAAAATAAAGAAAATCAATACTGAAATTTTGACGACGAAAGAGAGACATCCACCTAGAATTAGAGGAAAAAACAATGTTATTTAATAAAATAGCATATCATACTAAAAGAAATAGGAGTAGCATGTGATTGTTAATGGAGGTGACGATGGTGGTGGTTGACGGTTACGGATGTAGTGATAGATTGACTTTAAAATAACATGAATCATGTAAAAATTATTTGTCATTTGTTAGAAATATATCATGTCATTTATATATATAAAAAAAAAACACTTTGAATTACAATGATTTTCTAAAAATGGGATGTGATATTCAGATCTAAAGAATAAAAGGCGATGGAGAGATAAATTAAAGAATTATGAACGGTGATTGACATATACTAGAGTTGTTGTCGGAAAGAGGCTAGGCTCAATGCCAGAGGAGATAAAGAAGGAGGAGAAATAAGATCAGTTGGGAAAGAGGAGAAGATGCGGTAATGGTGGTGTTGGTGATAAATAGGCCAACATTTATATTAGATGATTTAATAATTAGTATAAAATAACTACAAATAGTGTTTTATATTGTGCGTTATGCATAATAAATCAATTTAAAAATAATTAAAATGCTGCATTTTTTAAAATTAAAACATAGATGTTTATATAATTTTAGTTAAGTTAAAAAAAAGTGATAATTTCGACCAGTAACCCGTGCAACGCATAAAAATTATACCGTACAAGTCTTTACAAAGTATAAAAATTATAACATATGTACACATAAATGAAAACAAAATTGGTACATTGTTATGAATAATAGATGATGTCCATTATAAGGCCCATCTTCTACAAGTCTCTAAAATTATTTGTACCAAAAGTTTTACTTTGTCACCAAGTAAAACCTTTCCCTTATACTCCTATATAATAGATCCTTTATTCATTGGAATAAGATAACCAATTCTTCTATCTCTTTTCTCTATTTACAACACGTTATCAGCACGTACTAAAATGTAGACATTCTCATATTTTTTTCTACCATGTTTACTTATCGACTCATGGTTCATAGTATCGATTCTTCTATTATAGAAATAATACAATCTGAGCCGATCAATGATTATTTTATAGATCGGTAAAAGCATGACTTCAATGATTCAATGAAGAAGAGAATCATGATTATCATTTGTTTCTCTGATTATTATTGCATGATTCAATGATTCTATAAAGAAATTCGACAAAGAAGAAAATCATGCTTATTGATTGTTAATGTATGTTTAATCTAGTATAACGATATTGAAAATATATTAAATATATTATCTAATTTGATGCTTATTTAGTTAATATTGCAACTATTTGTAGCCCGGTGATAGGTTATATGCAAGAAGACGTTAATGCTTAAGCATTCCAGTTTTCGAATAGTTGAGTCTATAATATTTTAAATTAACATAAACATATTGCATTCATATTTGATATAATATATAAACATATGTGCGTTATTGTTTGAGACTAGCTCGTTTATGGTTGATATAATATTTCTTAAGCTCTTATTTGATTCTGTGGCCAAAATAATTATGTTTTGTTTCTTAAACCATCGTACATGTGACTAGGTTAGTACCCGTGCTTTGCTTGGGATTATGTTTTAAAATTTAAATGAAGTTTGGTTCTCTTGATATGAACACATATTTATCTGTGTAAATGTTAAATTTTATAATTTTAAATTTAATTGAAAAATATTATTCTGTCCCTTTACAATTATAAGTTTGGTATTATTATAGAAAGATATTGTTGTCCTATGTATATATTTGTATATTAGTATATAGAGTTGTATTAGTGTATTGTATAGTATGTAAATGTGAATAGTTTGGTATTATTTTTTTTGGTAAGATGAATAGTTTTTTTTTTTTTGCATGCTTAACCACTCGCAATTGAACACTCGAGGAGAGAGAACTTGTTCGTAGAGTAAAAATCAATCAATCAACCGGATTTTGACAGGTGTCAAACAGTTTTGACTTTCTTTGATTCACAAAAGATAAAGACTACTACAACTATTCAAGACTTTCAAAATAAACAATATAAAAATTTATTCAAAATTATCACATATTTTTAATTAATATAAATAATATAAATTTGTAATTTAAATTATGACACATGTCGCTATCTAAAATCATTAGAACACTGATAGATGATAAATCATTTATTGTTCAAACTGAAAGTAGAAACTAAACTAAATAATTTAAAGATACAACAATTAAACTAAAAATAAAAAATTATAAATACGATGATAGATGAATCTTCGATAATTTAAATATGAAAAGAGAAATTGAAATAAACAATCTAACAATACTACAATCATAATTGAGGACAAACAAAAAACACAGTTAAGTAAAAAAATATTTTTTTAAAAAAATTGATCTCTCATATTTCTAATTGAAAAAATAAACTCAAATAAATAATATGAAGATTAGCTTAATTAAATCATCACATATTTCTAATTGGAAATAAAATTGAGATAAATATTATCAAATTTTAAATTAAATCATGAGACATGATAAAATCTTTGACTGATAACTAATCATGATACTATTAATTACTAACTTTGAGAAACGAAAATATATCATATTAGTTATATAATAAGATATGTTTCTTTTTTTATAAATTTGCCTGATTTTTTTTCTTGTTTTAATTGATATATATATTTTTAATTATAAAAAACGTATAATTTCTTTATTATTATTATTTTTTGAATTTTTTGAATTTTTTTATAGAAATATTAATTACTTAAAATTATCCTTATAATTATATTTCATATTTTTAAAATTGTTTAAATTTATAGTTACTTACAATTATCTTTTTTCTATTTTAAAAAGGAAAATTTTGTTTTACACCTGTCAAAATTTAAGATCGATAGATTTGCCACGTGTCACGATCATATGAATTACTAACTTTGAAAACCATACTTTATATAATAAGATATATATTTACTACCACTATCATTTCATTTCAAGGTAATAAGAAATGAGACTTGTTGAAGAAAAATTACACCAAAAACAAAAAAAATCAATCTCTTGATCTCATCGACTTGTTCTTCTACACGTTTGATGTTATTGGTAAGTACATCAATCTCTGAATCGAAATCGGCCTTCACATTGGTGAATCTCGAATCGATATCCTTCATGCCTTTCTCTTGGCTCTCAAGTAATTGCCGCAATCTCCATAAGTTTCTCTTCCGTACCTTCTCTCGGAGGAACGAATGTCCCATGGTTGCGAAAAAGGTAGTTGTTCGGGTGAATATCTACACTCATCACTTCTTGTGAATATCCTTGGTCATAACAATACTCCCTCTGTTTCACAAAGAGTGTCATTCTACCATTTTTCACACAAATTAAGAAAAGTAAACAAATTTCTTTTCTACCCTTTATTAATATACTAGATAATACCCTCTCTCTAATTAATAAACTGAAAAAGTAGGGATAAAAAAGAGAATTAGTCTTAAAAACTGCATTGAAAACATAAAACGACATTTTTTATGAAACAAGATTAAAACCTTAAAACGACACTCTTTGTGAAACGGGGGGGAATATATTTAAAAATATATCAAAAAAATAAAAATAATAAATCAACAAAATATTATTCCTCCGTTCTGTACATGTAAATGAGTAATTTTTTAGTATGAAATAGAAAAGTATTGAAAGCGTAATCTTATGGGGAAAAAAAAAATTTACCATATTGAAAAATCTATTAAAGGTTTTGAAGATGTCTTTGAAAATTGTTTTTTTTCTGCTGTTTACCTTTGCTGTCTGTAATGAAGACCTCAATCATGCCTTTGATTGTACTCTAGACATCGCTACATAAAGTTGTCCTTGTGAAAAAACCATACTCTTACAGAAACCATACTCCCTAGTGGCACCAATCAATCCATTCCTTCAAATTTCTCAAACGTTATCTTCAAAGTAGTATTTTCGGGCTGAACCTTTAGTTCATTTTACGGCATCTTCGAGCTTCTTCTCCTAGCAAAACCCATGAACAACGGTTGTCAAGACCCTGTTTCAGTCTTCACAACCACTCAATGATCCAAAGAAAGAGTAGTTTACAGAAACTTAGCAGCACAACAACATGGCCAATTAAACAAAGCCAGGAAAATGGTATCCTCCCATCAACGGTCACTCTAATACTTGATTCAGATCATAGCTGCAAAATGATTCAATATTGGTGTGTACATATTCTCTGCCAGTAATAACTACGAAAAACCAATCTCTAGCCAATAATAACCACAAAAGACCAAACAAGAAACACTTGAGCTGAATAAGTTTAAATTATAAAAAAAAAAAACGATAATAGTATTCCCTAAACCAACAAAAAGAGTAGAAACGAGAATATTTTGAATGATACAAGAAGTAGAAACGATTTCAAGTTTCAAGGTACTCGATGCTCTCACTCGGATTCATAAACTCAATGTCACAATATATGTCCATGTTATGCTTACTAAACCAGCGATCAGGTATTCCTTTGATTTCAACCTTTTTCAAATCATTGAGTTGCAGATCGTAGCAAAGAAAGTAAAAGGGAGAAACCAAATATCGCGGTACCAAGATAACCTTGCCTTTTAGAGTTCCTTTTGCTATTAATCTATGATTGTCAAAGATTGGATGCAGCTGAGAAGGCTGCAAAACCAGAGTCTTCCTCAACCATTCCTTCTTCCTCCAATCTTGCACTACCCATAGATCCACCGTACCCCTCACCCGGAGATAAGTCAAGTCAAACACAGCTACTTTTCCACCATAATCTATTTGAGTCATCCACTTCTTAAGTCTAGGTAGGATCTTATCACCGGCCTTGCGAGGTACTTGAATCATATTGAATTCTTCCGACCTGAAGTCGAAACTCACAAGCACACAAGTATGCATATCAGTCCAAGCCAAGTAATATAAAACTCCATTCATATTCAGTTCAAATGGATGAGGAAGATGAGGAGGAAACTCCTTTGCAACCCTTTTCCACGAACTGCCAGCTTCTAGTACAAAGACCCAAAGCTCTGATTCTATCTTTCCCATATCGTTTGACATTGTCGTAATTGTGCACAGTAGTTTGAGTTGATCTTTAACAGGGTCGTGGCCCATAAAGAAGAATATTTCATAATTATCTTCTTCTTCTTCAGCTATGATAACAGAGTCTTCCATGGCAGGTAAGATTACAAGTTGTCTGGTGGTGGGGTTATAGATATGCGGCTTAGAGTCAACTGTGAAGCAGATGAAGCCACGGAGAACGCGCAATATGAAACCTCCCATCTTGCGAATGGTCAGATCTTGGTCGAATACTAAGGAGGACGGAAATGTGCTGCTTATTGGAGCGGATGATAGAAGCATAGACTTAGAATCGTTGTAAAGGTCCATAAAAGACATGTAAAGACGAGAATGACGTTGAGATGAGACCATAAGGAAACGATTGCGAAAATATCTCGAGGAGAAAAGAGATGACCAAAACTTTGAGACACACTTGAATCTCAACACAGATTTCGCAGGCAATCTCGTCAGAATTTCGATTAGGAGATCCAGAGGAATCTCTGGTGCGACCCAAGTTTTTGAATTCTCGACATCCACAAGAATCTCTCTGTGATGTCGTCTTCTTCTTCTTCTCATCCTCGTCATTCTCGGTTGTACTTTGAGTGCAAGAAGAAAAGACAAACCCATTGCGTCCAACACACAAACTATCCTACAACAAAACCACACCAAACTTGCATCAAATTTTTTCCTTTTCAATTGCAAAACCATGAAAAATAGATTCCTTTTTTCTTTTTTTCGAGAGAGAGGGGGTCAGTCGCCGGGACTCACCGGGACAGAGAGAGAGAAATCGCGATTTAGGGCTTCAAGAGTGATGACGGCGTCGTATTGTTGTTTTTCTCTTTTTTCTTTTTTTGTTGGAAGTTGATATATTATTGGTTGATTCGAGACAAGAGAAATTGGAGGAGAAAGATGATAAGCGATTGACAAAAAAAAAAAAAAAAAGATGATAAGCTGTTGAACCAAGAAGAAGCGTAAACAGAGATGAATTGGTTTGGTCGTAAGAGGAAGAAGGCCAGTGTGGGTTGTAAGATGATAAGCTGTTGAACTCAAAAGAGTCTCGTGACTTTTAGTCACCTAAGAAGGAAAAAGGCTAGTGGGCCAAAGTTAATTAAGGCCCAATTGGTTTCGTTAGTTAAGTCAAAGTAAGGAGGAGGTTTAAGTTAATTAGTTTAACTAACTCTTAAGGATGAATTAGTTATAAATATGTGTAATGTGTGTAAAAAAGAAACTAAAGAAATTTTCAAATATCACATTTTTCTGATTTATTCTCTTTTTTTACGGTTTGGCAAAGTAAAATAATATTTTCAGCCACTAGTAACATTTAGGAGAAAAATACCTCTATAAACAAAAGAAATGTATTTTATAATGAGAAAATTAGATTGGGTACCACATTTGACCCAAAATTTAGATCCAGTACCACTTTCGAAGCCCAGTTAGCATCCATACCACAATTGAGGTGTGTATTGACTATCTTGCCCTTCCTTTTGTTTGCTCAAATTTCGGGGACAAAATTCATAGATTGAGGACACAAAAAGAAGTTTACATACAGTTGTCCCCGAAGTTTGAGAGTTTATATACAGTTGTCCCCGAAGTTTGAGTTTCTCCATAATTTCATCTTATTTTTGCATGTTTGCTGCTTTTTGTCCTTCAATTTTAAGTCATTGTTCTTGGATTTTAGTATGTAAACTCTAATTGCGGTCTTTTCATTTTCTTTGATGTTTCTTTCTCGTTTGATTATTGTCTCCGAATCGATTTTTTGTCCCTTAGATACTTGTCCCTAAATGTTACACTTTATCTGTCACATCAGCCGAGGGCAAAACCGTCTTTTTCATACCACAATACCACATGAATGTGGTACAAGTGCTAAATCATTCTCCATTGTGGTAAAGATGCTAAGAAATTTGAAAAATATGGTACATTTGGCAAAAATCCCTTTTATAATTTAAACTGTATTAAATTATAGAATAAATAAAAATATTAATATTGCTAGGAAGAAAGCCAAAAAAAATCATCTTCTTCACCAAAAAATTTCTAAAATTGGGGAGAAATCATGATTTCAATAGTCCTCTAGGATTGTTCATTACTAAGAGTTTTAATTAATCGCCGAGAGATAATACGCCAACGATCAGCTGGAGATATTTCGTTGAACAAACAGAGGAAGGGTTTCTCAGCGAGTTTTGTGAGATTTCGGTGAAAAGAACTCCGGCGAGAAGATATAGAGTTTTCCGAGGAGTATAACTTATGGAATCTTTTATTTTTGTTTGCTCGACCTAAACCTTGGTATTTGGAGTATCAACCCACGGCGACGAGGATATAGGTGGTCGAATTTGTGGAGTTCCGTCTCTTCGATTTAATTCTCTAAGAGATCTCGAGCGAGCGAAAGACAAGGTACTGTGAATTTTATCTTTTAATTAGACTTTAGTACATTAAACCCAAATCTTTGAAGATCGATTTCAAAGATCTAATTTTTTTTTTGTAAATTTTTTGAATTTTTCAAACTGAAATCCAAATTTTTGCTAAAAGTTAAAGAAACTCATGAATTTTGTTACACAAAATAAGAGTGTACGTATTTGCGGCTGCTAAAGAAAATGGGGAAACCTTAGTTGTGTACATATTCCTTTTTCCTATATTCAGTGTATTGTTCATGTGAACTTTGGTGTATGTTGTAAATATAGAAAAGAGATAGAAGAATATTGCTTTGATGGTGGTAAACCTTTAGCTATCTCTAGGTTTGTGTATTATTTGTGTAAAATATGCTTGCTATGCTGTTATTCAATGTTCCATGAGTTTACTTGAGTAATATTCACAAAAAGTTCCAGTGAAATAGGAAAACTCGACTACACTCATGCTAACTAGTTAGAGGAGTTATATGAGCATCTTGTTGGAACTATGAGTAAAGTGATTGGCATGAACTTGAGGCTTATCTCAGAGTTGTTGAGTAACTCTGACCATTTACTAGGAATTGGTAGGCGACAATCGGAGATGTCTTTGTGTAAAGTTAGCTTTAATTGTTTCATTGGCATGGTCTTTTTGCATACTTAGAATGGCTGTTAAGTGGAATCTATGTTTTATAACTTGATATTGTTGATATCTTTTTAACAAACGAAATATATGAATTTTGAGAAAATACCAAACAAGAATCACTTGAGTTTAAATTATAAAACAAAAGAATAAAATTAACTTGAGTTTATTCGCTTGATGCGTATAAAATTAATCATGTCCTAGATTACACAATATTAGAAGACAGTGGTGAAATGATCCTCAACGCCCGAAGCTAAATACTGAACAGTGAACACCACCAAGCTGTTGAAAATCCTTTTTCTTGTTTCATTATTGAATTTGAATGTCATTTATATATAAAAAAAAAACACTGTAAAAGATGGGATTCAAACTAGGCACCAGACACTAATTAACTAGATACATAACCACTAGCCTAAGCAATTGTTTTACTAATGTGGTCCTAAAAATTTTCTTTTATTTTGTGGCCTAAAGCAGATGTTTTGCCTGCTTTATGGGTGGGCCGGACCTGAAGGCAACCATTGTATTTTTGCATTTACCTTTTGTACCACAGAACTATTAGGTAAAAAAATCTTTTATCAAAAAAAAAAAACCAATTAACTAAATTTGACGCAAAGAAATCGATGAATCAAAGAATTTCTTTTACACCTCTAACTTATTATATTAATTCAAAGGAGTTTACAAAGAAATTACATAGAACCAATGAGATACAACTCAATACATAAACATTAAATTCAAGAAATAATATCCAGAAACATAAGCAAACAATTATATTCAAATTATTTAAAATAAATGGTCATACATTAGCTGAATGATAACTTAAAATATATATATATATGTAGTCAAAATTGTACACTTATGTTGAATATTTTCAGTCACATAAATAAATAGTTGGGAAATTGTTAAAAATGCCCCTTTAGGTGTGCCCCTTTTCAAAAATGCCCATTTTAGATTTCCATTTTCAAAAATGCCCCTTTTTAAATATGAAAAATTTATAAAATTTTATTAGGTTTATAAGGTACTTATGGATGGTAACTATTACTTGAAGACTCGATCCAAGTATTTATAAGATTTTATAAGGTGTTTTTAAAGGTTTTACAAGATATTTTAAAGGTTTTTCAAAGGTTTTACAAGATATTTTAAAGGTTTTACAAGATATTTTAAAGGTTTTTAAAGGTTTTTCAAAGGTTTTACAAGATATTTTAAAGTATTTATAAGATTTTAGATACTTATTTGTGTATGTTTTAATAATGTTACATACATATTTGGGTAAATCTTATATTTTAGGAGCATTTTTTATAAGGTTTTAAAGAAGGGGCATTTTTAAAAAGTGGCATTGAAAAAGAGGCATTTTTGCAAAAGCCCCTAAATAGTTTCTTAACTTAAAACAAACCAACTATTAAGTTAAAGGAGATCAGTTTATCATTTTATCTATTTTAAATTTAGTGAGCATATGTAGTTGCTTCTGGATCTATAAAATCACAAACAATTTCATGATATTATTCTCTTCCAATCAAAAACTTGATTGGGCCTAGAGCATCCAGCCCATGTGAATAATGAACACAAAAACTCATGCCGTTGAAAGAAACCAGCACGATGTGTTCATATTAACAAATCCCACATCGCTTATACCCAAAGCAATGACTGGGGAAGCGGGAGTATATATAAAGAAGTGGACAGCACGAGTAAATCACTTACCTGGACGGGGTCGACTCGCGATCAATAAGACGAGTGGCCTAGGCTAGTGACTGAATTGCACATACCGTTGGGGTTCTATGCTTAAGGTCTTCTCTTGAGGAAGAGCCTACGTCATTAGTTGTGGCAGAGGGGGTTTGCGTTCGCGCAGCCCCTACCATTCAATATCAGTCTCAATCTTTATGCATGACAAATGTTATTATCCGCACCCTCAAAAAAAATTCCCTGATTTTCTGGCAATTCTTCCTTCCGAGGCCACTTGAAAGATATATCATGAGTCCCTGTTCGAAACACCCATCAATCAATGTATTGTACGTGACCACATCGAGCAGCAACTTCAACTCCATATCATCTATCGATTCAAGAGCTTTCCGCATTTCACGCAATACATTCATCAACATGTTATATAGGTTGCCAAGATCCAGCAACATGGTAGTTTGCTTCATTAGCTCCACAATCTGAAATGATTTCTTCAATGAACCCATACTCTTAACCATACTTTCTACACCAATCAATCCATTCCTTGAAATTTATTTAAAGGCTGCCCTTTCTCAAACATTATCTTCAAAGTAGTATTACCGAGATGAACCTCGAGTTCATTTCTACGGCATCTTCGAGCTTGTTCTCCAAGCAAAATGATACGATCCATCAAGGATATTGCCACGTCAAGAGAAGAATGTTGACTTGAATGATGACATGGACAAAGGCAAAGAAGAAGAGAAAGACTTGGGTGGAAACAGAGGCTTTGCTATTGAAGGGAATAAATTAGCCATTGCTCACTCAATCCTGGTTTATGCTTTTATGTTGTGAGATTTCTCGAGAGAGACTTGGCCAAGCGATGTGCTTGAGGAAAAGATCAATGTTGATCTCTTTGTAATCGGTTGCTTAGATCTATGTTGATCTCCGTATAGCGATTCTTATCTTCTCTTTATGTTACAATCCTTGTATTCACTTCTATCATTTTGATCAAGAGTTTACAGAGAGTATTAAGGTATCTCAAACCTTAACACAAAACCCATGAACAACCGTGATGAAGAACCTGTTTCTTCTCCATATAAGCTGATATTTTTCGGTTTTCACAACCAATCACTGATCCAAAGAAAGAGTAGTTAACAGAAACTTAGCAGAGGTAGGAAAATGGTATCCTACCATCAACGGTCACTCTAATACTTGATTCAGATCATAGCTGCAAAATGAATCAATATTGGTGTGTACATATTCTCTACCAGTTATAACCAAGAAAAACACAATCTATAGCCAATAATAACCACAAAAGACCAAACAAAAATCACTTGAGCTGAATAAGTTTAAATTATATATATAAAAAAGAACACAATAATAGTATGAAATTCCCTAACAAACAAAAAGAGTAGAAGCGAGAATAATTTAAATGATACAAGAAGTAGAAACGATTTCAAGTTTCAAGGTACTCGATACTCTCACTCGGATTCATAAACTCAATGTCACAATATATGTCCATGTTATGCTTACTAAACCAGCGATCAGGTATTCCTTTGATTTCAACCTTTCTCAAATCATTGAGTTGCAGATCGTAGCAAAGAAAGTAAAAGGGAGAAACCAAATATCGCGGTACCAAGATAACCTTGCCTTTTAGAGTTCCTTTTGCTAGTAATCTATGATTGTCAAAGATTGGATGAAGCTGAGAAGGCTGCAAAACAAGAGTCTTCCTCAACCATTCCTTCTTCCTCCAATCTTGCACTACCCATAGATCCACCGTACCCCTCACTCGGAGATAAGTCATGTCAAACACAGCTACTTTTCCACCATAATCTATTTGAGTCATCCACTTCTTAAGTCTAGGTAGGATTTTATCACCGGCCTTGCGAGGTACTTGCATCATATTGAATTCTTCCGACCTGAAGTCAAAACTCACAATCACACAAGTATGCATATCAGTCCAAGCCAAGTAATATAAAACTCCATTCATATTCAGTTCATATGGACTAGGAAGATGAGGAGGAAACTCCTTTGCAACCCTTTTCCACGAACCGCCAGCTTCTAGTACAAAGACCCAAAGCTCTGATTCTATCTTTTGCATATCGTTTGACATTGTCGTAATTGTGCAAAGTAGTTTGAGCTGATCTTTAACAGGGTCGTGGCCCATAAAGAAGAATATTTCGTAATTATCTTCTTCTTCAGCTATGATAACAGATTCTTCCATGGCAGGTAAGATTACAAGTTGTCTGGTGGTGGGGTTATAGATATGCGGCTTAGAGTCAACTGTGAAGCAGATGAAGCCACGGAGAACGCGCAATATGAAACCTCCCATCTTGCGGATGGTTAGATCTTGGTCGAATACTAAGGAGGACGGAAATGTGCTGCTTATTGGAGCGGATGATAGAAGCATAGACTTAGAATTGTTGTAAAGGTCCATAAAAGACATGTAAAGACGAGAATGACGTTGAGATGAGACCATAAGGAAACGATTGCGAAAATATTTCGAAGAGAAAAGAGATGACCAAAACTTTGAGACACACTTGAATCTCAACACAGATTTCCCAGGCAATCTCGTCAGAATCTCGATCAAGAGATCCAGAGGAATCTCTGGTGCGACCCAAGTTTTTAAATTCTCGACATCCACAAGAATCTCTCTGTGATGTCGTCTTCTTCTTTTTCTTCTCATCCTCGTCATTCTCTCCTGTTGTACATTGAGTGCAAGAATAAAAGACAAACCCATATTGCGTCCAACACACAAACTAATATCCTACAAGAAAACCACACCAAATTTTCATCAATTTTCCTCTTTTTTAATAGCAAAACACCATTAAAAAGTTTCATTGAGAGAGAAGTCACGATTTAGGGGTTCAAGAGTTATGACGACTCTTGATTTTTTTTCTTCTTCTTCTTTTCCTCGGCAATAAGGCGTCGTTTACTACCGTTTCGTCTTTTTTCTTCTTTTGTCTCTAGCTGTTTTTATTAGGAATAATAAGTATATTTTCCTTTGTTGATAATTACAAATCGTTATACAGTTCCTTAATAAATATATGGTCTTAGAGCTTAATAATATCATCTAAAATTCTCTCATACTCAATTTGACAGTTTTGTCTTTTTTTTTTTTTTTTTTTGTAAAACTAAAGCACCAACCAATCAAGTGACCACATCAGGCTGTTTCAACTCATTCATCTCATCTACAAGATCAACCTAATATCAAAGGTATGTGGCAACAAAAGAACTAGAAGGTATTGACATTTGCGAAAACCTATCTAGCTACTTTGAATTTCCATTTTTCATTCAAACGAACTCCCTTTTTGACATCCCAATACATCAACATGTAAGGCTCACGACAACGATTCAATTGTGCCTATTGCCTAAGATTTGGTCATTCCGATGAAAGTCTTCACAGAAAAATCCACTAGAAAAGTGGTCACAACCACTTCGTCAAAAACAAGTTCCAACACCGAAAACCTGGAAAACCCAACCCAAAGCCTAATTCCAACAATGGAACTCAGAAAAGAAAAAAAGAAGTAATCTGGAAAACAAAACAAAAATTACAAACTCAAGTGATAACGTATGAGAATGGCTAAAAAGCCTAAAACTAGTTATTATTTTTAAACTACATACATATAGAGTAAGGTGATTCATTAGAAAATTAAGTAATGAATATACATGGGCATTAATCCATTATAAAATAAAGAACAAGAATATTACAAAACATTAAAAACAAAAGATTACAAACTCAGGGAAGAAGGATGATAAGGGGAGGCGGAGTAAGAGTAGAGGCCACGGCGGAGGAGAGCCGGAGAAGGTGGAGAAGATTGCCTAAAGAAGATTGTGACGGTGTTAGCCACCACCACCAAGAACTCCTTTGCTATCTTCATAATCTCTATGCATAGCTTTATTCTCTTTATCAGCATCCTCTCTTTCTTTCTCTTTCGCTATTTTTCTTTCTCTACCTTCAAAGTTCAAATTCTCACTCAATCTTCTTTGGTATTTATCTAAAGTCCAACATGCATGCCATGTGAATTATAATATATGTACAACTTAAACAAAAAAAACTATTGTGTAACGTGTTTTGACTTTTTTGAATAATTTATTCTACATAAAAAAAAGTTGAAAGCTAAAATAAAATGGCCGAATATTTCTGCAGTTTTACAGGATTTAGTTATTGGCAATTATAAAATCCTATTTCATTTCATGAGTTTTTAGGATAACAAAAATATATTCCTTTGTTTCATTCTTTATAAGGTGGGAGGTTCGATCCCTCCTTCCAGCGCCACCAGTAATTGGCCCATGAGCAAAAACTCATGGAGATTGTCACTCGATCGACCGGTCGTAAACAAAAGAAACATTGTTCCTTTTGTTTGATGACGATGGAGATCCGACAAAAGAGGAAAACTGAAGATTCAAGTCCGAAAAATAAAGAAAGAAGACATATCCAAGACCGACTACCCCCTTATATAAATAAGGAGGTCTTGATACGAGAAGAGGGTCCGCATGGAGAAAGAAAGAAAACAAAACACCATTCTTAATTCAAATATCAACGTGTAAACTTACATTCTTTTGCTAAAAGATTTTAAAAAAACAGTGTCCACGAATACCTCATCTTGTAATTCTTAAAGAAAAAATATAAAAAATGATAGATAGACTATTTTGGATAACGTAACGTCGTTCTTCTATGACAAAATAATGCCTTAAAACGTAATTACAGACTATCGGTCCCAAATCCATAAGAATCTCAAAAAATAATGCATTTTCTTGTTACCCGTCAAAACGGGTTAATGGCACCAAAAATATTGCGCTGGGCCTTCTTAATTTTGAAAGCCCATGCCAAATTGCTTTTCCCATTCGTGATGTTATTTATTGGCGAAAAAAATTAAGTTTCTCGTGTTTCTTCTATTCGATGTCATGTGGGACAACTATGAAAAGAGAAAAATATGTTTTTGGGTCTCACATTGCTTCTCCACAAAAAGTTTTTATCGAAACTTTATTTTTATCATCCTTTTTTTTTTTTTTTAATTTTAAATTTCCATTAAGACATTAAAACATACAAGGCTAAGAGCCCATTACAGACACGCAGACCCAAAAACCGAAAAATTACAAGGCAATAAAGCCCATAAGAGCACGCAGGCCCAAGAAAAGAAAATACAAGGCTGAGAAGCCCACCAAAGGCACGCAGGCACAAAAAAAGAGAGAAAGAAGAACCTTCGAGGCAAGGAGAATCCAACCTAGTCCTGAAAGAGAGCAAACCAGGTGACGAGTAGAGAAAATCCAAGAGGTCCCGAAGATTGAAGCCTAGAAAGAGGATCAAGACGAGCTCTAACAAGCAATTGAATCTCCTTTATGATTTGATGAGGATTTCTGAAGTTGTTTGAGTGAATCCTAAGGTTCCGCTCTCTCCAAATAAGATAGACGGAAGCTTGGAAGAGGAGCTTAATGATAAGAGAAAGATTCTTAGACGTTGAAGCCGACTTCAACCAGAGGAGAGAGGCCATAAACTGCGAAGGAGGAGTTTGTGTGGTTGTGAATTATTCGATGAGAAATCAAAGAAATTATTATGTTTAAGAAAATTTGTCTGAATAAACAGGTAACGAGCCAAACAAGCCAAATGTATATATTTTTAAAAATTATAATTGATACCTTTTTTTTTTCTTTTAGCAAATATTTTTTAAATATTTATTACTTAACTTGATCATTTGAGTATTTACTTATTTTAACGAGGCGAATAACGGGGATAAGACAAGTAAGTGATCTTAAAACTTTGATGACAAAAATCTGCTTCTTTTAAGGGTTACAGTCGGATTCTGAAAAAGCCAAATCTAAATGGAGATGGATGCAAAATTTTCTTTTAGATGGAAAGTGATTGCAACTAGCTAGTACTCTAACAAGAAACAAAAATTAGATTACAAAGTTATTATCTTACATTATAATTGTTCAATTTCTAACATTTCTGAACCATCTCTACATTAACTTTAGAGATTGGCTTCACCGTCCGTCTCTGCCGGCAGCTCCCCGTACCATTCCACCATTATTTCTTTCGAATCATTACACAAGTCACCGAAATAACTTATCCAAAAATTAAAATAAACGAACCGTTTATAAATAACAATAAAAAATCAATCATGGCTTAAAAAGTGGTCCTCAGAATGATGCCTGAAAAATCGGTCCTTACAAATAAATAACATTAAAGTATATGTATCTATATAAACATTAAAAAGTAGCTCAAGACTTTACGACATAAATAATACGGCTATAATTAACAAATGTTTGTATCTGATCGGTCGCATCTGAATTTAACATAAAATGCTCAACTATCTTAGCAACTCATACAGAAAATACTCGTTACTTACGCTTTACAAAATCTGAGTATGTTTCTCTTGGTTTGTTTTCCTAAGTTCCAACATAAAATGTATCCGTAACCAAACAAATGCGCGAATTGCAGATTGTTCATCATTTTTACTATTTTATACACTTTTTATTGATTAAAAAGACAAAAAAATAGGCATCTTGATTGTGGTTAATCATCTAGTCTAATATGCATTTTGTATACGGTTTAATTTTGTTTTTAGTTTTACCGTATATCGTAAATTTTAAACTTTTAAAAAGTTTTAAAAATTATAATTGATATATTTAAAATTAATAAAAAGTTTATAATATTATGAATATTAAACATATAAAAAATTAAAATAACACTGGACTGATTATATTGCGGGATGGGTTTGAACCAACATTAATAAATAATATATTATAAACCCACCACTTCTATAGAGTTTAATCCTCATTTTATTATTTTTAATACTACAGACATATCAAATCAGCCTAATTTAGTTAAAATTGGTTAAAATAAAAATTATCTCGCGGTATACTGCTGGTTAAATCCTAGTATGTTACATTTTTTTAGAGTAAAATTCAAAACTAAGCATTTTATAAGGCTTTTCATGTTGTGATAAATGAGATAAAATGCCTATAACTACAGAAACTAATAGTAATCGGATCGGCCACGACATTACATAATTTTTTTTGCGCTTTTCCTCTAACTACACCAATTAAACTTTAAAGCCTAAAACCATACAACTTGAAAAAAAAAAACTGTTTAGGTTAATGACGTGCTGGATTTAGTTTGCTTTTATGTGTAGTTTTAGTTTAGACTTTAGACATTAAATTTATTCGGGTTAGCTAGGAAGAAAAAAATACATAAATTTTTGTGTGGCTTCTGATAACTTGTAAACACTTATCGCGTAATAAACAAACATTTGACAAGTTTATGCGTCAATTAGTTGATAGGCTTATTAAATTACATAATAAAGAATGATAAATCGGTTGAACCTGGACATGTCTTGTCCGAAACCGGGACCAGTGTTAACGCACGTCTTATTCGTCAACCTCTCTTCCATTAGTTATCCCTTTTGTTTTTAGATATATATGTTCCAGTTTGGAAATATTTATTATTATTGTAATAAAATTGGCAATCTTGGAACAATATTTTAATATGGTAATCATTAGTTTTCATTTTTCTTTTCCACATCAAATTCTAACAATGGAACTCAAAAAAACGAAATCAGAGAACGGAACAAACAATTACAAAATGGCTAAAAACTAGTTCTTGTTGTTAAAAATATACATACATATAGAGAAAATGAGGTGAAAGGTGATTTATTAGAAAATTAAGAAATCAATATACATGGACATTCATTATAAAAAAAGCAAGAATATACATGAATATTACAAAGCATTAAAAACGAAACGATTACAAACTTAGGGAAGAAAGCCGATGACGTAATGGGAAGAAGGACGATTAAGGGAGGCAGAGTAAGAGTATTGGCCATGGCGGAGGAGAGCCGGAGGAGGTGGAGAAGATTGCCTTAAGAAGATTGTCACGGCGTCAGCCACCACCACCAAGAACTCCATTGCTATCTTCGTAATCTCTATGCATAGCTCTATTCTCTTTATCACCATTCTCTCTAATTCTCTCTGTCGTCTTTTTTCTTTCTCTACCTTCAAAGTTCAAATTCTTACTCCATCTTCTTTGGTATTTATATAAAGTCAAACATATGCATGCCATGTGAATTATATATGTATAACTTAAAAGAAAAACTATTGTATAACGTGTTTTGACTTTTTTTGAATAAATTATTCTTAAAAAAAAGTGAAAATTAAAATAAATGGTTGACTGTTTCTGCGGTTTTACAGGTTTTAATTATACGCAACTATAAAATCCTATTATATTTCATGAGTTTTCAGAATAAACAAAAATATATTCGTTCGTTTCATTCTTACCAATTGCATTCCTTAATTATTTATTTTTATTTTTTTGGATCTTATGTTAAATTATATTAAAAAATAACGTATTTACATCGAATGCAGCGTTTAATTAGAAGACTTTGAGCTGAAAGTTTAAAAAGTTCGAAGATCTAAGATTTAATGTCTAGATGCAAACCATACTTTGCAGACCAGTTTCATATCTCGTGTCTCCTTAATAATTATTTTTTCACTTTTTGTGGTTCATTAATCCTAACAAAAAGAAAAGACCATTTGTTTGCTTTTTTTGCCTTCAAGCAACGTCCCTCTCTCTCTCTTTATCTAAAACGTGCACCGTCCTAAATAGGGCAAGACCCATGCCTCTCGTGAATTTTAGACTTTTAGTCATGTGCAGTGCATAGTTTACGCGACTATATGTGACAGAGAATAACAAGATAAACACCGTTGCGTCATATTTCTTGACTCTTGGTGACTTTTTTTTTTTGGTTAAATTATATTCAAAATAAAAAATATTCGTTTGTACAACTAGTGCAACGTTTCACTGAAAATGAATCAACAGAATGATTTAAAACTGAATTGCTAAAACAGTTTACTTAAGTCCGGGATTTGATCCAAGTTTGGTAGGCTTTGTCGTATCTCCTGACTCTTGGTGACTTTAAATTAACTGCAATGTCGACTCGACTCTTTAGTTTTTTTAGAGGAAGGGATTATTTATGTCTCTAGAAATTCTAACGCCACCGGCTTGTAGCGTTTCACTACCTTGATATTTGTTTTCACGACTGTAGGCACGGCGACTATGCACCAAACATGGCCTTCATCAACCAAAAATATATATTGTTAGATGTGATGAAGCTAGAATAAACATAGGCTCCAAAGGAGGATAAAAATAAGGGTGATTTGCATATTAAGGCACTTTTCATGAAAGTTCTTACATTTTAGGCACTTCTGAGGGAGAAGGCACTTTCCCATCTTTTTGAAGGAAAATTGGACTTTTTTACCCCTTAACTGGATTAGAGAACCATTTACTAAACCTATGTCATCAGTTGTTTTTCAACCAAACAATTAAAAAACAAACTAGTTTAGTTAAGCTGTTTTTAATATAGACCATTAGATTGAAAAATAAATATTAAGATCTGTGGCTAAAATTAAAGCAAATAAATAGAATTTTGTTCTTTTATGTTATAGATCTGAAGAAAAAAAAGTATCATCGACGTGAGAACGGCGTCGGCGTCGTCATCGACGATCTGTTCCTCCCTTGCTCTCAGATCCACTATCGTCTCTCATTCCATGAAAATCGTACCTCCTGGAATCCATCGTTGTTGAAAAAGAAGCAGAGAGATGTTGGAGAAAGAGATGTCTAAGAAGTCTCTCTCTAAAAAGAGCCAATTCTTTCTCCCTCTAACACAACAATGGCGATAGCCATGAAGGTATTTGTTTCCACTTCTCACTATATTTATCTAAATCTCCCATTTAAGTTCTCAAATTTTCATTTTTTCTCCCTTGGCCTTGCATTATCGAGATCTAATGAGCACGGCGTCGTTGATGACGACAAATTGATGAAGAGTTTGTTCCTCTCATGTCCTTCCCTCTCTTCCTCGTCGGTCCTATCGGTCCTAGTTCGCTCACCGGAGGTAAGATTTGTGTCGGTTATGGTCAGATCTTGGAGCCAGAGCAGATTTAGATGAGTCATCGACGGATAACGAACGTGAAGCCAGGAGGAAATCGGTGAATAAACGATCTAAAGCGACGACGAAGAACGATAATCCGCCGAAAAATGCTTCTACGGTGATGGATATTTCGAAGAAGTGGTGATTACAAAGTCTAAAGAGAGTGGATCTGTGAATGAAACTAAAGATTGGACTTGCGGAAGAAATCGATATTTTGAAAAAACAGTTGCATCCAGCTCGTAAGCCTGGGCGATGGGAAACAGTAGCTTCGGCGTTTGGAGGAAGGTACAAGACAGAGAATCTGATTAAGAAGGTGAAAGCGATTGATGGAAGAAAATCTACGAGAGTGATTCTATCTTGGTAAATTTATGCTTTGTTGGACATCTAAGCTAAGAAAATTAGCCTCTGTAGATGGGAATCAATTTCTGAGTGTTGTATATACTCTACTTGTAAGAGATTGTTCTTGGGTTTTGGAGACCTTTAGAATTATATTTAGTTCCTACATAATTAAATCGTGTTGGCACCTTTACTTTTTTGAGTAACACTTCCTATTGAAGTTTACGTGATATGAACATTTATATTGCCGTTTTCTGTTACAAGCGGTGAAGAAAAATAAGGTTCGTTGCCATCATCGAAGCCAGAATAAGAAGGTTCGTTTACTAATGCTTGATCTATCTTGGTTTCTTTGGAATGTGTAAAGATCTTACTAATAAGCATCCATCATATCTTGTCGATCTCATGTTGACCAATTGTTTGAGAAGAACGACTTTGGAAGATGATGACTTTATTTGAATAGTGATTTTTGTGCACTTCGATAGAATTCATGAGATCTCCGAGTTGTATCGCCTTGTATTTCGTACTCTAAATTCTTTATCAAATCTGAATTTGAGAATTAATTAAAATCTGATTGAGCATTGATGTTCCTCTAAACGTAAAAGTACGGGTCTGATCGGTCTCGTTTTATCATGTTGATACATCGAACATTGATGGATGTGTTTGGTAAATCTCCATTGGTGGATGAGGGTGTGTTTGTAACTCTGACTGCTTTTGTTATTGGTGATGTGCATTATGGATGGTACATTATGGATGACGCATCATGGATTGTGCATTATGGATTGTTATGGGGAGATTTGTGAATTTATTGGTTAAGAGTAATAGGTGAAAAATTGGAAAAGCAAGTCTAGGATCCCAAAAACAAGCTATATGCAATGGTTTTGCTACGATGTTGTGGATGTGAAGCGTTGGTTACAGAACAATTGATGCAAAGCGGTGGCAACGATGTTGTCGCTGCGAAGCGGCGGCTACAGAACGGTGGCTGTAAAGCAGTGAAAAACTATATAACACTAAACCCTACCCCCTACCAACTAAACCCAAACCGATATTTAACTTATTTTAAATATATAACACTAAACCCTACCCCCTACCTACTAAACCCAAACCAATATTTAACTTCTTTAAAATATTTAACACTAAACCCTACTCGCTACCTAGTAAACCCTAACCGACAAATGACTTCGTCAACAATATAAACCTAAAACGAGATGAAAATTCGGTTTAAAGGTTTAACACTAAACCCTACCCCCTACCTACTAAACCTAAACCAATATTTAACTTCTTTTAAATATATAACACTAAACCCTACCTCCTACCTAGTAAACCCAAACCGATATATAACTTCGTCAACAATATAAACTCAAACCGATGTTTAACTTCTTTTAAATATATAACACTATACCCTACCCCCTACATACTAAACCCAAACTGAAATCTAACTTCGTCAACAATATAAACCCAAACTGATATTTAATTTTTTAAAAATATATAACACTAAACCCTACTCCCTACCTACTAAACCCAAACCGAAATCTAACGTCCATTGATGAGTGTCCAAGGAGTCAAGTCCTAATGGTCATCTAATAACTCACATGGTCGTTTCATATCAATACACAAATTTATACATGAACGATAATCAGCAACTAAAAGTACACCATCCATTTTTCTTTGACCAATATTCACTTGTGAGTGGACACTACCATCATTATAAAATGGATCCATACCATATATGTTGTTTATTGATGTTTGTCCAAGCTGTGCAATCCATATGGTCATCTTGTGACTCACATGGTCGTCGTTTCATACCAAGACAGATGTTTACACAAACTAAACATAATACTTTTTTTAGATCTTCTCGATTGGATTTTGAAGTTCTAAATACAAGTCCAAGTTTGATTTTAATTACCAAACATCTCAAGATATAGCATAAATGAGCACAAGTTCAAGGGACTAATCTCTTCACCGGTGCCAAGGTTTCATAAATACACAATCGTCAATAGTCAATCTCGTTTCATTATAATCATGTTATGAGATTGAAATGATTGAAGCTGTGTAAATCCATCAATGGAAGGTGAGATTGTTATGGTGAGATTTGTGAATTTATTGGTTAAGAGTAATAGGTGAAAAATTGGAAAAGCAAGTCTAGGATCCCAAAAACAAGCTATATGCAATGGTTTTGCTACGATGTTGTGGATGTGAAGCGTTGGTTACAGAACAATTGATGCAAAGCGGTGGCAATGATGTTGTCGCTGCGAGGCGGTGGCTACTGAACGGTGGCTGTATAGCGGTGAAAAACTATATAACACTAAACCATACCCCCTACCAACTAAACCCAAACCGATATTTAACTTATTTTAAATATATAACACTAAACCCTACCCCTACCTACTAAACCCAAACCAATTTTTTTAACTTCTTTTAAATATATAACACTAAACCCTACTCCCTACCTAGTAAACCCTAACCGACAAATGACTTCGTCAACAATATAAACCTAAAACGAGATGAAAATTCGGTTTAAAGGTTTAACACTAAACTCTACCCCCTACCTACTAAACCTAAACCAATATTTAACTTCTTTTAAATAAATAACACTAAACCCTACCCCCTACCTAGTAAACCCAAACCGATATCTAACTTCGTCAACAATATAAACCCAAACCGATGTTTAACTTCTTTTAAATATATAACATTATACCCTACCCCCTACATACTAAACCCAAACCGAAATCTAACTTCGTCAACAATATAAACCCAAACTGATATTTAATTTTTTTAAAATATATAAAACTAAACCCTACTCCTTACCTACTAAACCCAAACTGATATTTAACTTTTTAAAAATATACCACTTCGCATATGAGAATCAGTTATTTCCATATGGTCACGTCTAATTGGACAAGTTTTCATGGAGACAAACTGTCAAAGCTTCCAACACGATTTCATTATGTATAAAATAATAATCCTATAGGTCTCCAAACCCCAAGACCAATCTGTAGACATTGCTTTCAAATAGAAACACTCAAAACCCAAGTAGTTAATGATAGTTTGGGTCCATGTTAACTTGTCCATTTAGACTTGACCAATTGGAGTAATGGTGAAACATGACAAACACTTGAACACAAATGATTCATGTGTAGAGCTTCTTTAAATATATAACACTAAACCCTACTTTAGATTTTAAACCGTAAACAAAAATTCAAAACTATAAAATATATCATAACCATAAAAAAAATGATAATTTTACCAAGTGATAATTTTACCAAAAGATAAAACACATTCTTAGCAAATCAAAGACACAATTATCCATTAATGAGTGTCCAAGCAGTGTCCGGCGTATCACTTCCAACACACGATTTGTCCCGATCTGAAGACCGAGATTGATACAGTTTAAGATCCGAAGACCGCGATTGATTCGATTCAAAATCTGAAGACCGAGATTGGTTAAATCTAGGATGGTTTGATAGATCGGAGGAAGAAGATCCATCTGGTAACGGAGCGAGAAAGTTAGCCACACCACGAAATTGACGCGTGAGGGTATGACCAAGTTCCGTCAAATCATCTTTAACACCACGCGCTTGAGCCTCCTCTTCCGGTGACAAACGAACGGCGTTTCTCTCGTAATCGTGTCTTTCCGTTGATGATCTCGGGGTCTTCTCGCTGTTGTTGTCTTCGTCGTCGTCGGCGGCGTCATCGTCTCCGATTCCATCGTATAAGCTTTCCAAAAAATTCGAAAACATTATGATTGAATTCTTTTTTCCTTTTTTCTTTTCTCATTAATCTATTGATGCATTAGGTTGACTCAAAGCTAAAACTATATGCGGAACAAATTTTACAAATCACAGAAATTTGTTTCCGAGAAAATGAGAACAAAGAAACAGATCAAAATGGAAATCATAGAGAGAAAATGGCATTTGATTCTTGATTCTGGAAAGAGAGAGGCAGAGAAACGAAGAAGAGACACTTAAAGTGTTTTTTTTTTTTTGGTAGGCACACTTAAAGTGTTTTAGTCTTGTAAAGTTAATAAGAGAGAGGGAGAGAGATGACAAAGAAATAAGGGAAATAATTGCTAACGATAGAGTGATTTAGTTAGAGGGCAAATAGGTCAAATTGCCAAAGGAAAGTGCCTCTTGTTTTGAAAGTGTCTAAAGGCACAAATAAGTTGAGGAAAGTGCCTAAATATGCAATAATTCCAAAAAATAATTCATAAAAAATATAATTCATTTAATCAAAAATCATAAATAACATTTGAATTCCTAACTTTTATCTACATTTTAAACAGTAAATATCAAATATCTTTTGTAAAATATTGGTTTGATAATGTTTTATTATGAATAATTTTTAGCTATAAAATTTTGGGAATTATTGCATAATAAGGCACTTTGTGGGACTTATTTGTGCCTTTAGGCACCTTCAAGGGAGAAGGCACTCTCACTTTGCCAAATCTCCATTATACCCTCCAATCCGGTTCTACAGCCGGTTCTGTTTCTCTTCCTACAAACCGAACCTGGTTTGCCTTTGTCTCTATCCTCCCCACTTGTTACGGTTTCCCCCCCCCACTGTAAAAAACCCTAATTTCTTCTCTCAACTTCTTTACCGTTTCTTGATTCTCCCGTTTAAAGCTCAAATCTGACCCGCCATTTCCTTGGTTTCCGTCAGCTCTCCGGCCATTTACGCTCTCTCGTCAACTCATCGCTTTCGTAGTGCTGTACATCATTGTCTTCGAAGTGTTCACATTATCAGAAACTCCACGCATCTCCCTAATGGAAGGTAATTATTGAACCCAATGCTCATGTTCTCATAACTAATTTATGCAATTAACCAGTTCAAAAACCAACTGCAGCCTCGACTTCAAAGCAAGCTTCTTCAGAATGGGATTTAAATCTTCCCACTCGACTTTTCGCCACTGATCGTTATCCCAAAGCGAGGCTAAATGTCTATTGTAAACCCGACATTCTTTCGTTTATCCGGTCTATTTTCCATGGGACACCGGAATTCGACACTATTCTGCAATCTTGCTTCGGTCCTCTCTTCGACTTGCCGGTAAGTAGAAGCCCTAGTTCTTGCAAGCTGATACATTCTTTGCTATGTAGGCAGTTGATAACCAAACAGAAGTATGAATTATGGACTGTGTTTGGTGGACAACCCCTGAGATTTTCCCTAATTGAATTTGGTGCTTTAACTGGTTTGCCCTGCGGTGAATTTCTTGAGGACTATGATCCAGAAAGTGAGCCAACTTATGTTGAAGGGCAGGATTGTTACTGGAACGAGTTAATAGGGAAAGATAAGGACGCAACCTTAGGTGATGTATCTGAAATGCTCCTCAAACCCAAAAAACCCTTGACTCCTGAACACAGAGTTAAGCTTGCGTATCTCCTCATTGTTGATGGTGTCCTCATATCCTCAAACCAAACTGGGAGGCCCACATTTAAATATGTTGAGATGTTGGCAGATATTAAAGCGTTCCTTGCCTTCCCTTGGGGTAGAGAGTCATTTATGAAGACAATAGCATCCATGAGACCCGGGAAACGTATTGTACCATCAGGCACTGGGAAAAAATTGGTGTCAACTGATCCTGTGAAGAATTTCGCCAAACAACTTCAGCAGATCACATTCCGTCTGAAAGGTTTTCCGCTTGCGTTGCAACTCCTAGCATTTCGAAACATTCCTGGCATGGTTGATTTGGTCACTGATGATTCCACCTCAATGACTATCCAACACTGGAATAAAGTCTCTCTGCCAAAACAATTAATTTCTCTTTCTCAAATTCACGCTCTTGAGCACCACCTGAAGGTATAAGTTTCCAACCTACCTATTTTCATATTTACATTCCCTCTTTCTTACTCAATTTACCCTTCTGTTTGGTCAGGACAAAGTGGATCCTTATATTATTCTTGGACAAAATGTTGACAAATCTTGGGGGGAGTGGGATGATGAGGTGAAAGACAAGAAAGTAGCTTATATGTCGGAGCTGATACTCAGATCAAATAATTTCAATAAATCTGAATGGCCAGGAGGTGATGACTCATTACCATTCATTTCCATCCCAAAAGATAAAGTCGCAGTTGTTCATAAAAGGCACATTGTCGAGCGTAAAAAGAAACCAGGGCAGAAGAAATCTAACACGCGACTACGTGTGAAGTCTCAGTCTCCAAAATCAAAGCATCGCTATGCTACCCGTAGCCGGTCTTCTCTAACTCTATGTGATGATGAGAATTCTTCTTTAATGGTGGAACTGAAAAACCAAGTGGCAGAGCTATCAAAGCGTGTATTGAAGCTAGAAAAAATAAATAAGGCAATCATATTCAAGCGCTCTAGGAAACTCTCTTCTAGATGTGGTGAATATGCCTCCAGATCCAGGCGCATGACGCAAGCTAAAGTTCCTGTAAAATCTCAGACCACTCTGGATGATATGTCCAATGAGGTATTTATCTTACCCTTCCTTGAGTGACACTGTTTGCCCCTCACCTTATGGAAACAACTTCTATTTCTTACCAGAATGATCGTTCAAGCAATGAATTTTTATCAAACCCACACATACATGAAGGCTTTCTTATGGAGGTTTATAGCTTCTACCACTCACATAGCTTTATCTAGAACTATAATATTAATATAAAAAGTGGTTTAACATTACAGGATCCCTGCGCAACCAAAGTCAATGCTGACAATTTCGGATCACAATCAGACAATGATTTGCCTATGGCAAACAATAATGAAGGCTACACCAATCAGTCCGAATATAACTCCGGGATCGAGCAAACAAACACTGATCTGGATATGGAGGTATGACTGTTTTATATTTTTTTTGTTTCCTACTTATTGTGTTACAATATCTATATAATATTAAACATTTTTTACCTTTCTAAACAGCCACAATCCAACAAGAATTTCGATACATCGGATGTCGCACCTCAATCTCCTGAAGATATATTGGTTGGTGATGGAGTTCAGCACAACTGGAAACAATACCGGGAGGTATTTGGCCAGTTGGGCATCCCTGATGTGGTTGATGGTTTTGTCGAGGACTCCATTGAAAGAACGACATTTAAAACCCCGGTATGTGTTCTGGTTTATTGCTACTCTTTAAACTTACCCTTTAATTAATCATTGCTTCACATATGACAATCAGGTGCTTGGTGATGACCCCATGGATGTCTTGATTACCCCACTCCCATCAGAAGAGCCTAATAAGCCTGATACACATCAAGGAAATCCCATTTATGACACTGCCAACAAAGATTCCCTTTGTTTGAATACCCCTTATGCTCTCGAGGGTAACGAATACAATCCATCTTGCTCCAAGGTATAATTGCACACATATACATGTGTGGTTAGTATTAAACGCGACCATTCCAGTTTTTTTTCTCTCTTGTTTAACAGTTAAACCTAACTATTCTTACAGGTTAAGCACATTGATTATGATCCCAGTTTCGATAAAAGTGACAACCTAACTGCCATCAAATCTCCAATGGCTGCTGACATTATTCAACCTCTTACAACGAAGCTTCAAAAACAATTTGAGGTACTACAACCTAACTGCCATCAAATCTTCTCATAAACTGCATTCTAAATTAGGACTACAAGCCCGAGAATTTGTGCAACCGAACATAGTTGATATGTGTATTCTAACCATTATCTTTAAATTTCAACTCCAAGGATGAATTCTATAGATTATATGCACCTCAGTCTGTGGTAGATACCTCCAGGCAACCCAAAGCTGCATATAACCCTCTTAAGGTCTACCTTCAAACAATATATCATAGTTACCATCTGTTTCTTGATATGATGGACAGGAATATTTGGTCACTTTTATAAACTATATAATGTGAACACTTACCATAATTTCCAAATAAATCTCTTATCATTTTTTAAATTATATCAGGAAACATTGGCTACTGTCCCTGTGTCTGAATATGTTATAGATACACGTGTTGAACCAATGGATGAAGATAATCCAGTGAAGGTCCCGTATTTTTTTTCATTATACCTTTTTGCAGTCCCATTGGTCTTTTGTGTGTTTCTAAAACTGCTCATTATAATATATACCACTATAATATTGATAGTTATTTGATTTTTTTGTTGTTTGCAGCCTTTGGTATTTGCTGAAGATGTCACAATAAAGGTATACCTTCAAAAACAGCTTGTAGTTTCCGAGTGTGTCTTGTTATAATGGTCAGGAATTAATGGATAATTGTTTTAACTTATCTATTTGACCATTTTCCTTTTGCTAATACACTCAGGAAACATTGGTTAGTGTTATTGCATCTCAGAAAATGATTGATACACCTATGCAACAAATCTCTGAACATAATCCACAGCAGGTCTTCTTTTCTCCTAAACTTTGCCAGTATTGTATAACGTGTATTTAAAGTTTTTTGTATACCAATTCCCAAATTCTTATGTGTATTTCTACTTATACTCACATGACCACGTAAAGATTGTTCATACCCCTGATACATTAATTTCTCAAGCCAATTTAAATATGGTCTACCTTAAAAATTCTCATACCCTTATTATAGAGGTCGCCGTATAAATGCCTTCTTCATTTATATTATTTCTGTTTGTAGGCATTGGTATTTGTGGGGGATCCTGTTTTTGATACCACATCCAAATCAGAGATAAACAACCAATCATCCCCAACTGAGGTATGGACATATTATCTCTGCTTATGAACTATTTCAGTCATTCTTTACTTTTTACCATCTAATCCCATTAACTTTACAATGTTTTCCATATTGGTTCAGGGTCAAATCTTCTTAAGGGAAAACATTGATGGACAAAATATTGTGGATAATCAGGTTTACTTATAATTTTATCCTTTTATAAATAAAACAAGTTTATATTGATATTGACTTTTAAATTTAAATTTCTCCTTTATCTGCAGGACAAAGAAGATTCCATTGTTAGTCTTTCATATGTACTTTCTATTTTGTTTCCTCCTAATTTGGTCTTTTTAATCTAACAGTATTATGATTGCTTATTTTCTTTTATCTTCCAGGATAATAACTCGCAACTGTCTAACACATCTGACCCTATAGAAGAGGATTTAGTTGATGTTTCAGATTCATCACCAGCACGATCGAGAGAAAAACCTATTCTTTCGGAAGCTGAGTCTTTTCTTGTAGCTGAGTTTTTATCAAAACCAAAAATGGAGGCATACCAACTTTTACCACTCCTAAAAAAGGCAGATTATGCCCAATTTTTGGATACCCTTTCATCAGCTCCTAATACGTATGCATACACTGTAATTTTTTTCTTCAATCCTCACATGTGGTCATTAAGGCACCTAAACTATCCTTGTTACTCCTCTCAGGGAACATGTCACGGATTCTGGATTCCTATTTCCCAACTCATTCCTCCTCAAGCTTGCAAAACCTCAAAATTGGGTTTCAACTCTGGTAACTATATTTTATTTTCAACTCATTGTTCTGTATTTAGCCAGTACTCAGAGATATTAATATATTAGCCTTTGTTTCCACAGCACATGGAGGTTTTAGTGGAGTTACTTTCTAGTAGGCTTGCAACAAGACTTGCCACACAGCGTGCTGCTTTTGTTGAACCATGGTTTGCTAACCATTTACAAGGAAAATACAAATCTTTCAAAGCAGCAAAAATCAAATCTCGCGTCCGCTGGTCCGATCCCATGAAACGCTTTATCGTTGGCCCCACCACCGAGTGGTTCACAGACATTGATACCATTTACGTACCTATGATCTGGAATTCTTCCCACTGGGTAGGCCTTTCAATCAATCTAGGAGTCTGGGAAGTTGAAATTCTCGACCCAAATACTGACCTAAATCCGGAGGAAAAAGTTAAAGAATTTATCGAGCCTGTTGTTACCCTTTTGCCACACCTCATCCAGAGGTACTGTAAGCCCGCATGTTCCCAAAACCATGGACTAAAACCTTTCCTGTGGAGGCGAATACATGGTGTATACAAGAATGTTAGATCTGGTGACTGTGGCCCGGTTGCTATGAAATTTCTTGAGATAATGGCAAGCGATAAACTCCCAGACCAAATGGAGAAAATCACTGACAAACACGTTGACTCTTTCAGGCGTCAATATGCAATGGACATTTATGAGCATTTGGTCTGTCCTGTTTATGCATCTGACTTTGCTGCCTAGTGTCTACATGTTTCCCAAGTTTCTGTTTGTAATCGTAACCATCATTTCCCTTCTTTTCTACTATATTCCTGTGGATACTGGCGCCTACTCTGTTTTTCTGTATTATGTACTCTGTACCCAAACTATTATTTTCTCTGTATTTCATTTTGTCTACATCCTATCTTGCCATCCATATTAATTCATCCATTGTTACAGTCGTTTTAGGACTCTATTGTCACATTATTCTTATCTATTATCCGTTACCAGTTCTTCACAAGAACTGAGTCTTAACAAATAGGATTACTTGAGTCGGATGAAACATAATGGAAACATAATTCATAGAATAAGTAGTCCCACACATACATTACATTTCATAATGAAATCTACTAACTCTACTCTCAACTGAAAAAGACATAGAATCCGACAGCCACGATTAAACCACCAAAGATAAATACTTTGTTCTTCACACAAATATCTTCTCTATCTTTCCCACATAGCAACAGTCCACACTTAAGACCTTCAATCTCTTTCTGGGTTTGTTCCTTAAATTCTTCAAATTCTTTGAATTTCTTCTCTATCACTTCCAAGTCTTCTTCCAGAGTCTTAACCACCCTTTCAACACTTTCCATCTCTTCAACCATGGATATGTCGGTCCACTTAAACAAATGATTCTTACTCTATATTTGGCAAAACAAAATTTTAATCAAATGTTAACAAATAAATCAGCTTTTCCTATTTATGTTGCTTATCTGCTTACCTCCTCCGATCCGTAAGGACAACAATGAAAGAGTCTACCAGGATTTTTCGGGGTCTTTGAAGTCTTCATCACAGATAATTGGCCACATGTACATTGCCGAGGGATTCCACTCACGGTGTGAGAGGACCGGTTGCTCACTCCTTCACCAGATCAAAAAGATATCATCATTTATCTCGATAATAGCTTTTTCCAAAAATTTTACCATTTAAATTATAGATTTCTCACCTCCACTTTCGCATGACGACATCGTGTTTCCTACTCCGGAATAGAATGAATCTATATGGAAAAAATCTCGAAAAGAAAAGCTCCGGATTATCGTTTCTGAGGGAGCTTTGATTATATGCGACGCCGTTTAAATATAAATATTTTAAACGTGGATTTTTAGTATTGGACACCTTAACTCATTCCATTCACAATATGTTATGTGATATGGATACTCTTTTTTGGACATCTCTACGACTTTGAAAAAGACAAACGTTTTTAATAAATTATGTTGTTTGTATAATTAAAAACAAAATTGTATTTGTAGATAATTAATATCCATACCAACTTTGTATAATCGTAATTGTATGTATTATTTCTTATAAATAGGGGACAAATAATCATATATGATTAGTAATCCATTAAGTCTTAACCAAATGGCTAGAATTTAAAAATATCTTTCTACACATTGGACAAAATTAGTCAACATAATTAGGTTAAGACATAAGAGCGGTAAATTTCCCTCCATTTCGGATTTCAACTTCGTAAGTCTATCTCAATATTATATTGATTTTTCTAAATATATAATTATAATTTATTTCGTTGGAGTCAAATCCACACCTTTCATTCAACACAACACAAAATGATCAATCTAACACACCTCCATAGCTATGAACCACCATCCGGTATTGATGAGAAAAAGGTAATTTAGCTTCACCTAATAGAAACTAATAATTATTTCTGGCGATTTGCACTTATACAAATTTTATAGTTCATCATTCTATTTCCTAGGATAATACAATCCCAACTTTCCACATGCCCGCCCCATTGCTTGCCAAGATTGTTAGCTACGTTGCTGAAGATGGCGTAGATGCTTTGAAGAACTGGGTAAGGGCTGGTCCGGAAGGTAAAGCCGCTGTCTACTCACTGGAAACTCTTCATTCTGTCCGGCTTGACAGATCTCGGTATTTCATGTGGTGGTCGATGCCACATTCAATCTATTATCATTTTTATAGTAAATGTCTTCTAGCAAACAATCGCTATGCTATGACTGCCGAAAGGAATAAAGGGATAGCATATGAGAACTTGGTTGAAGAATGCTATAGACCAGGTTTATGGGCTGAGTCATATGGTGAGGATGGCGGATGGTTTCAAATAGATGGTGCTTACTGGGTTCCTCCTAGGAAACAAAGGAGGGTGGGGACTCCTAGGTGCTACTTTACAATCTGTCCCAATCTTTGAAATTAAAATGTAAGGTTCTGTATTTTTTTTTTCTCTAATGGGAGGATGGAATAATAGGCCTCTTTCTGATTAATGTTGTATTTCTTAATTGCTCCACTCTACAGACAACGTCTGGATAATGTGTTATCCATCGATTATCTGTCCATCGACCGAGAACATTAATTACAGCAAATCTCGGATATAATTCTGTAGTTCTTATTAAAGTCCATCTTTTGTACAACATGGTTAAAGTCTGAAAAATGGTTTTATGTGTTCTTGTTAATTATCCCAATAACTAATGTAAAACCCAATCCATTACTAAAGAAGAGTTAACAGTGAAAAGTTGAAATCATTATGGGGGGAAATTTCCCGCACAAATTTTAGATGGGCAGATTTAACATATGAGTTGACCTAATTAGCTAGATTGTTAAGAAGGTGTCCAAATCGATATAGCCAAAGTATATTGTCCATCTGGTTTAATATATTACTTAGGGTTAGTTAAATTTGGTTTAGTGTATTTAATATATTTATATATATTTACTAATTATAGACTACGGTATAATTACCTATATTGAAACTTGAATCAATAATAAGTTTTTGTTTTTGAATGCATAATTCCTTCCGTTAGATATAACTAAAATTATATCCTTTGTCCAAAGATTACAGTTCACGAGGTGCTGGTATTTAGAGTCACCTTTTAATTTCACATTTTAAGGTTTAGGGTATAAGGTTTAGATTTTGTTGCTTGGGTTAACAAAGTATTGTCTAGGGAATAGTTATCTATATTTGTCAAGATTTAAAGTATGGTATAAGGTATAGTTATATATATTAAAACAAGATTTAAAGTAAAGTTTTTCTTTATTTGTCAAATACTAGTACTTAGGGTTAGTTAAATTTGGTTTGTGTTTCCCAAGTTTGTGTTTGTAATCGTAACCATCATTTCAGTTATTTCCTACTATATTCCTGTGGATACTGGCGCCTTCATTTTGTCTTTATCCAAACCCACAATCGTCTCTATAGACGCAACGGTTTATTGATAATGAAAATATACCATTGCATTTATTTTAAATGTATCCTCGAGTTTTGGCTTTTTCGTATTCATTGCCTTTTTTAGTTCATTGAATATCTTTAAACTATAAGCGACTGTTCATACAACCAACTATATTCTTGCCTTTTAGACTTACAACTCTTTGACCTTCCATATTCCTATTTATTACCCCTTCATCTCGCCAGAGATAGACTTTACACAAAAAAAAAAAAAACTTTCTGTCTCCACCATTTCGAAGAACTAGGGATTTAGGTTTTGCAATTCGATATGGTTCATTATCACAGTCTTTACGAGTTGTCACCTGTGATAACCGGATGGACGATCTGTGTCATGGTTCTTAGGGTTTACAAGAAATGGATCAATCAATCCTCGTTCCAACTTCGCTTGGTGTTGGTCGATACATCGGTAAGTTATCTACTATGTATTGTGTAATATTATCTCTCAATTTATTATAATTTCTTAACATGCAATTCACAATTGTTTATTAAAGGGCACCCAAATTGAGGCAACAATCGATCGGTGTTTTTCAAAATTTTACTTTGAAAAAATCAAAGAGAATCAGTGGAAAACCATAACAACATTCCGTGTTCGCCCTAACTCGGAAAAGGTTAGAGCGACCTCCCATACTTATGGGATATGGTTCGTCGATGAAACATGTGTCACATCTGCTGATCCTAGAGAAACTGTCCTCTTTAATAATTTCACACCTTTCGACTACATTGTTGAGGACACTGTCCCAACAAATACATTGATTGGTAATTCGAATTCCCTTTAAAAACGTACTCTTCACATATGTTTAAGGGTACGCTTGTACCCATCATTTTCATCTTTGTATATTTCAGATATAATTGGTGCTGTCGTATATGTTGGTAGCCTGACCAATAACGCTCCGGATCGTGCTGATATCAATGGATACAGAATTCCTTTCAAGCTCATGGATAGGAAGTAATTATACAATAAATATATATGTGTTAGGATTTATTTCATAATTTCATATTTCATATGTTAACATGAGATTTTTTACCATTTCAGCCAGGTAGTACTGAGATGTGAGGCAACTGGTCAAACCGCCCTAGACTTTGACAGTAACTACCGCAGATTTGGTCATACGAATATTATTCTTGCTCTAGCTTGGTGGAGGATTGATAGGTATGCAGCAAGGCCGGAAAGTGTGAGGATTGTTAGCCATGGGCCTATATCGAAAGTTTATTCGGAGCCAGATATTGAAGAAGTGAAAGATATCAAAATGGTGGTCGATTAACTTATCCAAAAGCTACAAATAATATTCATGTCTCCCTTATGATGATTGGTGAATGCATTTGTTAAACTTTTTGTAAGGATGTACTCTGATGTAATATCTATAATTCTGTCTCCCTTAAATCTAGTTATGTATTAAGTGATTGATTTTGTTAAACTTTTTGTTAAACATTGTTTATTAAATGGCCTTTTTAATGAGTATGTAAGTTGTTATTATCCATATAACTTGTTAAAATCCTATCAGACAGGACATATTGGCTACATATTATTGGATAGGGTAATTAATTAACAAGGTCACTATAACATATCACCCCAATAATTAAGGGTAAATTATGTACTAATATCTAAAAATAAATCTAGTAATCCATCCATGTCCCTTGAATATTTAGTAAGTTAGAGACTTGAATCAAAGGAAAAATAACAAATTATTTAAATTTTATACTTATATAATAATTAGTATTTATGCATCATAACTAATATTACAAAAAATATAGATAAGGTAATCGTAGAGAAAGAACATATTTATCCCGAAAACCATCTTAGTTTGGCTATATAAAGTTGGACACTTGTAAACCTAACTAGGAGGGAAGAAGAGACAATCTGTCTTATCACCCCATTTAACTTTTGAGCGGGAAATTTCCCCCCTAAGGGATTACAACTGTTGGACACTTATGTCTTCTTTATTAAAGGGATGGGATTGGCTTTTTCATACAATAAACAACTACAAATATCTTTGAAAGTCCAACCATGATGAACCAGAGGCAACTCGACTCAGTTCGACCCTCAAAGGTTTCTCCGGCTGTAAGAGTTCTCTATCCCTGACCCGAGATCACATTAATTTAAATAAACAATCGGTATAACTAGTTTTATTTACTTTTGTTCTTAAGGTATCAACGTCGGCGGAATTTCACATTCCGGCACCATTGCTTGCAAAAATTGTTAGCTACGTAGCTAGAGATGGCGTCGATGCTTTGAAGAACTGGGTGAAAGCGGGTCCGGAAGGAAAAGCGGCTGTATACTCGAAGGAAACTCTTAGTTGTGTCAGGCTTGACAGATCTAAGTATTTCATGTGGTGGTCGATGCCACATTCCATTTACTATCCATTCTTCAAAAAATGTCTTGAAGAAGATAATCCATTTGCTGTGACTGCTATCCTGCATAAAAGTTTAGCATATGGAAATCTGGTCGAAGAATGTTATAGGCCAGGGTTATGGGCGGAGCCTTTTGGTGAGGACGGCGGATGGGTAAGGATAGACGGACCGTACTGGATCAACCCTCGCTGGATACAGGGGATTGGAAGACCTAGGTGCACCCACTGCAAAAGAGCATCGCACTATGACAACAGTTGCCCTACTATGTAGAGAGATAATGATTAAATCCTTTGAATTTAAATATGGATAGGCTATCTTGTTTTGAATGTAAGAATTTGGTAATAGATATTAGCCTTTTGGGGTATAACTGATGACCATGTTTGGCTGTCCAAAATTTAATAATTGAAAGAGATGAAAATGGTGATAGATTATTATTTTGGTTAAATGCTATTTATATCTACATTTATCTACATATCCAATATAAAACTAAGTTCTGGTTGGTTAAGATTGGACACCTAATTTACAACAAATGAAACAACATAATGGTAAAGATATAATTTTTGGTTTTAGGGTTTAGATTTTGTTGCTTGGGTTAACAAAGTATGGTCTAGGGTATAGTTATCTATATTAAAACAAAATTTAATATAAAGTAGTAGTAGTTAGGAATTGCATAATTTTTGGTTTTAGGGTTTAGATTTTGTTGCTTGGGTTAACAAAGTATGGTCTAGGGTATAGTTATCTATATTAAAACAAGATTTAATATAAAGTAGTATTAGTTAGGAATTGCATAATTTGGTTTTAGGGTTTAGATTTAGTTGCTTGGGTTAACAAAGTATGGACTAGGGTATAGTTATCTATATTAAAACAATATTTAATATAAAGTAGTATTAGTTAGGGATTGCATAATTTGGTTTTAGGGTTTAGATTTAGTTGCTTGGGTTAACAAAGTATGGTCTAGGGTATAGTTATCTATATTAAAACAAGATTTAATATAAAGTAGTAGTAGTAGTTAGGAATTGCATAATTTTTGGTTTTAGGGTTTAGATTTTGTTGCTTGGGTTAACAAAGTATGGTCTAGGGTATAGTTATCTATATTAAAACAAGATTTAATATAAAGTAGTATTAGTTAGGAATTGCATAATTTGGTTTTAGGGTTTAGATTTAGTTGCTTGGGTTAACAAAGTATGGACTAGGGTATAGTTATCTATATTAAAACAAGATTTAATATAAAGTTTGTGTTTATTTGTAAAATACTAGTACTTAGGGTTAATTAAATTTGGTTTAGTGTATTTAATATTTATATATATTTACTACTTATATACTACGGTATAGTTACCTATATTGAAACTTGAATCAATATAAGTTTTTGTTTTTGCATGCATAATTCCTTCCGTTAGTTATATAGAAACGATATCTGTTGTCCAAAGATTACAGTCCACGAGCTGCTGGTATATAGAGTCAACTTTTGTTTTCAGATATTATTTAGTTAAGGCTTAGGGTATAGGGTTTAGATTTGGTTGCTTGGGATTTGGACAATAATCTGTGGATATAAAATATTTATTAACACACAATCAATTTGTATTAATTCACAATTCCACAGCGATTTCCTCCACAGTGGCCACCATCTAGAGAAATGTTAGGGTTTCTTCGCCCTTATTAATCCTCGATTTTAATACATCATCAGTGAGAGATCTTATATATTATGCCTAAAATCGTCTGCGAGAAGGGCAAATGTAAGCACCCAAAGCCAATGGCCACTACGCGACATTACTGGCGACCACGAAGTGCCCTTGCCCCTGTAAGGGGAAATCAATTTGCAGTCCATCCGCCTCGCCCACCATTGGTACAATTCCAGCTTCAGGTATGGATTTCAAAATAATTACCATTACTTGTAATTCTTTCTTAGTTTTTTAATGTAAAGCCGAGTTTTGCTCCTGTAAGGCGCCTCCGTTCCCTCAATTCCACTTCCCAGACCACGTTCTAGCGAAAATCGTCGCCTACATTTCTGAAGATGGGGTAGATCTGTTGAAGGCATGGATTCAAACCGGACCAAATGGTACAGCCGCCGTTATGTCCCAGGAAACGCTATCTTCGGTTCGATTAGATAAATCACCTGAATTCATTCAAATGGCCCAACAATCGTCTGCATATCACGGTTTTTACACCAAATGCCTGCAATTCAATAATCCATATGCCTTATATGTTCATAGTCTGGTACTGGGATTTCGTTTTTGTGACCTTAACGGAGCAATTGCAATTTTGGATGGAATTAAAAACGTTTTTCCACATGCTGGCCTACTTTTCATAATGCTCCATAGCTGCCAGGGAACAATTCCGTGGGAATTTTATGTCAGTTACAAGAGAAGATACTACAAATTCAGTGAAGTCGACTTATTCGCGGATAAGCTTATGTACCACATTAACTCAGTTGGGCCACGCCGACAAGGCACATTCAAAGCATCATGGGAGTTTGAGGATTACGGAGAGTGCTGGTCAGACCATCAGTACCTTGACGAGGGCGAGGGTCAGTGGTGTAATGCTTGTATTTACTACTACCTCTCCCAAGAAATATGTCAAATTTCTTAAATCCTCATGTGCATCTCTTATGTTATTGGTTTATTAATGTTTTATAATTTCCCTTTATTCCTCATCTCCTTATGTATGACTCTGTTTTATATTTTATTCAATGTTGCGAAACAATCTTATATTGTTACATTAGCACAAAAGTTTAAATATAACTCATTGTTCTTTATCATTTTACCATTTTAATATTCAACCTATCCATAAATTTGTGACCATTATAGACTGTTCTTGCAAGCTGATACATTCTTTGCTATGTAGGAAGTTGATAACCAAACAGAAGTTATGAATTATGGACTGTGTTTGGTGGACATACCCTGAGATTTTCCCTAATTGAATTTGTGACCATTATAAATCGTTCATACCACCTACTAGTCCATATCATCAATCGTAAGCCCAATATTTATATGACATGTCCATCATAACCTGACCATATAACATTCCAATTTTTGGTAATTTGGTTGTCCATTTTTAGGCGGGATTTTTCCCCCCTTTTCTTGATTACCGAAATCAATTACTATTAACCTTTATTTACTAATAATTTAGGCACTTTTGCCTTTAGCCCTTACTTCAACCAAAAAAACTTTTATTCTATGAGATTCCCTTCCAGATGTCTTCGAATCTACAAACATGCTTCCAAAAATACTTTCCATCCTCTGCCAACCAAAGCTCCGACAGTCAACAAAGAGGTAACTAATGGCCTCCTCTTCACAATAATTCAACACAATTCGCATATTTAATCTTCTCTTCTGTCCTTTTTCAGTTCACAAAACACGGTCACTTTTACCTCCCGGAACCAATTCTAGCTCTGATTGTTAGCTACGTTTCAGACGAAGGATTAGATTCCTTGAAATCTTGGATTAAAAGTGGCCAAGACGGAAAACGTGCAGCATTTTCCCCGGAAACACTACTCAGAGTGCGATTAGATAAAAGTCCCACATTTATTTCTATGTCGTCATCAGATTCTATCCATTTCCCATTCTATTCGACATGTCTTGCAAATGGGAATCCTTACGCTCTGTATCTGAAGAGTCTGCAACTAGGGTTCGGCTCCGTAGATCTTTTTGGCGCCATATCACTGTTGAATGATTGCAAAGATAGTTTTCCATTAGCCAAACTCCTCTACATTTGCCTAAATAGATGCGCAGGTAACGAAGTCGTTGATTCATTTAATAGTTTCAAACGCGAGAACACATGTTTCTTAAATGTAGAGAGGATGGCCAAGACTCTTATTGAACACATCTCAGCTTCAGAGCCAAAAAGGGTGGGATCTTACGCTGAACTCTTTCACTACGAAGAATATCCAGATTGTTGGCTACAACATGAGTTTTACAAGGAATATAATGGGGAAAGATGTTCACATTGCATCTATTTCTACCTCTTCAGAGATATCCTCTTGCTATCATAGAGCTCTACATTAAACCTTTTGTTATTTTGAGATGTCTACATCCCCCTCAGTTTTATATAATTTTGCATCTTCTGGTAATATGGGATGTCAACTGCTAGTTATCCATCTGTAATGACATTAAATTTTTAATTATCATATGACTTATGGCTCATCTCATTTTGTCACCAACAATGACTTTATGATCTTTTATGGGATATATCACTGACAAACAAGTCGCCTCTTTAAGGCTTATATAATGTAAGGACTTTTATGAGCATAGTGTGAGGCGTGTTTATGCATTTCACTCTTTCACACACTAGTGTCTACTTGTTTCCATAAAGTTTGTTTATCCATCATTTCCCTTCTTTCCTACTTTTTTCCTGTGGATACTTTCTTTGCTTGTCCAAAGCGAAACTTTAGTTCTTTTGAGATGTCTGCATCGATTTGTTACTTATATAGAACAAATTTAAACTTTATGTTACACATATACACTAAATTCAAACTTAAACTTTTCTACCATTCAAAATAAATCATAAGAGTCATTACACCAATGCAGAGAGAAAAACAATGCTGAAACATGCTTTTCCAAAATATTCCCAACAAGCCATTAATGTTTGATCCCCCAAAAGGCAAATTAAAAACAATCAAAATAGAAACCAAAATAACAACCTCAGTCTATTAAGTAGCAACGAATCTTTCATATTGGATTAGAACAACTTGTCCTGTTATGACCAATTCCTTTGCAACGAGAACACCGGTTCTGTTGCAACCTTCCAGTCTTGGGTTTCTAAAATGTACATGAGACATAAAACAAAACGAAAACTCTTAATATATACCTAAATCATTTACAACAGCCAAAATTAAAAAGGGTTTAATATACCCTTACCTTGTATTCTCCTGTTGATGGTATTCTGGCTTCCTTAGGCCTCCCTGAAGGTCTCCTTGTATATGGTGGCAGCATGGATCGGTGTTGGAGGGCTTCTGGAATGTCTTCTTCTTTCGCTATTGCCTCAGGGTAGATTACTCCTTGGTAAGTCCCAACCCATGAGTGAGGTTTGAAACAGTCATCAACTAAAGCTTTGTGGGATAAGCCAATGCTATTGCCAGCCAACAGAGCATGAGCACAAGGAATCTTAAGTTTATCATACCTCTTGCATGTGCACTGCTTCTTTTCAAGATCTACTACATGTCTTCCACCTAACCTCCCAACAATCTCAAAGCACCAGCTGTTTATCCTTGCAACCTTGCTAGCGTTTGATGATAACATTAACTTTGTTATTTGCTTGTCAACTTCTGGAGGAACTGGACCCGTATGAGCTGCTGACTTCTTCCGACGCGCATTAAACCATCGAGTTAACATAGACCTAATAAATCTGATCAATTCCACAATATGGGAAGATCTCCCCTTGCCCAAAGCCTTGTTCAACGTCTCAGCTATATTACTAGTCATCAAATTGTATCTCTGTCCCTGAAAATATACCCTACTCCAATGAGCCATCCCTATTAGATGTAGATAATGGCCGCAGTCTTGGTTCAAGGCATTAATCTGACCATATAGCTCTTTAAACTTAGACGTTGTAAACTCATATCCTGCGTTTTTGACCAACTGTGTCAATCCTTTGTTCTTGTACTTAGCTTGGATATTCCTACAGAGGTGAATAATGCAAGCCCCATGATTTGCCAGTGGAAAGATCCTCTTGATTCCAACATTAATTGATGATTGTCTGTCTGATAAGATTGTTAGATTTTTGCTGTCAGCAATTATCCTCTCCAACTTGCTAAAGAACCATGTCCAAGATTCATCGTTCTCACTATCCACTACAGCAAATGCTAGTGGAAATACTTGGAAGTTTGCATCTTGCCCACTTGCAGTTAGTAGTACACCCTTGTACTTTCCTTTCAAATGTGTACCATCTACAACCAATATTTTTCTGAGATGCTTAAAGCCAGCTATTGAAGCCCCAAATGCTAAAAACATATATAAAAACCTCTCTTTCCCTTCATCTTCATCTTCAGTTTCTATATGTGTTATACTTCCTGGATTAGTTAACTTCAAAAGATGCAAATATTCAGCCAAACTGGAATAAGAGTCTTCGTCAGTGCCGCTCATATCTGCCATAGCTGTTTCCCTAACTCTCCAACACTTATGGTATGACGCATCGACTCTCAGATCTTCTAGAATAAGTTGTTGAAGATCCATTGGGACAGGACCATTGGTAGGATCACTGAACTTTGCCTTATATACAGAAGCTATCACTCTTGATGTTGCCTTCTTCATGTACTGCCCTCTAGTTTCTACTGAACATGTGTGTTGAAGACATAATTTCTTAATTTCATAGTACCCTGTTCCTCTGATGACGGTAGACAATATCCTCCAATCACATTTCTCATCTGAGCAACTAAGAACAAAATAGTTATACTTGGTTCTGGTTTGCTTGAAATGAAACATATTCTTTATCGCATAGATTGCCATCCCTATTTGTGCATCTTCTCTGCTTGCATACACTTTCCCCTTGTATAACCCTTTTCCATCATCATCAATATCCAAATCAGGGATGTTATCTACTTCATACTCAATGTCCTCAAACAAAGGTGGGATATCGAATTCCTCATCATCAACTTCCTCTAGCTTCCTTACTGGCTTCCCCTTTCTCTGAGAGCCTCCATCATTCTCAATATGTTCTGATTTCTGACTAAATTCAGGTTTTACCCCTGTTCCACCCCCATTCACAAGTACAGCGTGGTCAAATACACCACTACCAGTACACATAACAACTTCTGGTGTCTTAGATCCATTCAAAACACCTTCTGATGTCAGATTTCCTGCATCCATATGATTTGACCGATACCTGACATCTACACCTCCTGTAGTCATTAACTCTTCAGCATTTGACCCAGCATAGACATCTTTAAGGAAATTACTCCAAAAGTCTTTATCATATCCGCCACAGGGCATACTCTCATCAACCATATCACTTTTTTCTTCTTTTTCCTCTGTTTCTGTTTCCTTAAAGAACTCATCTTCAACATCAATGAATTCTTCTTCTTCGTCTTTATCAACTGCGGCCGATTTAAAACCACTAGGACAGCCTATTTTTGCTTCTACTTCTAGTAATTCATCAAAGAAATCATCATCTCCAGGAGTCAACATAATGATAGGAGTTTTTGAACCCGCAGAAGATATTTCCCCAGCAATTGCCTCACCATTTTTTGAACTACTTCCAGTATCATAACTACAATCACTCTTTCTTTTACAACTTCCTCCAACAGTTTCACAACTTTTTCTTCGATCCTCTCTATCTTCCCCAAGTTTATATCTATCAGTAGTTTCTTCAAACTTAACAAACAAGTTAAGACCCCTGTTTTCCCTAAGAGCCTTTATATAGTACAGCAAGCCTACCTCACTAGTAACTAGAACAGGAGGAGTCTTTTCCTTTGTTGAGAACATACTTCTATTGGGTAGAGAGTAACTCAGCAAAGGTTTGACCGCTTTCACACCAAACTCTTCCACAATGGCTTGGTTAAACTGTTCCAGTTTGATTCCCTCATGAATAGGAACAATCCTCGAGAAATGTTTGTTGCTAATCTCCAACTTCCATTCACCATTTGAAGAACAAATCCACTCTCCACAAATTACGATACAGAAGTCGTCCAGGGAACCCTAGACATATAAACCAAAAAAATTTTATTAGTTTCGTCGAGCAGTACATGAATTAAAATGTAATTTTGGTGGATGGGTAAAACGATAATCTTACCTCCATCTCTAACTTCTCTTAGACAGCAATTGTTATCCAAATCTCAACAATTTTCAGCCAATACATATTCGGAATCCATTAGAAAGTTTTCCTCGGACCGTACGTAAAAGTTGGTACTCTGTAACATGCGCCACAATCTCCGCCGTCCGCTTAATCAATCTCGACGGCCCAGATTTCGCTATACGACGACATTTACATTCCGAATCGTGACCGTTCTTTTTGCATCATCTTTCCCTCGTCCGCCACGTCGCAATACTAAACCAAGAGGCCGAACCGGAATAACGACAAATCGAGTTGGTTTTACGGAGGGGCAGAAGCGTCATATTTTTCTCCAGAAGTTTGATAAAGTGCCTCAAGTTTGGGAAGTGTCTAAAGTGTAATATCTTTCTCTAGAAGTGCCTTAATATGCAAATCTCCCAAAATTTTGCTGTCATGATGTGATAATGTTTGGGTCCACGAAAAGAACATCCAAAGGAGTAGTTTCCAGCATTGGCATTAACGGCTAGTCTCGAGCATCAGTCCATTAGAAGAATGAAGAATCAGTGTCGGTCCAAAACTTTGGGTTGCCTAAAGTATTATAAAAAAAACTTGTAGCTATCCATCAATATTTAAACAATCAACAAAAGTTTCCAAAGTAATATGTCATAAACCGCTATACTGTAAAAAGCTTTCATAGTTTTGATGTCTAAACCCTTTGCAGGTTCGAGTCTGAGAAAAATCATGCAGCTACGCAAGCGCGTTTCAGAATTCTCACTCATATGTTCTAATGGTGTGTTATAGAAGGCTAACACGTGAAACCTACTCTATAAGAGCAGTCATTTTTTTTTTATTTTTTTTATGGGTGTCTTTAAACATAAAACTAATTAAAAACAAAAGAAAAAAAATGAAAAGTGTAAGTAATTTGACGACAAAAAAAAAAAAGTGTAAGTAATTTTAGATTTGTGTTTTCCTAGAGACATTTTAAATCCCCAAAAAGAAAATGTCTTTAATTTTAACATTAATTAATATGTAAGACACTCATAAAAAGTACTATTAGGGATGAGGATGGTCTAACTGTTTCTTACATGAAGTCGACATATGAGCAACTCATACACCGACATATTTTAGGTATTTGTTATCCGAATATATATGAACTTGAGTAAAGTCGTATCTAAAGTATAGAACTTTTTACATTCGGGATTCCACCATTTTTTCTACGTAATCAGAATTTATTCGAATTACATTCTAGCGAGAGAAAAAAATATTCTTAAACATATTACATACAAATATGTACCCGCATAAAATCTAAGGCTCTTACTATATTTTATAACCTCTTGTAACACAATCTAAAAATAAATGAATCATGTAAATATTATTTGGGCAATTGACAAAATACCACTATTTTTTTCTTCCAAAATTAGCACAATATTTTTAAAATTATACAAATAGCAAACTAAACTTTAACTAAATAGAAAATGAGAGAAAACACTAATCTAATATTAAATTAAATCATAATTTCTTTTAAATAGTAGAAATATATTCCCTAAATTAAAAATAGAGAACCCAAATATAATACCACAAATTAATATTAAAATAAATCAAAATCTCTTTTAAATGGTGGAAATATATACCCTACATTAGAAATAAGGAACTCAAACATAACACAAATTCAATATTAAAATGAATCAATATCTCTTTTAAATGGTGGAAATATATACCCTAAATTAGAAATAGAGATACCAAATATAATATTTAAAATTTATTTTGGTTGAATAGTTTTTATATAAAAATTATGGTATTATTGAAAAAAATAAACTAGTGATAATACTATTGAAACAAAAACTTAATAGTGAGTCCGGGAGTGAGCTGGGTTGTTGGTAATGCTGGGTATGAGAGAAGTAGTGATCCCGGGAGTGAGCTGGGTTGTTGGTAATGGCCAAACAACAAGGTTTTGGGCTGACAAGTGGTTAATGAACACACCATTACGGGAGGACATAATTGGACCTGCTCCGGTGGGTTTGGAGGAGGCTCGGGTTTGTGATTTATGGCAGCACGGGAGAGGATGGTTACTTGAAAACATTGTTCCTTATGTTGCTCCAGATATTCGGTTGCGTTTGACAGCGGTGGTGGTCGACAATATTACGGGAGTGCGGGACAGATTATCTTGGGGAGAGAGCTTGGATGGAAAATTCACTGTGAAATCTGCCTATAGCTCTCTCATGAAGGATAGTACACCACGGTCTAATCTGAGCAGAATGTATGATAGGGTTTGGAAAGTTATTGCCCCTGAGAGAGTTAAAATCTTTTTGTGGTTGGGAGTACACCAAGTGATCATGACGAATATGGAGCGACAAAGACGTCACCTTAGTGAGACGGGTATTTGTCAGGTTTGTAAAGGTGGTGACGAGACCATAATCCATATATTGCGTGACTGTCCTGCAATGTATGGGATTTGGACCAGAATCATTCCGCGACGCAAGAGAGGTACTTTCTTCACACAAACATTGCTTGAATGGGTGTATGACAATCTTGGGGATTCAGGGGAGGTTGATGGATGTCCATGGTCTACACTTTATGCCATAGCTGTTTGGTGGGGATGGAAGTGGAGATGTGGAAATGTGTTTGGTGTTAATGGCAAATGCAGGGATAGGGTGAAATTTGTCAGAGACCAGGCCGGCGAAGTGATCCAAGCACACTTGGTAGAGGGAAATTCCGGAAAAAGCAGGGGACGAATTGAGAGGATGGTGTCATGGGTAAAACCAGCCGAAGGGTGGGTCAAATTGAATACGGATGGCGCGTCAAAAGGGAATCCCGGACTGGCTTCTGCAGGAGGAATTCTGCGTAAGCTGGATGGGAGTTGGATTGGTGGTTTTGCAGTGAACATTGGTATATGTTCGGCACCGTTAGCGGAGCTATGGGGAGTTTATTACGGTCTTTATATTGCTTGGGAACGTAAGATAACTCGCCTGGAGTTGGAAGTTGATTCGGAGTTGGTTGTGGGCTTTCTTACGACAGGGATTAGTGACTCTCATCCATTGTCATTCCTAGTACGTTTGTGCTATGGCTTTATTTCGAGGGACTGGATAGTCCGTATTTCTCACGTGTATAGGGAAGCTAATCGTCTTGCCGACGGATTAGCTAACTATGCGTTTTCTTTACCACTTGGTTTTCATGCTTTTGATGTTTGTCCGGAAATTGTTTATTCGGTTTTAGTAGAGGATAAGAACGGGGCTGCGTACCCGCGAAGCATTCGATTGTAATTTTTCATTATTTTCAATAAAGCGTAGGAGACAATTGTCTCCTATTGTTCACCAAAAAAAAAAAAAACTTAATAGTGAGTCAACTGATGCTATTTTTGGAAGTTTATTCAATGTGTGCTATAATTATCCACAAAACTTGTTTTAGTGCTATTTTTTATTTTTATTATTTAGTTATTTGTTAATCTAAATTTTATTTATATGTTAAACTATACTTCAAGTTACAAACTAGAGTCGATCCAGTTCCTCGGGGGTCTCAATCATTAAATTTGTGATAAGAGTTAAATAAAATTTTGAAATCTAAAGGATAAAAGTAAATCAAATCAAAACCAAAATAAAAAGTATTGACAAAATCCAACGGCCACAATGCAACAATGATTGTTACCGGAGCTTGCGACTTCTCTTCATCACTCTCCGTCGCCACTTCCTCCTCCTCCGCCGTCTCCGTCACGGCCTTCAACGTTTCCTCTCTTTCCTCTAACCCCAACATCATCATCAATTCCAGCTCAACTCTCTTCCGTTCCCTTTCCTTCTTCCTTATCCACCATCGCAGCAGCTACTCACGTCGCTCTCTCCGCCGTCTCTCTATCCACACAGTTCATGGAAACAAAACCCAATTCTTTTCTCACTCTTCTCCGCGAACTCCACCACTTTTCACGGCTAATTCCGCTGCTCAACGAAGCGGGACTTTCGTCGAACACCTTACAGGCATTACAGAATCGGAAGAAGGAAACAGCGAAGCCAACGATTTCGGTGATGTAGAGTCTGCTAGGAACGACATAAGGAATGTTACGACTCGTAGAGTGGAGACGGAGTTTGAAGTTAGAGAATTGGAAGAGTTGCCGGAAGAATGGCGACGGTCGAAGCTAGCTTGGCTATGTAAAGAAGTTCCGACGCATAAAGCCGTGACGCTTGTGAGGCTATTGAATGCTCAGAAGAAATGGGTTCGTCAAGAAGATGCTACTTACATCGCTGTTCATTGTATGCGGATTCGTGAGAACGAAACTGGATTCAGGGTAATATTTTCGAACAAATCATCAATCTTTAGAAGAGTATCAATGGATTTGTGTTGATTTGTGTTGAAAGTTTTGATCTTTTAGGTGTATAGATGGATGACGCAGCAGAATTGGTACCGGTTTGATTTCGGGTTAGCGACGAAACTAGCTGATTACTTGGGCAAAGAACGGAAATTTACAAAATGCCGGGAGGTATTTGATGATGTTTTGAATCAAGGGCGTGTTCCTAGTGAATCCACATTTCATATTCTTGTAGTTGCATATCTAAGTAGCTCATCAGTAGAAGGTTGTCTCGAGGAAGCGTGTAGCGTTTACAATAGAATGATTCAACTTGGAGGTTACAAGCCGCGTCTTAGTTTGCATAATTCTTTATTTAGAGCTTTGGTCAGCAAACAGGGAGGGGTTTTATATGATCAGCTTAAGCAAGCGGAGTTTATCTTTCACAATGTTGTGACTACCGGGCTTGAGGTTCAGAAGGATATCTATAGCGGATTAATATGGCTGCATAGTTGTCAAGAAGAAGTTGACAAAGACAGGATTAACTCTCTAAGAGAAGAGATGAAGAAGACGGGTTTTCAGGAGAGTAAAGAAGTTGTGGTATCGTTACTTAGAGCTTATGCAAAGGAGGGAGGTGTGGAAGAAGTTGAGAGGACGTGGCTTGAATTGCTTGATTTAGATTGTAGTATACCTTCTCAGGCGTTTGTGTACAAAATGGAAGCTTACTCGAAAGTCAGTGATTTTGCGAAAGCTCTGGAGATATTTAGGGAGATGGAGAAGCATTTAGGTGGTGCAACTGTGTCTGGTTACCACAAAATCATTGAGGTTCTATGTAAAATCCAGCAAGTGGAATTTGCGGAAACTCTCTTGAAGGAGTTTGACAAAAGTGGGAAGAAGCCGCTTCTACCATCATACATCGAAATAGCCAAAATGTACTTCGATTTGGGTTTACATGAGAAGTTGGAGATGGCTTTTGTTGAGTGCTTGGAGAAATGCCAACCTAGCCAGACTATATATAACATATATCTGGATTCATTGGTTAAAATCGGCAACCTTGAGAAAGCAGGGGATGTCTTCAATGAAATGAAAAACAACGGGACAATCAATGTGAATGCTAGATCCTGCAACAGCCTTTTAAAAGGATACCTAGATTCTGGAAAACAAGTGCAGGCAGAGAGAATATATGATCTGATGAGAATGAAGAAATACGAAATCGAACCATTGCTTATGGAAAAGCTTGATTACATCCTGAGCTTGAAGAAAAAAGAGGTGAAGAAACCGTTAAGCATGAAGCTAAGCAAAGAACAGCGTGAGGTATTGGTAGGTTTGCTGTTAGGTGGCTTGCAAATCGAATCAGACAAAGAGAAGAAGAGCCACATGATCAAATTTGAATTCAGAGAGAATTCTCAGGCTCATCTAATTCTTAAACAACACATACATGACCAGTTCCGCGAGTGGTTGCATCCTTTAAGCAATTTCCAAGAGGATATTATACCGTTCGAATTCTACTCCGTTCCCCATTCATACTTCGGGTTTTACGCTGAACATTTCTGGCCAAAGGGTCAACCAGAGATCCCTAAACTAATTCATCGGTGGCTCTCACCACACTCACTCGCGTATTGGTACATGTACAGCGGCTTTAAAACATCGTCAGGAGACATTATCTTGAGATTGAAGGGAAGTCTAGAAGGTGTTGAGAAGGTGGTAAAGGCTCTTAGAGCCAAATCTATGGAATGTCGAGTTAAGAAGAAAGGAAAAGTCTTTTGGATTGGACTTCAGGGAACAAACTCAGCTTTGTTCTGGAAACTAATAGAGCCTTACGTGTTAGAGGACTTGAAAGATCATTTGAAACCTCCTTCTGAATCAATGGGCAGTGAATCGACACAAAATCAAAAACTAGATTCAACCAAACCAGTTGAAGAAATTCATCACATTATTCATTAAATTTTTGTCTACAATTGTAACATATTATCTGGTTGGATGTTTTTCAGTATATTTTTCCTTCAAGAATATGTAGAGTTGCTTGAGTCCTTTAAAATAGGTTTATGTATTTAAATAAATACATTTAAATACCTGATACTACACTATTTTTGAAGAAATTAAGTAAATTTTTTTTATAAAAAAAAGTAAATAAAACAAAAAATATTTAATGTGTAGTGGCCATAGTGGGTAATCACCTACTATCCACTCTTATAGCATATGGAATGTACCCGAAGGGACGAGTAATAAATTTATTTATTTTTTAAAAATATTTTTGGCAGCAAGTAATAAATTAATTAATTTTTTTAATGTTAAAATAAAAATAAAAAGAGACAAAATTTGTTGGAGGAAGAAAGTGGGTCCTAGGGTTTTCTTCTCTCTGTCGTTTTGATTTCTGCGTTTAAGAGAGACAAGTCTCCGTCTACAGTCTTTTAGAGACGGAAGCTACTGAGAGACACAGAGAGATACACAACGTTCTTTGTCTCTTCCTCCGGTTCTTTCTCTCTGTCTCGTCTCTGTTTCGGTTTCAAGAAAGCAAGAGGAAGAAGAAGAAGATGGGTAGGTCAAAGTGTTTCATGGACATTAGCATTGGTGGTGAGCTTGAAGGAAGGATTGTTATTGAGCTTTACGATGACGTTGTTCCCAAAACCGCTGAGAATTTTCGATTACTCTGTACCGGAGAGAAGGGTATAGGTCCAAATACTGGTGTCCCTCTCCATTACAAGGTTCTCTCTTTCTCTCTATATGTTTGTTTATACTCTCTTATGTATGAAATGTTGAAATGGGTATTTGGTGTTTCTTTGATTTAGGGTTTGAGGTTTAATGGGTCATTCGGCATTAGGTTTATAAAGATCAAAACTTTATAAAAAATTGCAATTAGTTTACTGTGGTTGGTAGTTGGAAAGTTCTAAACTTTTGAGGTTGCAATTGTACTATTGAATGGTTCTGAATGCTTATGATTTGAGGTTTAATGGGTCTTTATTGCTGAATAGCTTCTGAGTTTGTTTCAGTATTGCAATTAGGTTACTGTAGTTGGTAATGGAGAGGTAAAGATCAAAACTTTATGAAATTTGTACTATAGGATGATATATTTATGGTATTTGTGTATATGTGTTGTCAGGGGAATCGATTTCATCGTGTTATCAAGGGGTTTATGATTCAAGGTGGGGACATATCAGCTAATGATGGTACTGGTGGTGAATCTATCTATGGCTTGAAGTTTGACGATGAGAACTTTGAGCTGAAACATGAGAGGAAAGGGATGCTCTCAATGGCTAACTCTGGTCCAAACACTAATGGTTCTCAGTTTTTCATCACGACTACCCGCACTGCTCATTTAGATGGGAAACATGTTGTGTTTGGAAGGGTTACGAAAGGAATGGGTGTTGTTCGGTCAATTGAGCATGTTACGATAGAGGAACAGTCTTGTCCTTCTCAGGATGTTGTGATCCATGACTGTGGAGAAATCCCCGAGGGTGCAGGTGATGGGATATGTGACTTTTTCAAGGACGGTGATGTGTACCCTGACTGGCCTATTGATCTAAATGAAAGCCCAGCTGAGTTATCTTGGTGGATGGAGACTGTTGATTTTGTCAAGGCTCATGGGAATGAGCACTTTAAGGTGCTTTTTCCATTGTTTTGAATTGAATATATATGTTTCAGTCTGTTCCATGTTTTCCTTTCTTTGAATCTGATCTGTTTTTGACCCTGATTTACTCTCAGAAACAAGACTATAAGATGGCTCTTAGAAAGTACCGTAAGGCTTTACGCTATCTGGATATTTGCTGGGAGAAAGAGGGCATTGATGAAGGTGGTTAATCACTTTTTCTCTCTCTCTCTATATGTTTCCATTTACTTCATGTCTGTACTATGCATACCAATGTCTTCCACTCACTCTCTACTTGGGATAATGCAGAGACGAGTACTGCCTTGCGTAAGACAAAGTCGCAGATCTTCACTAATAGTGCTGTAAGTTCATGCCTTTACACTTTTTTTAAGCTACATCCTTGTTAATATCTTCTGTTGTAAGTGGAACATGTATAACTTATATGTGTTTCTGTGCTTTAAGTACCATCTGAAGCTTGATTGTCTTGGAGTCTGTTGGTTTATCCAAAACAACCTAATTTTCTTACTCTGTCGGGTTTTTGACATTGATATTTTTTTGTTGAATCTGCTTAATTCTTACGGATGAGCTGCTCTGTCGATAAAATGACAGGCAATTGTAAAATCTGTTGTGAACTAAATATTGAAGTGGGATACACTGCAGACCTGTCATTTATGTTGGTTTCTGCTGTTTGATTATTTTCTTGGGAAAGAAGTAGGGTAGGTTGACCTTGACATTAGCAGAATTCCAAGATAATATTCTCTGAGATTATGCTTGTGGGACATATTAATCATTGCTCATGAATTATTGTTTGCATCTCTGTTTACGTTGCCAGTGTTTTCACTAGTCCAACTCAATTGCTTTTTTTTCCCTGTATAGCTGATTTTTTTTACTAGTGTCATCTCATTGTATTGTAACTGGCTGTTGTGGCAGGCCTGCAAACTCAAATTCGGAGATGCAAAAGGAGCGTTGTTGGACACTGAATTTGCTATGCGTGATGAAGATAACAATGTTAAAGCATTGTTTCGACAAGGCCAGGTACTTAAAAACTTACTGTTTGACAGTTTTCTAGTCGTATCGAAAATTATGGATTTCTCGTGAGATGAAGATGGTGTCTATTTTTTATGTGCGTTTGTTGGTAATGTTAGGCATACATGGCTCTTAATAACGTTGATGCTGCTGCTGAAAGCCTTGAGAAAGCTCTTCAATTCGAACCTAATGACGGTGAGTGATTCATCAAGCATCTATTAGTTGTGGTTTGACTTGTTTGGTTCACCATTATTAATGTATCAATATAGTACTACACACCTAACTATATTACGAGAGAAATCTAACTAGTATTTTTTACGTGCTTGATTCTGTGAGTTGATTTTCAGCTGGTATCAAGAAAGAATATGCTGCTGTTATGAAAAAGGTCGGTATGCGAACCCAAGGATGTTTTTCAGTGACTTTACTTTTAGTGTAAAAGTCTTTGAACTGACGTTAATAATCATATGTGCAGATCGCCTTTAGAGACAACGAAGAGAAAAAGCAGTACCGCAAAATGTTCGTATAGGGTGCTCTACTTCATTTAGGGTAAGCCTATATCTGTCGAATTAGATTTGTTGATAATCTCAGAGAACTGCACTTAGTAAAGCTTTATGTCAGCTAATAATCTTCAGGTGTTTTTGCTGATGTCTATGTAGGTTTGGTCGGATAGTGAGGAAGAAGACTAACAAAAAGTGAAAAGAAGCATATAAAGAAAGAAACATTTAAAAAGGACTTGGGAACTGTTTCTATTTCCCTCATTTTGGTAAACATTTTTTTTACTTTTGCATCATGGCAAAGACTGATGCATAGTAATATCGACTGGGAAATTGTTTTTACCCAAAAGACAGATTCAGTGAGACTGTTAATGAAATTTTGAGTTACTAGGCCACTCTTGTTCTTGCTTGCTACCACCATTTTTCCTATTTGCTTGAATCATGTGTAAAGAAATGCAGAAATAGTCACCAAGTGGGCACTACAATGCTGTGGAATTGTGGTTGCTGTAGCATTCATATGCTTACCGAAGAAGAAAGCTTTAATGAGTCAAATAAGTTTCCAAAGTGGTTGTCAAATTCCATTGGATAGGCCTGGGTAAATAAACAGAACCGAATGTACTGAACCGAAACCGAAGCAAAAAAAATCAACCGAACCGAAAATTTGAAAATAACCGAATGGATACTTAATTCTATAACCGAAAAATCGTAACTGAATCAGTACTGAACCGAAATATTTTGGGTAACTGAAAATACCCGAAATATAATTATATTTTCAAAAATATTAGTTATTTATTTATTTATAGACCAAATAATCAAAAATACTGGAAAATATATAAAAATAGTAAAAATATTCGAAAAATATCCAAAAATATCCGAAAATACCTAAAATAACCGAAATATCCAAAGCAAAATAACCGAATGGATACTAAATTTTAAAACCGAAAGAACCGGAACTGAATCGAAACCGAACCGAAATTTCAAAATGCCCGAATGAATACTAAATTTTAAAACCGAAAGAACCGAAACCGAATGGAACCGAACCGATAACCGATTGGATAACCGAACGCTCAAGACTACCATTGGAGAGGGAAGATCGCAACATTCGATAAGTTCTTGTAACAATGTCTCCCCTTTCTCTCTTTCTCTGACCAGCCTTTGTTCTTTAACCTCCTCTCATTCCACCAATCTATCACAAAAACCTTAAATATCACATTATCTTACATATGCTTATGAACAAAAAACAAATACGTTTATTTTTATTTTTTTCGCGAAAACAATACTAATTAGACAGCTCTTTGGAAAGGCTTCAACTTATTGGTAGAACTGAAGCAGTTTTATACTGAGTGTAGACAGTAGACCAACGACAATCCCAAAGCACAGCTAGCGAGGAAACTATCGTCTCGGAGGACGTGGACCTCCACCATCCTGACAACCACCGCCGCGACCACCACCACCGCGTAGACTACATGATGCTGATACTGGTATTAGCTTCCTTCTCTCTCCTATTTAATTTATAACAAAAAAACACATAATTTATTAAATGCTAACTAAAATTAGTGTAGTAAATTAATTAAAATACTCAAAATAGTGTAGGATCGTTATTACTGTTGATCCAAACTGAACCAAAATCGAAATTGTATCAACAATTGAACTGATTTGGTTTCTTTTTTTTTTATTGATATCAAAACAATAATTAAACAAAAAAAAATAAAAAACAATAATTAAACAAAACCGATAAGGAAATCAATAAATTGAAATTTTATCTTCTTTGAAACCTTTAAATTTAAAATATAATAAGATATAGATGTATATAATTGAAACGAAACATTAAAAAAACTCATATCAAATGAAGTCGATTGATAATCAGTCTGTTGGATTAGACATTCTAAGAAAATCTATTTGTGTTTTAGGACCAAATTGACTCATATATTGATTTCAAATAATCAATACATACATTAATGAGAAAGAAAAATTGAAAGCAAAAAAAACCAAATATTGATAGAGACCGTCGATACGCCATGGGTGTAACTCTTGTCGAGAAGACAACACACAGTTTATGCGCCAAGGGGCCAAGAGAGCTAGTAAAAGCAAGAAGACAATCCCCAAACTCGAAGGACCCTTTTTTGCCATCTTTTTTTTTTTTCTCTCTTTGTTAGTTTGCTAAACCGCTGAATCTTTATATTCAACGAATGAACAAAAAAATCAAACATAAATAAAAAACAAAAGTTATTCTTGGCCACTCATGTAGACTAGTCAATAAACGCGGCCTCGCAACAAAACTTCGGAGAAATTTTATAATTTTTTTCGACATCACATGACTTTTCCGTTGAATTTGTTTAAGTTGGCAATCCACCATAAACATGACTTGTTCTTGGTCTTCCTCTCAACTACAACACTTCTCGTCTTATTTCCCAACTTAACACAACAAGAATTCTCCATCGACATGGACAGTCCTGTATGGGAATTTCCCTCAAAAGCATTATGTTAATCTCCACAGCAATTTCGCCAATTCCTCCTGCAAAAATCCTAACCGTCTTGTCTCTTCAATCCATTGTCTCACTTCCAACACTTATGGCTTCTACAATCTCTCTATTGGAAATGTTGGGAATTAGTAATGAAGAACACAACAAGAGAAGAAGCTTGAGGAAGAAGTAATATCAGCAAAGCAATAAGACACGTCAGCCGTTTGCGTTGGTCACTAAAGCAAGTTTGAATGGCTAAAGCAACTCTTGTCTGGTTGTGGTAAAGTTGCCCGCAAGATAAGCTCGACCCAATCCGAGCTAAAGGACAAAGGCGAGAGGCAACTTCGTGGAAGCTGCAGAGGAGCGTTTTGAGGTTTCTCCGAGAAGGATCCAGAAGGAGCCTAGGTTAAAACCTCTTTGTCTATTTAAGTTGAGCATTGTTGAGAGAGAAGAAGAAACATAGAGGCATTCAAAAGAGAGTAAACTTGTATTGAGTGTTCTTGGGGAAACAGAGAGTGAAAGAGAGTGAATCCGAGTGAGCTTTGTAAGGGGCTGTGAGGGTGAGAGATCTCTTTGTAAATCTCAAAGTGATATAGTGGATTCCGGGAAAAATTTCCCGGCCCAGACGTAGCACCATTGGTGTGAAATGGGTTAACAATCGAGTGTGTGCTCTGTTTTACATTTCTGTCAAAGTTCATTCGTTTATTCGAAGTCTCAAAGCTCTGTTCTTTACATAAGTTCTAAGTCTCATCAAAGAACAGGTGTTGAAACCCTTGGTCGAAGTTGGTTTTAACTTTACAGGAAAAGACTCGGATCAAGAACAAGTCGAGGCCATCGAATTCTGCAATAGAGTACTCTTTCGAGTAGATTGTCTCAAATGTATCGCCCAAGCCACAAAGAATCTAACAACAGCCTACTGTCCAGAACATAGAGAAGCTTACATAAGGTCCAATAACTTTATGTTTCGTTATTCAAACAAATCAATTTTCACAAAACTCAAAACGTTTTCTGTTTTAGAAGCGTTAAACCCGAACAACGACACAGGAGATCGAAACGAGTTTATTCGCTTGCAGAGCAAGTTACTTGATAGACTAAGAAAAGTTGCTGCATCAGGTGGCTCTAAGAGGAAGTATGCTCAAGGAGATGGTCCTGGCCCTTCGCCTTACACAAATGTAAGGTTTCAGAAACATACTGAGAAAGACTGCAACAAGTGTCTCCTTTATGGTTTAAGAAACGCGACAAAAGGCAGAGTTGGGATCAGATGGTTAAGTCCCAGCTGTAAGTTTCAGATAGAGAGTAACTTGAGATTCTTCCGTCTCGAGTCCGTGTATGAGCCTGATTCGTAAACAGAACCATAGGTCCATAACCACTAGGTAAAACAGAGTAATCCGTTTCAAAAAGAAACAAAAACAGAGCACTCTGCATTAGCTACTTGTATTTAGATATTTATGTAAACTAAAATTAGTGTGACCTTTGTAACCTAGAATTTATACCTCAATTTATATGTTTTACTTTTGAAAAATACTTTGTATTCCCCAACAGATCTAGGTAAACAGATTACTACTATGTTTTACCATAAACAAAAATATAAGCACAGAGTACTTTGCATTTGATATCTATTGATCTACAGAAAATGAGATTATTAGCCTTTGTAATCTACAACTATTTTCTTGTGTCTAACTGTTCCTTTCTTGAAAATTTTCTTTGATTTGGCAGGAGAAGAGAAAGTGAAATCATTATCGCGACAGTTGGCTCTGATGTTGGTTTTGCGGTAATCGTAGTCTGTCTTTACTTCTTAATGACAAGGAATAGAAGAAAGAAAAAACAGACTGGAAGGTGGAAGTTTTAGTTCAAAGTTAAATCTTTAGGTTGAAACTATGTTCTCAAGAGTTTTAACATTAAACATCATTTTGGGTTTATTGCTTTTGGATCAGGCAAAGATGTTGAAGTCAATAAGATTAAAGATACACAACTAATGCAAATCGACTTTGATACTATAAGAGTAGCAACTAATGACTTCTCTCCTAATAATCATCTTAGAGAAGGTGGCTTTGGTGCTGTTTATAAGGTGAATATATATTGATTGTTTCTTAATGTTCTTTATTACATTTTTTCGATAATTTAGTATCTCTTACATGTGTTTCAATTATCACTAGGGTGTTCTTGATAATGGGGAAGAGATAGCTGTGAAAGATTGTCAATGAAATCAGGACAAGGCGATGATGAGTTCATGAACGAAGTCTCATTGGTTGCGAAACTTCAACATCGTAATCTTGTTAGGCTTTTAGGTTTCTGCTTCAAGAACACAAGCCTAGACCATTTCATATTTGGTATCTTAAAACCCGAAACCCTAACACAAGCATCTCTATCTGATGAATGATCTAATTTAATCGTTTTCTTTCTCAGGTTCTAATAGGAAAACGATTTTAGAGTGGGAATTATAGGATCATTTCGGGTGTTGGTCGAGGTCTCCTTTATCTCCATGAAGATTCTCGTTTCAAAGTTATTCTTAGAGATCTTAAAGCCAGCAATGTTCTATTGGACGATGCAATGAATCCGAAACTCGGGGATTTTGGAAAGGCAAAGTTGTTTGATACTGACCAAACAGCTCAGACAGGTTTACAAGCAAAGTTGCAGGAACCTAGTAAGCTTCCAAAAAGTACCCTTTTAATTGTATCATTTTACAAAGATAAAAACAAACCAAAAAATATATTGTTGTTGCAGCGGTTACATGGCTCCAGAGTATGCAATGAACGGGCAATTCTCGGTTAAAACCGATGTATTTAGCTTCGGTGTACTAGTCCTTGAAATCATTACAGGCAAGAGAAACAACTGGTCTCCAGAAGAAGAAAGCTCATTATTCCTCATTAGCTATGTAAGTGTTGTATGTTCTGACTCAATGCATGTTTTTTCACTTTACTTAAACCTTCGGAACCCGGTTTTTACTCAGAATATGGAGAATCATCGTCAAGAGACAATCACACAAGTAGTATAGCATCTTTGAATAGTGTTTCAATCACTGAGTTAGATCCTCGTTAATTAGTGTGTGAAGACAAAAATGAAAATTTATATTGCTCTAAAGTTGTGTGACTATGCTATGCTTTTTGTTGTAAAATTTTCGCTAAGCATGTGAATCTTGATTGGTGTCGATTTTTTTTTTTTTGAATTTAATGTTAAATTATATTCAAAAGAAAAATAAACGTTTTCTACAAATCAATGCGATGCAATTCAAAACATTTTATAGAAATTTATAAGAAAACAGAGTCTTCTCTATGGCCGTGATGCAAACCAAGCGTGGAAGCCGCTTGAGTCTCCTCCTCCCCTTAGTGTGCTCAAACGGTTGCGGACGTTTTTGTCGATCATCTTGACAAGTATGTCAGCTGGTGAAGGCTGCTCATCGTGTCTTCTTCTATTTCTTTCACTCCAGATTAAGTGTATGGAGTTTTGAAACGCATACCTTAGGAGAAAAGTTTTTGTCTTATCAATGTCATTCCCTTTGAGTAGGTTCATGATCTCTCGCCAACGGTCCGAGTACTTTTCCAACAGAAGCCCCCTTACCAAGTCTCTCCAAACAGTTTTCGAATACGGACACATGAAAAACAGATGTTCTCTTGTTTCTATGGGCTCACCACAGAATACGCAGCTCGGGTTTACATTTTGCTTCCATGTCAACATTCTTTCCCCTGTTGCTATTCTGTTTTTGACTACTAGCCAAGTGATACAAGCATATTTTGGAGTTGCATGGTTGAACCATATCTCCTTATATCCTTCCATCATCGGCTTCGTAGTACGGATTTGCTCCCATGTGTCTCTTGTTGAGAACCTCTTTCGGTAACAACTATGTTTCCCTTTCCATAGGACCACATCAGCCTCATTCCCTCTCTGTTTCAACCGCGTTTTTGTTATTTCCTCTTCAATACTATTTAAAACTGGCCGACGGTGTTTTCTTCTTCTAATCATTGCCATCACGTCCCCAACAGAGCTCGATAAAGGAATACCCAAGTCAATGCATCCTCGGTCACCTAACATCTCCTTTAGGCAGCCAAAGTCTGTCCATGAGTCATACCAAAATGATGTAGATTCTCCATTCTTGACTTCCACTCTGTGAAATTATCTTGCAATATCACGATACTTCAATAGCTTTCGCCATATCCACGATCCGCAGGAGGTGTTCTCTTTCACAGCCCAGAACGAACCATTGCGGATTAGATATCTATTGACCCAGTTCACCCATAAGGAGCCCTTTGCAGACAAAATGCGCCAAATAAGCTTCAACATGCTAACCTTGTTTGCTTCCTCTATTGATCTCAAACCCAAACCATGGTGTCGATTTATTGAGTAACCAAGAGCTGCATTTGTAATGAAAAACAGGTTTTGAATATCATGAAAATTAGGAAGGACTGCTTCTCAATTTTGATTAATTAATCTTCAGTGTTTAAAACATTATCTGTTAGCTAAAGATTTATATTGTGAAAGATGTGAGGCTGATCCTCTTGAAATGGATTTTAGTTCTCATCTTCCATTCATCAAGAGATATAAACATTTTTGTTTCAGTTATTATTGTTGCTTGCTGGTTTAGGCTTTAAGTGAATTGGTTTCCCAGAATCTCCATCATAAAACCAGAATCTCCATCATAATCTACTTATAATAACAAACTTAATAAATGTCTTCGAAGGTTGCGTTTTTTTCTTATAATATTTTTTCGAGGCCGGGCATTAAATATAGAGGATAACTGATTTTTTGTTTGTTTGTTTGAGCTGCAGAAGCAGAAGTTCTCGGAAGCTTTCGAAATCTCCCCTCCGTGACGCTTCCGAAATTTCCGTTTTGGAATCTTGTTGGAAGCTTTTGTGATTTATTACAAATAAATAAAAACGTGAAATGATTTTCGATAGTTTTCTTATACAAAAAAATCTCAAAAACTAGTTTTGTAATTTATAAATTTTGCACACTAATCTTTGAATTTTTTTTTAAAAAAATTTCATGTTTAGAAAAATAACAATGGCATGAATACTATTTGAAATATTGGAAGTGATTAACTAAATTAAATTCTAGAGACTTGAGTTTGATGATTTAATCAAACAAATCGATGAAACATATCCCATAAACCTCTATCTTCTGTGGTATACTTTCACGTTTAGTGAAATGGGAAAAGTCGAAAAGATATGGGAATATATTACCAACTTTTGGAAAAAACTATTTTGTTTTGTTGAAAATGTCTTTGTAAATTACTGTAGTTTTAAATCATATATATGAAAGGAGGCTATCTCTCTCCATCTTTCCGCCACGTCAGCATTTTTGGCTCTTCTGGAGATGACACATCAGCTTTTTATTCGTCCAATCAAAACATTTCATTAATACACATCAACTTCTAATTATAAGTGTCAAATGAAGTAAACAAAATAGCTCATGACGGATGGGCCATATGTGTTTTAGAATCTATTAGACTGCAATATTAATGGGTCGAGCCCATTTTAGTGATGCTTAATGCTTCTAAACCCAACAAATATTCTAATTCTCCACAAGACTTTAACAAAATAAATCTCTCCCACTCTCTGCTCGATCGTTCAATATGAAAGAAGAAGAATCTCAACGTAAATTTCTCGACTTCGTAAATTCCATCCTTCATAGTCTCCCTTTCTGTACATCATATTTCTTTAGAACAAACGTTTTGTACCTTCTAACTGCCAGAATGGCAGCCACGGTAGAAGTTACACAAAAACATATTCACACTCTCAGCTTATGGGATTACAAACTTTCACTACTATAAACTCTATAAATACTCAAACAGACATTGTTTATACCGGATTATATGTGTTTCAGACAGCATCAGTAAATGTTTACCAAGGTGCAAGGAACATAAAAATGATACATAACCACCATCATGTACAACCTACACGGGAATTACAAAATGAAAACACCAGATACAACTCAAGTTGACAATATCGATAAACACAACATTGAATAGCTACTCACCTGAATTATCACTAAGGTGGTGGTATTTGGAACAACTGTCAAAACAAAAATATTCTGTAGCGTCCTTTTCAGTATCGTTTCATACTCCCTTTCAACTTTTCCTATCAATATTCAAAGCAAAAGTAATTCAGATCTAAAAACCAAGAATCACCTGTACGACATACTCAAGCAACAAAACAAGCCTCCTTCTGAACAACTAAACGCATTTACGATTACCAATCTATCCGGTTTAAGGCTTCCATATGACTTCAAAACAAGCCTTCTCAGCATTTTCGTTCTTCTTCGTTCCTGCTTTAGGTCCGTATACTGCAGCTAGAACTTTTGTATCCCCGAAAAATATAAACGAGAGAGTTCAATGAAGCCCATTCAAAAAGGAGAAAAAAACTTTGTACCCATAACAGATACTGAAAAAGCTGATAAAGTACCTTCTGACCAACTAGCAGAGCCATGAGGACGATGAATGATATTACGGGAACAAGCAAGAGGTCTCAGCTGACAAGTAAGTCTTTTTTCCGGGTTATATTTCAAGTCAAAAAATAGATCTAATCTTAAAAATTGTAACTACATAAGATAGATTTAGTTTTATTAACTACATAATAACAAATAAAAAATAAACATAAATTAGCAAAAACAATCAATAATTTTTTCTTCACAATTTTCAAAACAAACCCACACGTAGCGTGGGTATTCATCTAGTGTAAGTAACTTAAGCAAGTTGAATGTTAATTTTGTTCCGACTACACGTCCCCAATGACCCAACCACAACAAATACTTTTTGCTTTTATGTTACATCATCTTATCGTCACTGAAACGTAATTAGAAGAAAAATTAATGCTGAAATTGTACAAGATGATTCGTGAAATTATATGTTTGGATTTGTCAACGTTAATTAGTTCAAGTCGCAATTTAACCAGAGAAAAGTTTCTTCCACTTGAAAATGCATTGACCTACTAGTCAACGTCCTTCCACTAAATAAGTCCAATGCATTTTTTCTTATGAATCCTCTTATTTATTTGGTTTCTCACTTCTGTTCCATTTTTATTTTATATTATTATCGGCTATAATTCAAACATTTACGGCCGTACCTTACTTTTTCACTCATGTAAATGAATGTAACATTGTGTGCTAAAAGGAAGAAATGTTAGTTCGATAATCAGTCTTCTTTGTTATCAAATATTTTAAAGAAAAAGGTGACTAAAATCTCACATTTTCGGCAGTTTTACACCATCTCTCTCATATCTCCTCCTCCTATAAATAGCCAAACTCTAAACTTTCAAAGAACACCAACACAATCACTTATCAAATAGCTAACAATTCACAAGAAGAAGCAATGGCACACTCTCGTTTTTTGAACGTTTTTTTAGTCCTAATGACCATTGCTTCCATATTCTCCACATTTGCTGAGGCGAATAGGGGCTTTGGCTGGGGTTGGGGTGGGCACTCCAACAATTCAAGTGGTTCAGGTTCAAACTCAAGGTCCGGATGGGGTTGGGGTTGGGGTCAAGGCTCCAACTATTCAAGTGGTTCAGGTTCGACCCCAGGGTCAGGATGGGGTTTCGGCTCTAGTCGAAACGGCTCAGGCTGGGGTTGGGGTTGGGGTTGGGGCGGGGTTCCCAACAATACACACAACTCGGGATCTGGTGGCTCGGGTTGGGGATGGGGCATGGGTCCTAACAACAATTACAGCTCAGGATCTGGAGGCTCGGGTTGGGGCTGGGGCTATGGAGGTCATTCAAAAAACTATAATGCCACCTACAATGGACCTAGAAAGATCATAGTCGGTGGAGACAAAGAGTGGAATTATGGTGTCAATTACGCCGATTGGGCTTCTAAGACTGCTCCATTCTTTCTCAATGACATACTTGGTGAGTCATTTTCCTTTTTGACATTATCTCACATTTTTTAGGAAATGCATATACTTTTGATGGCAACAAATAAGGCCGACTAAATCTATCGCGGGCTAGACCGCTTGATTTTTGGTGCGGATAATCCATTCGCAGAGATTTTGTTTCCTAACAGTGTGGATAACCAATAAAAAAACTACTTCCACAAATAAATATGTCTAGTTTGCAATAAAGTAGTCTGCATTATACGTTTCTACATTCAAAGCTTTTATCAATGTAGTAATCTTGACAAAAATATTAATGATATGATCATCCGAGTGCAGTTTTCAAATACAACCCACCAGCCCCGTTCACGCACAGCGTCTACTTGCTTCCGAACCCATCGAGCTATGAAAAGTGTGACGTGAAAAAAGGGAAAATGATTGCGTCCCCGAAGCAAGGTGCGGGAAAAGGCTTTGAGTTTGTTCTAAAACAGATGAGACCTTACTACATTTCGTGCGGCGAGCATGATGGTGCTCACTGCAACAACGGTACCATGAAGTTCACCGTCATGCCCATGCTCCCCAGTTGGTAATTTGGTAACATAATCAAGCCCAACGTTAAAGTATCAAACATTAAATTTTCATTTCGTTATTGTGTCGTCAATAAATGAGAATACCATTATTTATGTGTGTTACCATATTCACATTTTGTTGGGATTGTTAGTGGTTTTGCTTTGTGTCTTTATTTTGAGATCATTATTGTTTGTATATTACCATATTTTAATGGTAAAATGGCAAGGTTTGGTATTTTATGATACAAAAGACAAGCTTTAATTATTTGTTTGCCGTTGCAGTGTAACAATAATTAATGTTACAAAACCTTAAAACCTCATGATCAATAATCCCTGAGAAACATGTGACTGTTGTTCTTTAGAGTTTTATCGTACACATACGCCCATAGTTAGGAGATTCGTGGATTCGACACAAACATATCACGATGCAATTGATAGGAACCTAGTAAACGAGATTATTCCTCAACACTTACTATTACCAACATAATTGTCCAATATGTAATCAAAACTGAAATGGAAAGTAAAAAAAAAAAAAAAAAATCTTCATAACGATTCCCATTCAAAAATTAATTAAGTTAGATGGAAGATTTAGTTTTTAAAGTATCTATATATACATTTTTGGATCACAATAAGCAAATAAATCCTGAAGTTGAGAAGTATTTACAATGGCATGCCATTAGCATTAATTATTTAGATTTGTTTTATTTAAGTAAAAATTTTTAAATGAAATTCATTTCTCATATATTTAGCAAAAGTCTCTACAAAATATTTCCTTATCTATTTAAGTAAAGATTTTGAAATCAAATATGTTCTCAACAATTTACCAAAAATCTCTACACAATCTTTTTAAAAACTTTGTTAAGTTCTGATTTTTATCTGCAAAAAAAAAAAATTAATAGTAACGAGTGATGTAAAAATCGGGAATGTTGATACTACAATTTCTTCTACTTCTTTTTTTTTTCATATAATGAAAATTATTTTTTAGGGATATTTTCTCAAAACCTCTAAATAAAACAAAGGGTTTCAAAAGATAGCTTCTCTTTTGGCAGGTCGACCCGCAAACCCGCAACTCTCTACGGGCTTATCCGCATGAACCTGCGACCCGTAGTGGATAAAAATATTATTCAAAAAAAAATAACAAATGATGTTTAATTTTACGGGACGGGGTTATATGGTGCAACGGGTTTGGATCGATATTAATATTAAACAATATACTATGGATGAAATCCTAGAATTAAAAATCAAAATTTAATTATAAAATCAGAAACACTAAACAAAATAAACAATATTAACAAAACAAATACAACTTAAAATTTTGCTAAATAATTTTTTAGTTATAAATAAATCGACCCGCGGTGTACCGCGGGGTAAAATCTAGTATTATACTAATATTGATTCAAATATAAATTTTCTTAATAATTAAGTCTATTCATTTAATTGTATGAAATTCATATGCTGTATTAAATAAGAAAATATTTGCACACCTTTCTATATAATTAAATAGAAGAAAGCATTGTAAGAACAACAACAAGACATGGTTTATTAACTTCTCCAGCTTCAAGATCCTTCTCAAGAACAGCCTCTTCTCAACGTGCCGATGCGTGTTAATAACTGTTAAGAAGACAAGTCAAAAAAAATCTTCTTAATACATTCAAAGAGAATTAATACATTTTTTTGGGTTTTTAATGAACAGAATTACTAGAAGTACATACAATTGAATAATTGAATTCTAAACGACTATCTTGATTTCACTAACAAAATTTAAATTTCATTTTTGGGTTTTAACGAGCTACGTACCTTCACTTTGCTAGTCGACGTCTTCACATATCAGAAACGTTCTTCGGATACCAGAACTCCATACCAGAAACGTTCTTTGGATACCAGAAACCATCTATGCAATTTAAAGAGCAAATATATCGATCTAAGGTTCCAAGCATCTTCAAGATGATAGGATACATACAATGCGACTCACACCCTCTGCAAAATGGACGAGACATACTATTATTGCGCACCACCTCATATGATCTACGGGAATACGTTAATGTGCTTCCTGGCATGAGCCCTGCAAACTCTCCCAACACGCATTTTGTATGCAAACTAGCTCGGTGCTCTTTACACGTGTAGAACCACATCTTTGGATTCGTTTCTTTCTCACAAATGTCACACCAGTATTTGCCGCTTGCCTTTTCGCCATAGCATAGTGAGAGAGGATGATCTTCTACTCTATGCTTTACCACTTGAGGTAGAGTGGCGCAATTGAAGCATAAAAAAAATCCACAACCACTTTCAATACATGTAAGCACAAGAGATGACCAACGGTTGCAACCATTGCATTGTTTTCCTTCCGCTGGTGGAATGTAATATAAAGGATGATGGGGATGGCTTGGATGGACAAACGGTTCAGAAATTGAACCACATAGTACATCTAACTTCATATCCCCACAGTGGTAGATGAAACCATTGGAGAGTCTATCACACGCAGTGCAGTGAAAGTAATCAGCCTTGCTCGTAGCTAAAGTAAGACGCTCATTATGTAGCACATGCCATCTCTTTCTAGGAAATTCAGCACAATTTTGGTGAAGAATAAAATCACAATCGAGACAGCTATAGAAGGATTGGAAACAAATGGGGTGGGTGCAAGCGCTGCACCGCTTGTTTTCCTCCCAGCGATGATCATTAACGTGTAATCTTAGGTAATGCTCCTTGTGGCTGAAATATTGTATTGTGTTGTCATCTATTACCACATATGGTGCTATATCTTCTGTCTCTTCGGGTATTCCTTCGAGTTCTTTCCCGTTCCACACATCTTTTCTAGTAGCACATTTCGAATGAACGACATAGTGAGGACACTTCTGACAAGAATACCCGCCCCAAGTCCAATCCACCTTCTGGCGACACACTCCACATACAGAATTCACAACACCAAGAACAGAAGTGCGTGAAACACGGTGATCATGTCGATTGATGTTTATGAGGCGTGGAAGGGCAAAACACCCTTGATGTATCATGAAATCACATTGAACACATATGTAAGGGCTTCGATCTCCACTCAATCCGCAAGCATTACATGTAAAAGAATCAAGTCTTGGGCGAAAGATGAGTTGGTGAGCATGAATTTTCAAATCCAGAACATCTTGTGATGGTGGGTTTAAAAGACAACGCTTATCCAAGCTGAAGTTACACGCAGAACAATGATAAAATTTTTTATCATAAATCTTTCGTGCGCAAAAACGACATTTACCATCAGAATACTCCGGTGGTTGACCTATGTAGAGCTTAAGAGGGTGTAAAGGGTGGTGAGAGTGGTTTACCTCTAACAGGTTTTTTGCCTCTGGTGGATTCCATACGCAATCAACATGGAAGGCTAAATCACATTCATGGCATCTATAAGAAAACTCATAATTACCAACCTCCCAACAATTAGCGTCACAATGGAAATGGCTATGCTCCTTGAGAAGGGTGAGCTTGTGGTGATGTGTCTCGGAAATATCAATAACCTCTGGTGGTGGGTACTTGACACAATATAGATCCACATCGAATTCACAGATCTCACAACGATAGCATAGATCCACGATGCTCTTGTAACATAAATTACATCTATTGCGTGGTTTACTTACAAGCTTAAGAGTGTGAACAGAGTGAGATGGGTGCTCAATATATTCAGAAGACTCGTCAACACATTTCTTGTGAACAAAGAAGTCACAACTTTCGCAGTGATAGCCGCCACTGGTAAATTCTGAGCGTCCACAACAAGCACCTTTCCGCATATCATCATTCAAAGGCATCATAACATGGCCGTGGATCAACGGTAGTGACACTCCCTCAGATTCCATGATCGTATACTACAAGATTGAAGAAGAAGAAGAAAAGAAGACGAAAAGAAGAAAAGAAGAAGAACAACAACAACAACAACAAAGAAGAAGAAAAAGTTGAATCTGAGATCTCTATGCTCCTTTCAAGTCTATTTCTCGCTCTTATCAAAAGTCAATGTTTACTCTCTAAGATTCTCTTACAAAACTTGGTGGTCATCCAATAAAACTATATTAATTTTTTATGGTTTAAGAGTTATATAACTAAACTAAGAACAACATTTAACTAAAACTAACATGAGAAAAACAATTTTAAAAGTCACTAGAGCCATTGATAAAAACAAAGAGACAGGACCCATAATATATTATTAATAATAGTACATGGAAGAACGTTCCATTGACAGTTCATATTTGCCCCCATAATCAAAGTCTCAGTTTTGTTGTCTTAATTAACATCAACGAATATGTTAGTGGCTTTTGGGGTCACCGTTTATGACGCTGACCTGCACATTTCTATGAAGATAAAGAATCCCTAGCTAGTTTTTAAAATAACATTCTATATAATTATTTTTCTTTTAATGTGAAAAGAAAAGATTCTTTCTTTTTAAGACTTGGTGGTTTGGAACTATTTTTTTATTTGAGGTTTTAGGTTTTTTTTTTCAGTTTAAAATTTGATGATGTTGTTACTTTCTGTGTAAAATTAATTAGTTTTTCTTTTTATTGGTTTTGCGGTTTATATTCTATAGATTATTTTATTATTGGTTGAATCGTGTTGAAGTAGATAATAAATGATGTGTTATTTGGAAGGAGAAGTATAAAACGAAGAGGCAGTGTAGACTTGGGAATTCCGATTCATAGTAATATGGGAGAAGAGATGAATATGACAAGAAGAAGAATGCATCGCTAAGCTTTACTAAATCTGGTTGAAGATGACCCGAGCTACATCGTATTAGTAAAGCTTAACGTCGACCCGAGCTGCATCGTATTAGTAAAGCTTAGCGATACAATGACATCGCTAAGCTTTACTAAATCTGGTTGAAGATGAAGTGAGGAAACAAATACAGAACCGAAAATAGGGGGAACACGATGTAGTGTTATGGAAATGGAAGAATGTCTCCTATAAGAAGAAGTCCATAACAAAGGAGACGAGGTCGCAAATACGGATTGCTAAACCGTTGATGAATGGCTTTAAATAAATTTGGCTCTCGAATGCAACCCCTAAATACGCTTTTCTTACATGGCTGGTAGTGAAAAATAGAATTGCAACATGTGAAAGAATGATGCAATGGAATCAGAACATCGACCGGAGCTGCATTCTCTGCAAACATCCTATGGAGACATGTGATCACTTATTTTTCGTATGCCCTTATTCTACTACGGTGTGGGAAAAACTAGTGAGTGGAATTAGACAAATTCTCGCAAAACTGGATGGATGTGATGACATTACTAGCCAACAAAGATTTGGACAAGGTACAAAGATTTCTTATTGGTTAATACTTTCCAGAACACGATACATTCTATTTGGGGAGAAAAGAACAATCAAAGACACGGGGAACAATCTTAAACGACAGAGAAGCTTGTTAAACTGATCGACAAGAATGTTCGTAATCGGATGAGGGATTACAAGAGGAGGCGACTTTACATTCACTGGTGACATCCAAACATGGTTTGCAGCAAGACAATAATAAAGGATAGACTCTTCAAAGAAACAACAATGATGACCTATCTTCAAGATGATTTTGTAGACGAAATACTCTATAGAATTCCGGCTATACCTTTGAAACAATTACAATATATTTGCAAACGATGGAACCAGTTATTCAATGATCGAGAATTCACTAAACATCACTTTAGTAAAGCAGCAAAGCATATTATTGTTGTGCTGCTGAAGGATTTTAGGCTTCATTCAGTCAACGTCAATTTCCATAGAATTCACAACAACGTTGCTGATCAATCTATTGTGGTTCAAACCAAATTTAAACCAAAATTGTGTCAAACCGAAACCAAAACCAAAACCAAACCGGCTTATAAAAATAAGACTGGTTTCAGATTTTATGAAACCAAAAAACCGAACATGCTTGTGTTGTGTCACTGACCTAATCTCCGATCTTCAACGCCGCCTTGAGCTTTCGCCGGAGATGGAATCTGTAGAAGCCGTAGAGAAGATCTTAAACTATACTTTCACTGACAAGAATCTTCTCAAAGAAGCTATAACAAAAACCTCTGGTAGTAATACTGAATCATCTTCTTTATTATTCGAACGACTTGAGTTCCTCGGCGATTCAGTTCTTCTAGTCGTCTTCACCAATCACATCGAAATCACTTACCCTAATCTCCATCCCAACGATTTAAACGATGTACGAATTGCAAACGTAAGTAACGAGACTTTCGCTCGTGTCGCCGTCAACAACAACCTCCACCAATTCATTATATTCGAGGCTCCAAATCCTCTTCTACATAAAATGGTAAGTAAACAAAACTCTGTTTTTTTGTTTTGTTTTAGAGTCACATGTTCTTACCAACAAGTTGTGTCATGTCTTAAAGATTAAAGATTTCTCAGAGGCGGTGAAGGAAGAAGTTTATCCAGCTCCGTGTGGTGGATTGGTGAAAGCTCCAAAATTTCTTGCTAATCTTGTGGAAGCAATAGCTGGAGCTGTTTATATTGATGTGGATTTTGATGTGCAAAGAGTTTGGGAGGTAATGTATTTCGTCTACTTGGATTTGGTTCTTTGTCTTTCTTCTATGTTTATACGATTCTTGGATAAATTTGCAGATCTTTAGGGTTCTTGTGGAGCCAATATGTACATTGGATGATTTAAGGAAGCAACCTGAACGAACATATCTTAGGCTTTTAGGTTTGGGTGATAAACTCGGAAAGCGAATCGAAGTCTTGTATACCAAAGCCAAAGAAGGAACCAATATACATGTTTTTAAGGTCTATCTTGGTGATCTACTTATAGCTTGTGGGAGTTCTTACAATATAGATGTTGCAAAGCTGAACGCTGCTAATAAAGGGTTACATGAGCTGTCGAAAATTACGCCCGTTGAAAAGATTGTTGATGAGGATAGTCTAAGTGTTGAACCTGAAGATGTGAAAAGGAAGTCGCTTGAGATTTGTTCTGCTGAAAAACTCCGATTACAGACTGTATCATCTTCTTTACCCACCGCCTCCGAGAACCCTTTAACCAATGAAATGACACAAGAACAAATGGTTATTGATGAGGATAGTCCACATGTTGAATCTGACGATGTGAAACGGAAGTTGTTTGAGATTTGCTCCCCTGAAAAGCTCCGATTACAGACTGAATCATCTTCTTTGCCCACTGCCTCTGAGAACCCTTTAGAACAAACGGTTATTGATGAGGATAGTCCACATGTTGAACCTGAAGATGCGAAAGGGAAATTGACTGAGATTTACTCTACCAGAAAGCTCCAAATACAGACTGGATCATCTTCTTTGCCCACTGCCTCTCCGAACCCTTTAACCTATGAAATGACAATAAAACAAATGGTTGTTGAGGATGGTCAAGAAGAAGAAGCTAATGATATGACACTGGAGTTGTTTCAGATTTGCGAAAACAATAAGTGGCCGAACCCGATTTTCAGGTATATCTTTTACCTGAATTTTTCTTTTCTAAGTACTACTTACAGCTTGACAAGGACCACGATCTAAAGTCAAATTAATCTCTTTGAGTAGTTTAGAGTCTTATATTCTCAAAGAACGAGAACATGTTTGGTAATCCATGGTTAAACTCTTACAATTTAAGGTAGAGAAGGCACATTTGTGCTCTAAAAAAATATACTCGTAAGATCAATGTGACTTTGGCTGTTTTGTACTTTGGATACCCTCAATAAGCACGAATATGAATCATTTTTGTTACTGTGTTTGACTCTTTTCAGTTTTGAGGAAGAAGGAGGGGCAAAAAATGAGCAGAAATTTGTTTGTTCAGTTAATATTGAGATCCCATCTGTAGAAAGTATCTTTCACATGAAGGGAGATGCAAAATCAACGAAAACGCAAGCACAAAACTCCTCCGCCTACTATATGATAGGAGCCTTGAAATCTTCACTAATGAGTCATGTCAAAAGTAATCTGCCAATAGAGAAAAGTTTAGATGAGAAAATCTCCTCTAATATTGAGATCCTATCTGTAGAAAGTATCTTTCACATGAAGGGAGATGCAAAATCAACGAAAGAGCAAGCAAAAAACTCATCCGCCTACTATATGATAGGAGCCCTGAAATCTTCACTAATGAGTCATGTCAAAAGTAATCTGCCAATAGAGAAAAGTTTAGATGAGAAAATCTCCTCTAATGAGTCTTGCCTGCCACATGAAAGGAGCCTTGAAAGCCTCAGCTCAGAGATTGATTCTGATCCAGTGAACGCTGTGGAGAAGATCTTGAATTACAGTTTCACTAACAAGAATCTTCTGAGAGAAGCGCTAACACACAACTCTTCTAATTTACTGCCATTTCAGCGGCTTATTTTTGTCGGCAAGGCGGGTATTTCTCTCGCCTTCGCGAATCACATGTACCTCATGTACCCTAAGCTCGGACCAAAGGAGTTGACTATGTTGCAAAATGCAAATACATGTAACGACAGATATGCTCGTGTTGCTGTCAAGCGCGGCATCTACCAATTCCTTAAATGCAATGTTCCTAGGTTAGAAAGACAGGTAGTCATTCTGTTTCTTGTGAATTTTTGCTCAATTGTGAACATCTCTTATGATATACTCTCCACCTCTGGTGTCATCTCTCAGATTATCGAGTTCATAAAGATGATGGGCAAAGAAGATGACCCAGATCCATTCAGATCTGTGAAAGCCCCAAAAATACTCACTGACCTTGTAGAATCTGTAGCTGGAGCTGTGTATATTGATGTGAATCGTGATGTTAAAAGACTCTGGGAGGTCTGTTGTGTTCTCACTTGATTCGAGTTTCTATTTCTATGTTATATGATTCTCAAGTTAAAAAAGAAATGAAATTTGCAGATCTTGAGGGGTCTTTTCGAGCCAATGTATACACTTGATGATATACGGCGGAAACCTCATCCACTTCTTACCCTTTTTTGTTTGGGATATAAACACGGCAAGCGAATCGAGTTCAGGTATCGTGAGTGTGAGAAGAGTTCAGGTATGAACGAAGCCACTATTACTGAGGTATATGTCGATGATAAATTTATAGCTTGTGGGAAGAGTTGTAATAGAGCTGCCTCAAAGATGAGAGCTGCTACGATGGCGTTAGAGAAGTTGTCAGAAAGTATGCCCATTGAATTGGTTATGGATGACAGCATTGAATATGAAAATTCAAAAAAGACGTTGATTGAGATTTGCAACGAGAGAAAGTGGCCGAACCCGATTTTCAGGTATATCTTAGTCCTACACACTTGAGAGATGTCATCTTATTTCTTGTTTTGCTTTGCTTTTAGCCACAAGTTTGATAAATGTGACTTTGGATGTTTTTACTATAAGAACAAGTGCGACGTATTAACTTTTGTTACTGTGTTCAACTCTTTTCAGTGTTGAGAGGTCTTGTAAAGGATTTGTTTCTTCAGTTACCATTGAGACTCCAACTGAAGAAGGTACCTTATACATCGAGGGTGATTTGGAAAAAGGGAAAAAGAAAGCAGAATACAACGCAGCCTCTCACGTGGTAAGAACTCTGAAAGCTTCTCCGTTGGGTATTGTCGTAAGGAATCTGAAGAGGAAGCAGATAAGTTTAGATGAGGAAGAGATTGTTGTCAAAGAAAATAAAGATGAGGAAGAGATTTTGCATCGAAACAAGAGGAAGAGGAGAAGGCGATGATAGTTTTATTTTATGGGAAAATTGGAAAAAAAGGATATCTACTTAAAAATTTGTCCATATATCCCATTTTCTTGTAGATTGGTCAAATAGGTTTTTTAAAAATCAAAACCCAACTTTACCCTCATATTCTCTCAAAATTAATTCAAAATTAATTTAAAAAATAAAACTTCTTAATCTATTTACAAAAATTAAATAGAAATCTAAAAGGGATTATGTTGTTCAAATGTTCAATCTTCTTAGATATCAATTTGAACTTCCGATTTTTTAATTGACCTCTCTCAGGTGCAAGATTAATCTCTTCGACAATGTAAGCTTTCTTATTCTCGTTTTGACATAATAAACAATCATTTGTTTTGATCGCTAGTATCTCTAAAGAACATTGGTTTGTGTTGAATCATATAGGTTGACTTGAACATAATAGTATTCCTCATACTTTATGTGAACAACACGTTGCCACAGTGAAACCAAAGGGCTACTAAAGAGCTAAGGAGACTAGTAAGTAGGATTAAGCAAGTGTCCCTCTTCTTGTTGAAGTGGTCTCTACTAAATAGAAAAACTCCTTTCACTTCTTTTTTTTTTTACTATGATGATGACTTCTTATTTGATTGATGCTTTGGAAATATTTGTCTTATCAAAAATATAACAAAAAAATGTCCACACACTTGTTTATCCATTTTTTTTTAGTTGAAAGTTAGATGATGATAAGGCACAAAACGTTGAAGAAAAAGAGAGAATTCGAAAGAAAAACGCAGAGAGTAGCAAAAAAATCGAAAGTGGTGGCTTAGCTTGGGTTTAGAAACGTTTTTGGTTTTAACTTTTTCTAAAAAACGTAGAAAACGATTTCTAAATTATGTAGATCGTAATCTAAACAATTAATATCCATTTAAAACGTAATCTACAATAAATATTTATTTTCCTTTTCTGAAGATTTACTTTCTATATTTAAAGAATTCTAAAAATTTCAGAAAACAAAATCTATAGTGTAGTAGAATTTACATTCTAAAAGAAGATTACAATTTCTGACGATGGTAGAAGATGTAGAAATTAGTAGAACGGCTATTCAAAAAGATTTAGAACATAGAGCAAAGCGTAGAATACATGTTCTAAATATTTTAGATATATGATTTTCTGACTTCCAAAATTTTTAGAACAGAAAACTAGTCTAAAATATGTAGAACATGTACAAAAATGTAGAATACACACTCTGACTCTCGCAGAACTCTAGAAAACGAGTTCTAACAAAATTAGACGAAACTTTATCTATCAAAATATCAACTTTTTTTTAACCAAATCTCAAAAATTTCACTTCAAATCACATCTACTCTTGTATATCTACCTGTTTTTATGATTATTTTTTTTAAAAAACATTTAAATTAGGGTGTAGGGGTAAAATCGTCCAAACTGACAATCTCACAAAAAAGGTGTATATGGACAAACTTTTAAGTAGATATCCTTTATTTCTAATTTTCCCTTATTTTATTTAGTATTTACTGCTTCGATTTGTTAGTGCTAATATATGTAGATTAATCAGAATTATACTCTTTATATCCGTTTTTTGTTAGATCACAAAAGTAAATTTTGAGGATTTGGCAAACGGTTGAGTTAATTAATCTGTTTTAACCTCTAACTAAATTTTTCCTAAAAAATCTTCAAATCGTCAAATTTGAACTCGATCAATGGTTGACTAATTGGAAACGACATTTAATGATATGTTTTTCCGTTTATTTAGTTTACGAATCCTAGAATACATTTTTTTTTCTCTAAATTTTAGGCTTCATATAAATTTTGGACTAAATAAGCGAAAAATTATCGTCAACGACCGGTTACTATTCCGAACGGAATTATCGTTGATCGTTAGTCAACTATTATTCGAGATCAAATTTGACAACTTGAGGGTTTATTTAGACAAAATTAATTAGTTGGAGGTTTTATATGGAAAAAAAAAATTGAAGGTTTTTGTTAAAAAAAAGTTTCAAATTGAATGTTTTATAAAGAAACAAAAAAAGTTGCTGGTTTTAGTTGGACAAATATTTCAACTTGGAATATTTTTCTGTGATTTTCTCTATTATTTTCAAGGATCAATAAGTTATGCAGCAAAGTTATTATTCTTATGAAAATCATGGAATAAGCTGGGAAAAATGAAACCAAGGCGAACCAAATTGCACAAGGTTTTTATTCCCTTTTTTATAAAACAAAAAAAAAACTGTAAACCAAGAAAACAAAAACGAACTATATATGGTTTTTTATATGAAACTAATTAACCATAAACCGAACTAAAAACAAACATGAAGTTCACTGTCTTCCCAGTTCCTCACCGTTAATTAGATCCTTTAATTATTTTAGGGTTCTAGATTAGTTTTTCTTTTTGCTTTTAGGGTTTTTGTCTGTTTTGTTTTGGGTTTGAGATTGATCGAGATTTTATTTTTACCTTATAGAGTTAAATTTCCAATATGTGAAAGACGTTAACTATTATGATAAATCACATGTAATGAAACAAATTATCTCAACCAAAGTGACTAGTTGTGACTATATTGATAGATCACGTTGTTCAAACATAGTTCTTATTCTAAGTACGTATATATAGATCAAGTTCGATAATGTGTTGTTACGTATATATTTTGGGTTAGGTTACAATCAAAGACATTAGGTCTAGGCATTCATGTATTCGGTTCGGTTTTAATTGTAACGCCCATGTTTCAAAAAAATGAAAGAATTGAGTTTATGTCGAGAATTAGAGTGGTGTGGTTTAAATTCCAATTTTTGGTTTATGAAAAATGAATTTTTGAATAAATATTAAACCATGAGAGGGTTTACTTAACTTCTAATTTAATTCTAATTTTCTGGTTTGATTTAAATAAACCGGAAATAAACCTTAAACCTATTTAAATGCAAAATTGCAAGAAACCCTAGAAATTTCTCTCTAATTTTCGTGGCCACCCAGCTGGAGAGGAGATGCTGGGCGTTTTTCTATGCTTGTGAGGGAGGAGGAGGCTGAGCTTTGGTGAAAAGAGAAAGAGACAGAACTGTCAGGGTTGGAGAGAGTAGAGGTTTGACCTAGAAAATCGTTGGCAAAGGTAACAAAATTTTTTGGGATTGTAGCTAATTAAGACCTATATATAGATATGACCTTTTGCGGATATTGATTTGAGTCAATATTCAAAAAGTTATCTCTGTTTTCGTGAGCTCTTCTGTTTCAAACGCGTTTTGGATCAGCGTGTATTCAAAGAAAGATCGCGAGCGAACCTTCTATCGAATCGTCACGAAATTTTGTGGTTAGTTTCAGGACATCTAGGGAAAGATTTTCAACGGTGGAATTTGAATGTGAACGGTTAGATTTCGCTTTGTGATCTCATCTTTCTAAATGAGCTTTCAGTGATTTTTCGAAAAGTTTACAGTTTATGTTAAATGTTGTTTTCGGTTGTTGTGGTTGGCTATAGAGTTAGTTGAGCTACTGTTGACGAGTGAGTTGAGCTACTGTGGACGAGTGGGAGGTCACTGCTGGTTGTAGGATTGTTGTTTTTGGTTCAAAAATCATCCTTGTTTCAACGTGGATGCGTTACCATAAGCTTATCTAAGGGATTAAGATTGTTTGATTTGTTTCTTGTGATGTGTAGGCTAGATTTTTGATGGATCTAGGATTAAATCTCTGAGATGGTTGTGTCAATGGGTGATTGTCATTGGTTTGGTTTGTTTCATGATTTATATGTTGATTGTGATCTTAGTTTGCTTGTGTGTATAGCTCGTAGATGGGAGGATTGCCTCACTAAGTATTTATTGAATTATTTATGCATCTCTTTTCTTGCTGTAGGTAAGGTTAAAGTGTGACGTAGAATCATGGCAATGAAGAGAGGATGATCTAGGGTCTCATAGGTGTTTTTTTATTATTTTTAGTATGATAGAATCTTGGATTATAAGTTGTTAGAATTGTTAGATAATTGTTGGTTTATGTTGGTTAATTTATAATAAATTGAATTGGATTTTTGATATGAGTTGTGTTGGTTTTGACATGATTTTTAATTGGAGAAATTAATTAATATTTATTGAAATATTAGTTAATTAATTAAAAAAATGGGTCGGGTTGTCACAATATTGAAACAACCAGACCCGTTTTTTTAATTAATAAACTTATATCCCCATATATATTAATTAATTTTCCCAATTAAAAATCATGCTACAACCAACACAATTCATATCAAAAATCCAATGCAACTTATTATAAAACTAACTAACATAAACCAACAAATTATCTGACAATTCTAACAACTTCTAATCTAAGTTTCCATCATACTAAAAATAATAAAATAACACCAACAAGACCTTAGATCATGCTCCACTACTCGCCATGATTCCACGATCACACTTTATCTTTACCTGCACCAAGAAAAGAGATGCATAAGTATTTCAATAAATACTTAGTGAAGCGATGCTCCCATCTACGAGCTATACACACAAGCAATTAAGATCACAAATCAACACATAATTCATGAAAACAAATCAAACCAATGACAATCATCCAATAATACAACCATCACACGGATTCAATTCTGGATAATCAAAAATTCAGCCTACACATCACAAAAAACAAGTTACATAATCCTAATCGCTTAGATAAGCTTATGGTCACGCACTCACCGTGAAACAAAGATGATTTTCGAACCAAAAGAAATAATTCCACAAGTAGCAGCGACTTTCTAGTCGCCAAGAGTAGCTCAACTCACCCTATATCTAACCATAACAACCAAAAACAACATTTAACCTAAACTGTAAAATTCTGGAAAAATAACAGATTGATCAGCCTGAAAGATGGGCTCACAAAACGAAATCTAACCATCCATTTTTAAATCCCACCGTGTAATATCTTTTCATAGATGTCCTGAAGCCAGAGCCGGCCATGAATACAAGCGGGCCAAGCCCATGCTTGCGGCCTCATTTACTATAAGTAAAATTTCGGCCGTTTTTTTCTGAAAATTTCAGTAGCTAAGCTGGTTATGTGCTTCCTTGATGCGTTAGAAGGTCAATGGTTCGAGTCCATCTACCTTCATTTTCTTAATTTTTTGTTTTTTTAATATTTTTATTCACTAAAATAGGCCCAAATTTTTTATCCTGCTTGCAGCCTATTAAATACTAGGGACGGCTCTGCCTGAAGCTATCCACAAAATTTCGTGACAATCTGACCGAAGGTTCGCTCGCGATCTCCTTTTGAATACACGCTGGTCCAAAACACGTCTGAAACAGAATATCTCACGAGAACAGAGAATACTCTTAGAATATTGACTCAAATCAATATCCGCAAATGTTCATAGCTAGATATATGTATTAGATACAATCCCAGAAAATTTCGTTACTTTTTCCAAAGATTTGCTATGTCAAACCTCTTCTCTACCAAACCCTGACAGTTCTCTCTCTCTCTCCCTTCACCAAAACTTCAACCTCTCCTTCTTCCTCACACTAACTTAGCTCTCTTTTTCTTTGCAGGTCACGACTAAAAGGAGTGAAGGTGGCGTCAATGATAAGGAAGAAAATAAATAGGGCTTTTTGGTTAAATTTGATTAAACCATGATTTTACTAAACCAGAAATTAATTAAATCATTTTTTGGTTTAATTAAAACTCGACAAGCTTAATAAACCACTTAGAATTGAATCCACTTCACTCCAATTCTCAATATAAACTCAAATTCTTCTAGGAACATGGGCGTTACAAGAGTAGTACTCATTTTGAATGTTTGGTTCCGGGTGTTTCGAATAGATGGATTTAGTATCCATTTGAGTATGTGAAGCAAGACTCTCTCCCAAATAAATGCAATTGCTTGATTTTTACTTTCTCAATTCTCATGTTTGGACAATCAGTTTAATGTGCATAAGAATAAATTAAATATATTGAGCTATATTTGAAAGAAATCTCCTTAAAATTTTATGAGTAATTTAATTTGTGAAAACAAAAGACAAGGTATACTGCATAAATTTTAGAATTCACGCACCTAAATTCTTTAAAAATATATAAATACAATTTCAAATTTAAAAGATTGTAAAACTTAGGAAAATAACTTTGAGTCTATGATTCAATAATACCTACTAAATAACTTTTCTTTTGAATCATTTGACATAAACTCTTGGAATTTCATGAGTAAAATTATGAGAAACAAAATCCAATGTAAACGTAGAGATTTTAGAATCCACATACATATATGAATTGTTAAAAATAATATCAAATTTCAAATTGTAGATTATAATTTAAAGAATTATTAACTTTAAATCTATGATTGAATAACACTTACTTAATTTCAAATGTAAACTTCGGTTATAATCATTAATAGAAGTCCTTTTAGTTTATACTATCACGTAAAATAAAAAAATTGCATGTGTTCAGATTTTACAAATACTTGAATTCATCTTGCATTTTTTGATGAATTTACATTCTTACAAATTTGTTCTATCTCTTTTCTATCCCTTTTCTTTCTTCATATATACTGAATTATTTATGTTTCTAGCTGGTTAAAAAGCAATATATATTTAAAAATTTTAAACATCTTTGATGATATCAAAATTACATTCCATGAATATAAAATCAAGATTGTTAGTAAGGATATTGTTTTTGTTTAACTAAATAAAAAGAAGTACAATATTAAGCATTATTATAATGCTTTGGAAAGTCTGAAATTAAATAAGCAACATACTTTACTGTCTATATAGATAGGATTAATGACAATGAATATTAGGTAAATTTACGGTTATTTTAAGACAAATATAAGATACTAAATCAACATTACTTTTCGTTTACTTAAAAATATTTAAAAGATAAAAAATTTGTTTTAAGGTGAGTAATTGTAAATAAGTGTTAAACAATGTAATTAAAACTAAATAAAAAACAAAAAACTAGAATGAATTATTTACTCGAGAATTAGAGAGATACATCCAAATGATTAGTAAACAAACACCAAAAAGATGTTTTAACAAATTATTCAATCCATGTAAATTGTTATAACTAACAAATTATGGATGAAAAACCCGCACGTTGTGCGGGTATTAGCCTAGTGTATTATTAAAGGTTTTTAAAACTCCTTGCACATTCGGTGGAGCATAATTCTTTGGCGTTGGGATAATCTGGGTATGCCCAACAAGTATTTTGTCGAGCTTCTGGTCCAAAGCAACACCAACATTCCTTTTTAGTTATAAGCTCGCAAATGGATTTGTGACATGGTGGTTTAAAAATATCGTGCATCGATCTCTCTATCTTTCCAACATTTGTACTCCCACCTATACATTAATTTGAAACAATCAATCAAAACTTTTACGATGAATAAAAAAAAAAGATATTTATATATATATTAGAAAAAGCTATACATACACTCATGTAGAGAGAAGATGGAGAACATGACTATACATAACAGAACTATATGTGATGATTTCATGGTTTGGATGTCTCAAAGGTCCTTGTTGTGATTTTTGTTGTCTTATTGAGCTGTTTTAATTTTTAAATACATAATGTAATCAATATATATACACACTACAATCCTCCTTTTTTTACATATTTCATACCATTTTCAGTTTTCCATATTTTCAATATTTTATATAATTATTCCATACTTAAAATATTTTTCTCAAAAATACCAATTTTCTGTTTTTAAATTTTCTATTGGTGGATATTTTTGGCTAGGATTTGTTGATATTAAGAGTTAATATGGATTCTAAAAAATTCGTAGATTTAACAAATGTATCTATCAATAATTCAATATGTAAATATTCTTATCAAAGATTTTAATGGATTGTCATGATTGTCCAGGATTAACTATATATATATATATATGTGTGTGTAGATCTTTGCAAAATAAAATAACTTTATGGATTAGTATACATCTTTCCAAAGTAAATATATGTTTATGTTTTTCGATAAATATTATTTTTTCCAGTCTTACGTATGTTTATTTTTTTATTTTTTTATATGTAGCATATGCACCATTCTCTTTTGCACAAAAAAAAAAAAAAGACACCATTCTCATGTAATTTTTGCTTAAAAAAACCAACAGTCTTTTTTATATTGTTTTTACCCATATTGTTTCTATCTTTGGACGAATTGGCTCGTTATTGGCTCTAATCCTATGATTTCCCTTGTTTTCAATTGGCGTAGTGTGTTCCTCCTAAAAATCAAAATCTAGTTTCTTTTCAATTCCAACTAAGTGGGTGATTGGTTGTGCTGTAGTTGTAGAATTTTTGCTGTAGAAATTCTGCTGTATCTGTGTTGGCTGTAGCTGTAGTTTTTTTTATCTGTAGGTATTATAATAGTAAAGCTAAAGCCTGATTGGTAAAGTTAGTTCAATATTATAGATTGAAATTTAAAGTATATGAATTTAAAAAATTTGTAATATATTACATACGATAACAGATGAACATATGATAAATAGTAAGTTTCATATATAAATTATACATTATACAATTTTTGGTGAAAATATATATTATAATATATAATTTATAATAATGAAATGAAATATGTATATATATATATATATATATATATATATATATATATATAATTTATATAATTTTCTGTCACTTTAGTAAAAATATTGTAAATATTTTATTTTTTCTTATTCTTAAAGTATCATGTATTAATATGCAGTAAAAAAAATTAAATATAAGAGAAAAAATATCTACAGTTCTTAAAGCACATAAAAATATGCTGTAGAAATTTTAAGAGTTACAGCAAAAAAAACTAAAAAAAAGTTGTTTTGGATTGTGAGATTTTTTAGGAAAGCTAAAGCTTGATTGGTTCAATATTAAGGCTTTAAGTTTTTTTTGAGCTGTACCATAAAGATACAGCCCAACCAATCACACCCTAAATATCCTACAAATCTAAAGAATCGAACTATATAGAAGTCTTTAAAATATCTTTGTCATAAGTCTTTAAAATTTGTAGATAATCTTTTATTCAAGTAAATTTACATTACATGGAATATAAAATCAAGATAGTTAGACATCATAACTTTTATTAAAGTAAAGCATATACTTAATAAAAAGGCGTACAATATTAAGCATTTTAAAAATGCTTTGGAATGTCTAAAATTAAATAAGAAAAAGCAACATACATTACTATTCTCTTATTAAAGGTTTTAAATCTTAAATGGACATTTTTTGAAGCATGTTTCTTTGGCGTTCGGATAATCTTTAGCTACCCAACAAAATTTTTGTTGTGGGTAATTAGGTCCAAAGCAGCACCAACAATCTTGTCTACTCACGATGGTTTGGATACATATTGGTTTGTCAAGATTGAGCATCGATTTCTCTATCTCTCGAATCTCCATCCTCCTACCTACACATTTATTTGAAACATATAAACATAACTACGATGAAAAGAAAACGTTACATTTGATATATGAGAAAAACATTTACGTACATTTACGTACACTCATGTATAGAGAAGAGGGAGAATATGACTATGCATATTAGAGCTATATGTGATGATTTCATGGTTTAGATGTCTCAAGTGAACTTCTTGTAATTTTTGTTGTCTTACCGAGTTCATGTAATTTGTATATACATAATCAAATCCTTTAGGAATAGAAAGGTCCTCCCTTTTTTACATGTATCATATCATTTCCTAATTTCTATATTTTATTATTTCATATTATTACCAATTTTCCATTTTTCCTTTTTTGAATTTAATTTCTTTTAAAATCTTTTGAAATTTAGTAAATGGAATTTTTGATTTAGTAAATGGATTTTTTGAAATTTAAAGATACTTATCAAAGATTATTATTGATTTGTATATTGATAGTCCCAGATTTATATTAACGTTTTCATAAACTATTTTTGGAAGGTAAAAGTATGTTTATTTTTTGTATATAGCAAAATATATTTGTGTGTAGCATGATATACTACCTATTGATTCATTTCTTTTCCATTCTCTTTCTTAGGAAACATTATTAGGAGATATATTAATCAAGAATTTTGAAGGATTTTTCTTAGAATGGCAAATTATATTATTCAAATATGAATTAAAATATTTTAGTGATTCGAAAATGCTCATTGAAATCCACTGTTATTGAAAATATTTTAAGCAGTGGATTTTTAATGATTCCATAGTGTTTTATTGGATTTATCTACTTAAAAATACAAAGATTCAACTCTCATAGTTTTAAGTGAGATTGTAGAGAATTTTATAACAAATTTACCTAAGTTACGAAAATTATCAAAATCATCTAAAAGCTTATAAAAATTCAAACTCCCTTAAATATTTGGTTCAAAGACACCCATTTTGTCAATTTATTCTTAGAAGAACTTATAATCTTCTTATGTTGTTTGAATTCGTATTGTTTCTACACATGCTTTCAACAAATTGGCTCGATTTTGGCGTTAATATAATGTATGATTTTGCTTGTTTTTATTTGTATATTGTGTTAGTCTTGGGAATTAAAATAGATTTTTGGTATATACAAATCCGTTGAATCTTTTTTTTTATGTCATTTTCCTTTGTTACAAAATTTATAAAAATTTTGTGGATAGATCAGTGAAATTTTATAAGTGCAAGTCTTGTGAGTAATAATGTAGAGAATACACACCTCAATAAGATTAAATTTTAATAAAGTTATTAATAATTAAAAATTGTAATAACATTTAAATACATTTCAAAATCATCAAACCAATAACACTATATTTTACTAAAATTCGAAGAATTTATTAACCAATAACAGTGGTCCATGACCTATTTTAAAGGCCTAGACAAAATCATATTTATTTATTTAAAATTTGGATATCGTTTCGAAAGGTCCAAATGACATATTTTATTGAAGGTAAAACATCTTAAGTGTTTGTTTCTCACAAATATGTAATCAATCAACATGTTACATGTGTATAGACACTGACATTTGAAGTGTACATACCAAAGTCAAAATTGTACAACCGTTAAGACATTGACATTTGGAGTTTATTTGATAAAGTATTAAACTCAACTTACAAACCTCGTTTTTATTCTAGACTATCGACCAGGAGTTTATGTATACACATTTTTGTTTATTATAATTTAAACGGAATTTTCATTTGATTTTTTATCAAATAGCAAACACGAGAACAACGTTTGGGTGCATATGCAAATAATATGTTGTTTCTTTTCTTATTTTCTAGGAAAAATATAGCAGAAGCAATATATATGTTTTTTTTGGTGTAAAAGAATCAAAATGTGTCGGTGGACTGGTTTTTTATATTAACCATGGTGCTACAAAATCGCGGGCACTGGAACCATGGTTATAGATTCCAATCCATTAGTATATATAAAACATTTTTTTTCCAAATGAATCGGTTTTACCTCCTATTTATTTTTATTTTTGAAAAAATGATCTATAGACAAGAAAATCCCTTATATATTAATTGAGAAGCATTTTTAAAAAATAACCTTATCTTCATGTGTGATTAACAAAAATGACATGTTGACGTGTCGTTCTCACATAATTTCTCAATTCATTTAATTAAAAACCCAACATTTATTAAGATATTTACAAATTTTACCATTAGTTTTACTTATATTTATTTTTTCACTTAATTTATGTTATTTTATTTTACTCTATTAATTAAAACGAATTAATTAAAATATTCAATTAAGATATACAAATCTATACAAAATAGAGTAACTAATATTTTGTAGTATATTGATTAATATACCAAAATATATATCATAAATTATGATAAACATAAACATTAATACATAAATAAAAATTTCACTAATCTTAATAATCATTAATACATTACCGTTTATCTAATAATATAAAAATCGAACACCTTAAATATCATCAATACATTAAAATTGGTTAATAATCGTTTAGTTCCGCAAATAGTGCGGATTGTTATCTAGTGATCTATTATTTAGTTATTCAATTGATTCGTTATTAGAACAGATAGCAACAATTAATAATTTCATCCCAAACCGAGACTTAGGTAAAGAAGCCACCTGAATGTAACATCAAGTTATACTAGTCTTTGCCGGCGCAAAATCTGTTAGTAATTTTAAATTTTAAATAGACACGAGCACAAATACGAATAACAAACTATAATTGATCGCATTATAACACAAGAAACAACACAGAGTTTAACTGGAGTATGTTATCTTCCAAAAGATATTATAAATTGGATATTTGGAGGTATGTAGCCGCCATTAGTTTGAAAATTACGTTAATCACGTAGAAAAATAATAATTCGAGAAGCCATCTCTATTGAACATAATATCAATTAAATTAATTTTGTTTCATTACAGTACAAAAAAACTGCAACAATAGTCAATATTCATAAAATAATAGGACAACAATTAACTCTTTGCTGCATGAGAAACCGAACCTTTTCCCCACATGAGTTTGACAAATTACAAGTTTTTAGTTTTTTTTTTTTTTATGAAAATCTTTAGATATGAGAGCTCAAACATAATTATGAATAGATTGTAAATTTATTACGTCACAAATAATTTATGTCTTTAATGCCTTCAGAATTTATTTTTGATATAAAACCAATACCTTTAGCCTACTTAACATCAACGAATATTTTTTGCTCTCTGGATAAATATAACTGAAATTTTGGTAAATAAATTTTTGTTTACCAACTAGATAAAAAAATATATATTTAACTGAATCAAATTTTAATTTGACCATATGAATAACGGAACCTAAAAACAAAATTCTTCTAAGAAACAAACATTGAAAACGAAAAATTTAGTGTTCCATAAAATTCGAAGAAAAAAACAAAATACATTTGGAATTTACAAATGAATTAGTAAAACCAAAAACAAATGTGAGAAAATAGACATAGTTTGTCAAAACCGAATCGAGAATAAATGTATCGGTTATGATAAATTATAAACAATACAATTGTTTTTGAAAATAATTGCTTCAAATATTATCAAATGTATTGTGATAAATATTATTTATAGCTAGAGACTATATTTATTGAGTTATTCACAAGATAAAAAGTTAACAGGTTCTATTTATACAGATGTAATATATTCAAAATTTAGTCTGGAAAGATGTAAGGACCAATAATTGTATAAATCCTCTTGATAAATAAAATAAACAACTATGAAAAAACTAAAAAAAAAACAGCCAATTTGGTCTAAAAGAACATGTACAATTGAGAGTTAGAAAAATCACAATAATTAAGTCACGACCCATGAGGTAGGTGAGACTTATAAAGGCATCTCCTAATTCATTCACCATTCATTTTCTCCATCTCTCTCTCCTTCAATCTCTCTAAAGTCAAGCCTTTCGTCTGAAAGGGAACATCTTCCAAGAACCAAGAAAGGCAAAATAAGAACAGAGCATCCAAAGATCAACCCATTAATGGAGATAGAAGTGGCAGTGGCAGTAGCAGAAGCAGAACTCAATTTCGACAGCACAACTTCGTCTCCTTACATAACAGCTCCTTCAAGCCCAACTCGATTTGGTAACAACAATGTTTTCTTTTTCAGTGCACCCACAAGTCCTTCTCCTTCCACTTCCTCTAACATACCTTATGATTGGAATGACCAACCAAGAACTCCCAAGAAGAGATCAGCCAGCGATTTCGAAGACGATTTTGAGTTCAATTTCAGTGGTCAGTTAGAGAAAACTTCTTTCTCTGCTGCTGATGAGCTCTTTGATGGAGGAAAGATTCGACCTTTAGGGCCACCACTCACTCCTACTGTTTCTTCTCCTAGATCTAGGGATCTTGAGATAGAAGTTTCCGATGATCAAAAAGATCGAGGAAGAGATCGGTCTCCGGGATCTTCTTCTTCGCGTTATGATCGTAAAGGAAGCCGTTCTATGTCTCCGTTGAGAGTTTCAGACATTATGGTTGATGAAGAAGAAGAAGTACAATCAACAAAATTGGTTGCTTCCAACACAAGCAACCAAAAATCCTCTGTTTTCTTGTCAGCTATTCTGTTCCCTGGTCGTGCATATAAGAAGTGGAAACTCAGAGATCTGTTGCTGTTTAGGAGCGCATCGGATGGAAGACCGGTTCCGACCAAAGAGTCCTTGAATAGATACGATATTCTTACAAAGAGAGATGCCGAGGATGTGAAAAATTCGAGTATCAGGTCGAGAGAGAGTTGTGACTCGTCGGTGTCTAGGTCAAGGAGGAGGAACGGAGCCGTGGTTTCGGCTCACGAGATGCATTACACTGAGAACAGAGCCGTGTCGGAGGAATTGAAGAGGAAGACATTCTTGCCGTACAAGCAAGGCTGGTTAGGCTGCTTAGGGTTTAACCCTGCGGTCAATGAAATTGCAAGAGTTGGGTCATTGTCACGTGCTTCCTCTTGATCCCTCTTGTACTTTTTTGTTCTTATATATTATTATTCGCTTTTTTTGGTGACTTTAAATGTGGTGGTGAGGTTCCATCAAATTGATGGAAAAAAATATGATATTGTTTAATTTGTTACGTTTGATACAAGTGAATAAAAGAAAAAACAAATGTAAAATTTGCCTTGCGATGTATTTTGGCTATTGTGTTTCATTCGACGAAGGATGTCCATCGGATACTAATTGAGAATTAAACAAATTTGCCCCACCATAACTAGGCTAGTGAGAGTGCTCATTCTTTTCACGAGCTCCATATTTTATGTGGGCATAAAAAGATTTAAAACAATTGATGTTCGAAATTTCATATAGAATATGTTAAAGGATTAATACTACATGAGTACATCTAGAATTGTAAAATAGTTTTTAGTCGTAAATCCATAGCTTCTCATATATTATTCGAATTGTGAATTCAGTAATACCAATCATGTATATAGTGTTTATTCAAAGAAATTTGGAATTCAGTTTAAAATGAATAACTTCAATGAACTATGATCTAGAAAAGACCATGTTAAGAATCTCACATCATAATCATTTAGATCAATTAACTAGCATTGTTATTTGTTTTTGAAACATATAATCAATTATCCCATTTGTCCAAAAAAAAAAAATCAACTATCCAAATTTTTTAATTCGACTAATTTTGTATCATCAAGATACATTTAGTTTTTAGATACTCCACTCCACTCACAAATGTATCTATTTGACTTGGACTATTCTTTAAAATGACTAGCTGATAAAGGCTTTTCAATAATGTGTGAATGCTGAGAAATGGTTTTCATTACCATGAGATTGAAAGAAGAAAAAAAAACAGGAAAATAACAAATGTGTGCTTAATTTACGGAGCCATCAGATCATCAGTCATCAAACGACGATTAATGCAAACAATGGATTTTTAGTTTATCGACAAGAATATATAAGAGCATAAATTGCTCCTAAATTAAAAAAGTATTTGAGAATGAAGAAACAATGAGGCTGAGCCGAAAGAGAGAATAGCAAAAGAAGAAATGCAATGCTTCTTAATCATGAGGTTTGTGCAATAATAATGGTAATGATTCTCTTAACAGAATAAAGTCTATGGACCACGTATTACAATATTAATAGTTGTTATATAGTTAACATTTTATTAAGTAACTGATTACAACCTAATATGAGTTAATAACTTTAATACTCTCTTTTTTTTTTATGTATTAATAACTTTTAATACTCTCTTTTTATCTTTAACAAGTCTACTGCATCTTATTTGCAATGATGAATTCCAGGAACAACGCCTGGCTTTTCCAATTTTTCTTACTGTAATTTGTTTTCCTTGATTAATTTACTAAATGGTTTGTACTTTCATGAGGTAAAAATAGGTTAAAGAAAATTATTGAGATGTTGGATTTAATTGATGGCACAAAACGGTACATATTTTTTAGTAAGTATAGGTCATGATAAGTAATACTGAAATAGTTAAAAGTAGTATAAAATAATGGGTCTGATAGGTAACACAAAGATGTACACTTTTTCTAGTTGTTAGTTGGAGCGGTAAGTTTTTACGGAATAGTGCAAAGCTGTATAAAACAGTGGTACATGTAAGTAGTACAAAAAAATAGAGAGTAAAAACTTTTAGTAACACTTTTGTGATTGGTAACTGTTATAGCGGTTTACCCCATACTTTAGCTATATGGGGTTACTATTCAAATTCAGTGATAAGAGAATTAAATAAAGCGGTACGAAAAAAAACCAAAAGTGATACTTTTAGTAACATTTGTAATACTGTTTTGTTTTGTGATTGTAGTTACTAAAGTAGTAGTCCCCGCATCGCAGTGATATGAAGTTACCAATTAGAGCCGCTATGACAATATATTTGTTAATAGTTCTTTTTTTTTTGTCAACCACTTTATTAGATTAGCTTATACAAGCCAATTCTGGGGGATATTGGTTACATAGGTAATTAGATGCGGTTGGGTACGAACATTTCGTGCCAAGTTATCCGCTTTTGAATTTGCACGTCGAGAAATCAAAGATAAAGAGAAAAAATCAAACTCATCCTTGTCGCTCTGAATGGCCTCTAGATAGGTAGAAAAAGCTGGCCACTCCGTCGGGGAAGACACCATCTTCACCAGGTCTGAGCAGTCTGTATAGAAACTTACTTCGCGTTTGTCTTGGCCAATCATACATCTCATGGCCCAAACTAATGCTTCCACTTCTGTGTGTAGACATGTGAGACTTCGTCGAAGGTTAGCAGCGCCCATGGTTGGTTCATCCTCACCTTGTAGTGTATAGAACCATCCTAAACCCGAGTAGTTGTCACTCTCTTTCCAAGAGCCGTCAATGAAACATCGATACCCTGTAGTGTTTATAACCTCAGACTCAGCTGACCCACGGGGCGGTGCGTCCTTTACCATTTCCAGTTGAGCTAAGGTCCAAGCATTTGCTTCACTTTCCGCTAATTTCAGAGTATCTCTGGGATCTCTGTCAATGTTTTCATGTATCTTGTCATTCCGTGCTTTCCAGATGTACCACATAATCCAAGGGAAACTTGAACTGTTGGAATTTGTTGGTGTCCTCCAAAATAAATGATCCATATTCACATATAGTGAGGTTGATGGGAAAATTCCAGGGACCGTTGGTATTTGCGATAGTGCCCAAGTTTGTAGAGCTGGGGGCACTCAAAAATTGTATGATTAATTGTTTCTTCGGAGGCCCCACATCTACCGCAACCCGTTTCGCAATTGATACCCCTTTTCCTTAAATTTGAATTTACCGGCACACATCCACTAAGAACTTGCCAAATAAAGTGTCTCAACTTCGGTGGACATTGAAGTTTCCATGAATTTGCCTGTAACGGCCGGATATCCGGGCCAAAATAACGAGTTTGATTTTCATCTTGTTTCCTCATTTGTTCTGTGTAATATCCAGACTTAACCGTATATTTTCCGGTTTTTGTGAAATGCCACTCCATGACATCCGGACTGTTTTGTAAGCCCAAAGGCAAGACACATACCATAGGAATGTCCTTAGGATCAAAAAGAGTCCTAATTAATTCTATATCCCATGAATTTGTTTGACTATTAATCAAACACTTCACAAGAAGAGTTGGGTCATGATTATGACTGTTGCTTAAAGCTGGCCTCGAGAATTGAGCAGGTATCCAGGGATCATTCCAAACTGAAATTGACTCTCCTGAACCTACTCTTTTAATAAGCCCTTTGTTAACCAGACGTCGAGCAGATACTATACTTCGCCATCCATAAGACGGTGAGTATGATCTAATTGGGTCCATGGGATTTGAATTCCGATAATATCTTCCTTTGAATACCTTTGCGAATAAGGAATCAGGGACCGTAATCAACCGCCAGAGTTGCTTAGCTAACAAAGCTGTGTTAAAGTCATCTACATTCCGGAAACCAATTCCACCATCCGATTTACTACGACAAAGCTTATCCCACGCCTTCCAATGTAGATCCCTCGTTTGTCCATTTGAGCTCCACCAAAATTTTGCTACTGCACTAGTGAGTTTTGATGTCACCGACTTAGGTAATCTAAAACAAGACATTACATAAGTCGGCAGTGCAGCAGCAACCGATTTAATCATCATCTCTTTACCTCCCTTTAATAAAAATTTTGCAGACCAACCGTTAATTCTATCATTCAAACGTTCTCTAACAAATGAGAATATCTTTGTCTTTGATCCTCCTAAGCTTTCTGGTAAGCCCAAATATTTTCCCATGCCCCCTATACTAGTAATACCGTAGATTGCCATTAGTTCATCTCTGATAGAATTGTCTACCTTATGACCGAATTGGATTGATGATTTCGAGAAATTTATACGTTGGCCAGAAGCCTCCTCATACCTCTTTAATATATCTAAAACAACGTGTGTTCTTTTGTTGCTTTACAAAAAAATAAGCTATCATCCGCGAACAGTAAATGAGATATCGAGGGGCTTGCTTGCGCAACTTTCATCCCCGTTAGAATCTTATCATTTTCTGCTTTCCGAATATTTGCAATTAACACCTCTGTACATAAAATAAATACATATGGTGATAGCGGATCCCCTTGCCTTAAACCTCTTTCACAAACTATCAATCCCCGAGGCTGACCATTAATTAAAACTCTGTACCGAACTGATGTAATACTCCACATTATCCAAGATACCCATTTATCACAGAAGCCCATCTTCTGAAGTAAGCTTTCTATGAAAGACCATTCTACTCGGTCATAAGCTTTACTCATGTCTGTTTTAATAGCCATGTATTTTCCTTTGCAAGAGGGGTTAGTCCTTAGAGCATGAAACATTTCTTGTGCAATAAGAATATTATCCGAAATGAATCTTCCTTGGACGAAAGCCGATTGTGTTTCCGAGATAAGAGTCGGCAGTACTTTTTTAAGTCTTTGACATAAAACCTTAGATATGATTTTGTACCCAACATTACAGAGACTTATTGGTCTCAGTTCCGTCATTTTTGTTGGTCGCCCTATTTTTGGTATCAAACAAATATGAGTCAAATTTAACCGTTTATCGAAAGAACCACTTTGTAAAATGAATTTACCAAGTGAAGAAGGTCCGCTTTGATAGTATGCCAAGCCTTTTGGAAAAATAAAGCCGTCATACCATCTGGGCCTGGGGCCTTCTCTGGATGCATCATAAATAATGCCGATCGAACCTCTTTCTCCGTAACCGGTGCCGTTAAGTCCTGATTGACTTGATCGGAAATACACGTTTCCACTTCCTTTAATGTATCCTCCACGTTATTTGGGTTAGAGGTGGTGAATATTTCCCCAAAATAATTGACCGCTACTTGTTGAATATCTTTCTCCTCCGATACCCAAATACCATTGTCATCATAAAGACCCGAAATACGGTTTCTAGCGCGCCGCTGCTTAGTTAGGGCGTGAAAATATTTTGAATTATGATCTCCCACATTCATCCATAAGTTCCGGCTCTTCTGATACCAATAAAGTTCTTCATCCCGATATGCTTCCTTTAATTTAAGAGTTAATTCTGTAATCTCCTCCGAAGATTTCGAATCATCATTTTGCGCTAATACGAGATCTTTTTCAGATCATCTATTAGCTCTCGACCATACGGTGTCAAATTTTTCCGCCATTTAGAAATAGCTTGCCGACAATTTGTTATTTTTTCCACAAAAAAAAACAGTTTTCCCTTGTATTATTATATTGCCACCCTTCCGCTATGGTTTCGAGTAACCCTTCTTTTCCAATCCATCTTTGATCAAATCTAAAATTCTTTTTTCTCCGAGGAATTTTGTCCTCAATTATCGCCACTATTGGTTTATGGTCCGAGGCTACCATATCTAGATATTCTACATATGATTTGCAAAATATTTCGTGCCAATCCTCGTTGGCAAGTGCTCTATCCAATCTACACCTTATAGGTTTTTTATCTCTCCACCCTCTCCAAGACAATCTACACCTTATTTGTTAATAGTTCATTCACAGTTTATTTTTATTAAAAATGTGATCCAAATAAAAATATAATTGAACGGCCACAGATAATATTAAAACGGGATCAGAGAAGTGGGTGACCATTTATTAATATGTTTGATACTACTTTGATTAGACAGGTTCTATGACCATTCTTAATTGTAATTGATGTTTTACTTAATTAAATATTGATGTACCAAACTCTTTCAATACTTAATTGGAAATGGAGTCCCGGCTATAACACATTTGCAATTTGTTGATGATTCATGATTTTTCTGCCAAACTAACCAAACAATTGAGGCCAAAAGATAAACACGAATAAATCATTAATAACTTTTGGCTCAAGAGTTTATGGAACTATTCAAAATCATCTAAAACATATTCTCGGGATACCATATCACTGAGAGAAAAAATACATTGGTTTATCTGAACAATTTGGTCAAAAAAAAAAAAATGTTTGAATATATCATAGAGCGGGTCAAACGACGTAGGTCGACATTGAGTGCAAAATTTCTGTCCCCAGCAGGTAAAACAATATTGTTAAAATCTGTAGCTCTTGCTATGCCAATCTACACGATGTCTTGTTTTAAACTACTCAAAAGAGTTATCTCGGAAACTGAAACCTTATTAATGAACTTCTGGTGAGAAAATGGCTCTAAACAAAGGGAAAACCCATGGATAGCTTAGAAAATATTATAATACTCAAAAAGAGAAGGTGGCCTAGGTTTTCGTGACCTCGCAAATTTAATGATGCACTTCTAGCAAAACAGGCCTAAAGGCTCATACAATATCCAAACTCCCTCTTTGTCCGTATTATGAAAGCCTGTTACTTCAATGATACCTCGATTTTAGACGCCAAGGAACGTCGTTACCAGTCATATCGTTGGTCATCCTTATTACCAGGTATTGAACTTCTTAAGAAAGGTACCCGCTACAATGTGGACAACGGAAAGACAATTCGAATAGGAATCAATAACATCATTAACTCCCATCCGCCTCGGCCTTTAACTACAGACATAACCAACAAAGAGCTCCCATTAAGTCACCTAATCTCAAGTAATGGACCTTTTTTATGGGACCCTGGAAAAATATCAAACTAGAGAATGCAGTCAATATTATAGGAATAAGTGCCCCTCTAGAAATTCTGTGATAAATGAAAGAAAATTATCTCATAAGATTGAGTCATTCATCCATTTTAAAACAAGTTTTAACTTAATTAGGGGAAAACCGCGATACTTGCGTTTTTTAAAAAAAAAATTTGTATTGTTAATAAATATATATTTAGATCTTCAATTCTACTACCAATCTCTCTTGCATTTTAATAAAAAATTTTATTTTTTTTAATGATCCTAGTATCTCTTCCATCTATTGTTTATTCAAATATTTACTAGTTTTTCATACTCTAGTTCATCCAAATTATTTTGATGTTGTAAAATTTTTAACTTTCTCAATTTACCATTTTCAGTTTTTTTTTTTTCACATATCTTTCATTGATACCATCTATCTTTCACGTCTTTAAATTTTCTTATATTTTTTTTTTTGTATTTTGTTCTGCTTTTTGTCATTTTTTTTCTATTTTTGATAATTTGCAATCTCTTTAATTATTTATTGAATGTTATTTTTGTGTCTTATGATTTTCTAGTTCTGACTTTTCTTCTTTAGTTGTTGAAAACTTTCTAAACCTATTGTTTTTATTTTTGGTCTTATAGCTTACTTTTTTTTTCATGACTTTCATTGAGATTAAATTATCTTCTTTAGCTTGAAGACGACAATTAAATCACCTGGAAAACAATGAAAAGACACACTTAAAATCTTAATTTTTTAATATTTAAACGTTTATATATGTTGTTTCTGAATTAAATTAGAGTTTCGTTTATTGTATGCTTCTACTTTAGTGACTTTTAACATAGTTAAATTCAAACTTTAATAGCTTTAATATACATTAATAGTTGAACACATGTTAAATTTTTTATTTGCTTTCAAATGATGAAGTGTCATCCCCAAATAATTCTTTAATCTATTATATATATATGATTACTTACTGAGTTATAACTTACAAGATAAGATTTTCGATAAAAGCTTTTATAAGATAAGATATTATTGCAAATCACTCCACAAAAGAAACTATAAATATTTATTTAATAATAATTAGTGAATAAACTTATAGAACTAAATAATATCACCAAACAAAATTAAGATAGATGACACAACATCAACAAATGCTCTATATGAATATATATTTCCTAAAGTAAATTACCTTAAATGTTAACATAAAGATTAAATTTTGATAATGTCCATAATTTCAATTACCGAATCCAGGTATATGTCTGGAAATCAAATTTTATATTGCATCCATATATTACCAAATAAATAAAGGTGTTTCCAGGGAAATAAATGAATAATTATAGATTTTTATTTATAAATATTTAATATAATATCAAAATACATAACATAAAGTAGATTTTTTTCCTTTCGGTTTAAAGATTAGTTTCCGTTTTTGACGCTAATATCATTATTATTTAATCTAGATTTTATATAAAAGGGTAAGCCAAGCAATATAAAATTTACTCTATCTATCTTCTGAAATGTCTTCTATTCCAAATAAGTTCAATCTTCATTGTGATGATACTAACAATCGTGGTTTTTCCTCCATCCAAATGAATCAAAATTCCAAAATGGTTCAATCGATGTTCATTACCTCGGATCACACAAACCATGGTGATTTGTTTTCCTCATCTCCTTCTTTAACTTGTTTTCAAAATTCACATGTTTCTTCATCTTTATTGGGATTTAAAAATTCACATGTGAAAAATCAAATGATGAGGAGAAACATAATTTCTGGTGACAATTATTTTCCTATCAAAAATAATCCTCATTTTACTAGAGTTTCTTTCACACAAAGCATTACAAATAGGTATACCGCTATTGTTCCTACTAATACACTTGACACTGTACAATATGATATTCAACGTGTCAAACGTGCCATGTATTCCAAAACTAATATTTGGAATCCTAAATTTTTTCCCCCAAATATTTTTGATAAACAGTGTGAACTTTTGAATCCTAAACCTCTTAATGTCATTTCTCCGCGTCAAAATTCTGCATATTCTCAACATTTAGACATGTTTTCCTTGTCATCAAAACACAACTACAACCACCGTGTTCCCCAAGATGGTCCTTTTTTGAAGAAAATTTTGAAACCAACCACCTTTTTTGGAACAAGTACTGATTATATTGAGTCTGAAGAAAATAAGAAAAGTAACGATGATCAGTATGATGGTCGGACACATAGTCTACCATATGAAAAATATGGTCCATATACATGTCCCAAGTGCAATGGCGTATTCGATACTTCTCAAAAATTTGCTGCACATATGTCATCTCACTACAAGAATGAGACAAGCGAAGAAAGAGAACAGAGACTTCGTGCAAAGAACAAAAGAAAATATTGTAAACTAAATCACGAAATTCATGGTGAGTCTCAAAAGACTAAACAAGAGGATGTAGTCAACAACGGTGAAAAAAATGACGATAAAGCTTTCCAACATCTTGCGATTGTAAAAGAAGAGCTTGTGTAGGATTTTATTTTCTTAATATCTTTTTTTCAATATATTCTATTTAGAAATGCTTATTTGTCTTCTCATTCTAGTGTTTCATTATATTTGTTGTTATAATTCCGAAACAGAAATTGAACCAAATTGAATTCTCGGATCATATATATAATAAGAGAGTTTTTCTCATTTTATTTAAGGTATATACATCATGAAAAGAATAAACTCCACTAAAAACCAAAATTAAATTACCCAATTAACTTAAATAGTTTTAATAAAAAATACAAAAAATATAAAGCATAATCATAACAAATTAATAAATAATATAACTAAAGAATATATAAAATTGCATTGAGATTGGATTAAAAAAAATTGAGATAGTGAAAATTTACCTATGTTTTACTTGTAATTTATTTTTGTTTTGCTTATATTTTATTATTTTGTTTTGCTTTTAAACAATTATTAGCAAACTTTATATTTTGGTAATTCTAGAACAACTACAACGTAATAACAAAATTGAAAAACGAAATTACTATTCATACAAATACATTATAAACCTACACTACAATATGAGATTATATTTTTAGAAAAGAAAAAATGATTTATCTTTCATAAGAATTAAACTTGTTATTACTTTTCATACAATATTTTAGGTGGAACATAGCAAAAATTAATTGTTCTTACATCAAAAAAAGTTCATGAATAAAAAATGATTAAAGATATATTTGTGAGAATCAAAGAAAAATTACAAAGTTCGCTAGACATAAAATAATATTTCAAAACATTTCTTAATAATAGTGTCTCGTCAGATTTCACTGGCAGATTGTTAGTCCATCGTTGGACAGGTTCCAGTACTGACACATTGAAGAGACGAGTTCCTTGGAGCTGTTTAGGTGGGATGCGGAGGCGGGGCTGAGTGTCCCAGTGCATGTTCTTGAAGTCTCTCTGACTTAACCGGGGAGGGTTGGAGATCCGGGTGTTCCTGAGATTGAGATGGATCCAGGATAGGATGATGGTGTGATTGCTTCGTTCACATATTACTCGGAGGACGAGGAAGAGCATGTGGAGACGCCTATTCCTGTCATTGAATTGGAAGAGTATGAGATGGTTGATTCAGAGGCTGAGCGAAGATGACTATGTGGGAAGATTACCTTATCCTTCCTGATAGTCTGGTTTAGACCTTTCCTGGATTCGAATATGTGATTTCTCTGATTGTGTTCACTGATGATGATCAAGTTGTCTCGAGTGATCTTGTGGTGTCGCCGTTGGTTCCAGCTTTTACCTATCTGACCCTTCCGGATTCTCCGCTTACGTCACTTTAGAGGGAGTATGACATTATCAGACAGGGTGATATCATGAGGCCTGAGACGGAGGTGCCTTTGGCTCCAGCTCCCGTGCAGTGGAAGCCATTTTGCTACACTTGCAGCGAAATGGGTCATTACCCGAGGGAATGCCGATTCTATCGTCCATAAGAGATCCGGCCATCAAATGCTTGAATGGTGACGGGACTGGGCATTATGCCAATTCGTTTCCGACAGTTAGAGCTGGACCTTCCGAGGAAGCATCTCAAGTATTTACCTCTGCACCGACTAATGCCTCTACCACTACTGTGTTTAAGGACTAGTGGTCCAGGCCAGGATGTTCGTGTATTATGTTTAGATATAGGTATGGTTGACCCGTAACAGGTCTAGGGCGAAGGTATGTAGGGATCTAACCCTATCTTTTGTAGTATAGTCGGCTTTAGAAGCCTAGTTTGACGATTAAAAACCTTCGCTCACTTATGTAACCTTAGGATGGTTTGTAGTTGTATACTTAAAACTGATGATGTATGTATAACAAGACTAAGGTTTTATGTTATACATACATCATCAATTTTAAGTATACAACTACAAAACATCCAAAGGTTACATAAGTGGGATAAGGGTTTTATTCGTCAAACTAGGCTTCTAAATCCTACTATACTACAAAAGAAAGGGTTAAAACCCTACATACCTTCGCCGTGGACCCGTTACGGGTCACAACCATACATATATCTAAACATAATACACAGACATCCTGGCCTAGACCAGTAGTCCTCAAACACAGTTGTGGTAGAGGCAGTAGTCGGTGCAGAGGTAAACACTTGAGATGCTTCCTCGGAAGGTCCAGCTTTAACTGTCGGACACAAACTGACATAATGCCCAGTCTCATCAGAAGTCAAGCATCTGATGGCCGAATCTCTATATGGATGGTAGAAACAGCACTCCCTCGTGTAATGACCCATCTCGCGGCAAATGTAGCAAAACGGCTCCCACTACACGGTAGATGGAGCCAAAGGCACCTCCGTCTCACGCCTCAGGGTATCACCTTGTCTGATATCGTCATACTCCCTCTAAAGTGAGGTAAGCAGAGAATCTGGAAGGGTCGAATAGGTAAAAGCCGGAACCGAAGATGAACCCACCAGATCACTAGAGACAACTTGATCATCATCTGGCAACACAATCGGAGAAATCACAGATCCAAATCCAGGAAGGGTCTAAACCGGACTATCGGGAAGGATACGATAATCCTCCCACATAGTCATCTCCGGCTCAGCCTCTAACTCAACCATCTCATACTCCTCCAAGTCAATGACATGAATAGGCGTCTCCACACGCTCTTCCTCGTCCTCCGAGTAATCTGTGAACAAAGCAATCATCACCACTTTGCGATACAAAGTGGTATAAAGCAATACAAAACAATAGGCTAACCTAACCCCTTTGCAATACAAAGCAATCATAACCAATCAAGCATCAACACAAGCAAAATTTATCATGATAACCCGATCACACAACTTATCGTATAACCGAGGATCCAATTAATTAATAAACTTCATCAATAAATAAAACAATTAAATAAACTAACCACCTAATTGTGTGCTACTTCACACGACCAAGAACTTACTAAAAATAAAACGTAGACGTGTGCTTACTACACATGCTTCGGAAACTTACCTTAGCTCGATGACTCTCTCTGAAATTTACTCAATCTCGGACGCCTAACTGCTCTACCCGGCAAAGCCTCAACATTACTTGGAAGCTCTTCACCCGACACTCGACAACTCACTCACGGACTCTCGAAGAAATTTTCTCGGTTTTTGTTGTGAATGAGAACTAATGGCGAGAGGGGCTATTTATAGTTTCCTCAGGTCGGTTTACCTTGTGGTGGAAGGTGGAACACGTAGGTTGAAAAATCGTATGGTCTCGGTCGCGACACGGTAGGCTACGGTGTTGAACTGTTGGACAGACATGTGTCTGCCGTGACACCAAGAGCTCTCCGGTGGCGACATGTGGTGGCGAGGTGGCGAGGTGGTTCAGGTGGCGCATCACGGACCATTCGTTCAGTTAAGTAGGTTACAAAGCAGCTTACCCTACAAGCAGCTCAACGACACAACCACTTCTTGTCCACATATTCTGGAGGCTGCTCAAGCTGCTCGACGACACGGCTATTTCTCAACCACAAAATCTCACAACTAGCTTACACAGCAACTTCCCTTTAAGCACCTTAATGACATGTTCGCCTCATGACCATGCATTCTCTCCGACGACCAAACAGATTATGATTGCATCTGAATTCGATGCGTGTTAGTCCGGTACCGTACCGTTTTCCCGGAACTGATGTGAATTGTCAATTTTTGATTTTTTTCATCGACCATCTTAAATTTTTCTTCGATAGCTATTCGTCGGACAAGTCTTAGTCTTGGTGAGGGGTATTACATCCTCCTCCCCTTAATAAAATCCGTCCTCGAATTTTGCTTTTACGTTGTTGTCTAGAACTTTTTTGAAATGTTGACAACATATCCTCTGGCTACTTCTGCTCTGACACCACGCTTGTACCACTTCCTTTTACTTTAGCTTCGTCTTCGTCTTTTTATGACAACGGTTCAATCTTGTCTTGATGGTGGTGACTTCTATAATCTTCTTCATTATTTTATAGCAACCTCTTTGGACTTCTAAACTACTTAATCTTCTCTTCTTAATTCATCGTCGATGATCTTCCTTTCTTCGTTATGGGTTGCCATTCTTCTAGTCATGAACCGTCTTAGTATCACTCTTCTCCTTTGATTTTTCCTATAAGTCTTCTCTTGATTTACAACACGTTCCATTGTGTATAATTTTGCACTTGGCTCTTGATGTCACTCCTCTGTTTTTTCTTTTCATTCTTTAAACTACTAAAAGTTAAGTAAGAGGTTAATTACAAAATTATATATACCAAAAGTAAGAATTTAAGAAAATAGTAAATTTTTGTAAAAAAAGATAATAGTAAATTGTCAATAATAAAATAAAATAATAATATTTAATATCAAACAATCTTAGTTATTTCCATCATCGTTTCATTAATCTTTTTCAAGCAGCATAATGATTTGATCAAAATATAAAATAACACAAATAACACATTTTATTTAACATATTATATACATATAAAATTTTAGTTAACATTTTTGAATATAATTGATATATTTTTTAACAATTTAATTAAAACCAATTAACTAGCTAGATACGTTTTAGAAATGTTAATTAAAACCAATTAAAATTTTCGAATACAATTAAAAAAATAAAACACTTCTACAACATATTTAAAACCAAAATTTTCAGCCGGGTTAATACCTAGTTAATTGTTTAATTGAGGGTTTTTTTCACTAAATTCCCTATATAATATAACCCACCACATATAGACCAATGTAATAAACAATTTCATAGTTTATCAATCAAAGTGGCAAATGTTTGTTCTTTGTTTTAATCATTAGAAGTAAATAAGAGGATGAACCAGATCGTGTTTCTGATTACAAAAGAACTCTCAGTTCCCTGGTAAAGAATGAATCGAATTAAGAGCTAACAACTTGATTAAAGCTTGGAAAAACACAGAGAAATCTAAAAGATAAAAGACTTGCAAAACCAGTTCGTGGCACTACCAAAACTTTCCTACAAGTTGGTCTGACCTTTCTGCGAGAGAGGTTTATGTACATCACTCTCTCCTAGAGTTAAATTCACCTGCGGTAATCTTCAAGTAGAAAGTTTTCGAAACCGGTCCCTTTCAGTGTTGTTTGCACCTCTTCCCAATTTTGTACGTGTTGTGACAATGGACCATGATGAATCTTCACTTGCCTACTCTTTAAATCGAGTTTCGGGACCTTCAGAAACTCTTGCACATCGTCTAGTTTCTACAGATGGGAAAAAAAACCGGGCTCAAGAAAAAGAATGTGTGCAGTGAAATTAGTTAGGTACCTTGTGAAAAACCAATGTTCTTACAGTACGGTTCTTGACAACATCTTCGTAGTAGAGGAAGATATGCCGGGTGGTATTAAAGTAAGCAAGTGCCTTTGAAGTCATCTCTTGAACCTGTTTCAGATCAGGTATCAAAAGGCTCGTGTTGATCAATGGTTTGTACCGCGCCAATACCTCAGCCTGAAACCCATTTGTTTCACTTGTTTAGTATTACAAAGTCAAATGTGCAGACACATGCAAAGAGTGAAAGGGAGAGAGAGAGAGAGTGGGAAACCTCTTTAGGGGAATGGACATGGGACTTGTGAGTACCGTTTAATGGCTTAGCATCTCTATCGTACGAGTTTGCAAGAACTGAAATCATCCGGCGCAAGAGGTTTCTTCTAAAGAGGAAAATAGCAGACACGCCTCGGGTCTTGAAGTATTCTACTATCTCTTCATGGTGTTTCATTAGACCCTGCATATGTTTCATCCCCAAAATCACATTACAACGTAAACATGATGAAACACAAAATGAAATATGAAAAATAATGTGAGTTAAAAGTATAAGGAATCCACCAATAACCCAAGTTAGGAGAACTAACAAGGTAAGCAAACACATTAAGGCTATTTGGAACTCGATTCTTCTTTTACAGAGATCAGAACCATCAGAATACAATCAAACACATGTGTCAAGGGCGAGAAGTACAAACAAAAATCAATCAAAAACCAGAACCATATCCTTCTTTATGTCAAACCAATCAAAACATTTTATCAGCGTTTACAATCACAAAAACAGTTTCCCTAAAGCAGACAAGTCTCTTTATGGATCTAAAAGATTGCAGTTCTAATCTAAAACCTATAGCTCAGTCCTATACTTAAATTATATAACCTGAAGTCACTAACCAAGTAACAGCATTAGAGAGCATCTAATAAGTGTAGGATCTGTGCCAAGAACATAAATCACAAATTGATATTCAGTATCTAAGCTATTTTAATCAGTAAGTAACCATTCCCTATAAAGAGAGAAGCAATTTTTTTTTAACATTTTAGAACCTTACCTGATTAAGCATCCACTTCAATCCAACGGCAGAGGTGCACTCGTTCTTAGAAGCACTACTCAACCAATCTAAGTTATACAATTTGTCCAAGGTCTCAAAAATGGTCGTCACATTAGCCCTCCTATCTTTAACCGAAAAGATCTCCCCGTTCGAGCTTATGTTAGTATGATTGTTAAGTAAAGTCTCAAACCAGCCGCTACCAGATCTCTGCATCGAGAGAATAGCAAAATACCTAACGGGATTGCACGAACATTCCTCCCTAACCAAAATTCCAACCCACAAAATCAACACATAATGCATTACAAACCAAAACCAAAATCAAAGAACTCTCATTACCTGCTATAAGTCTTAGGTTTAGGATAATGAACATAAGGTATGTCCCAAGGTTCAATATTAGGCTCAGGACACTGTCTCTCAAACACTTCAACATTCAAGAATCCAGCACTAGGAACAACACCAATTTGCTTCAAACAAATAGAGCAAATATAAACAGTACAAACCATCACAAACAAGAGAACAACCGTTCTTAACACAAGCGGTGATTTTTTAGGAAGCTTGAAGACAAAACTATCCTGCAACCAAAAAAAAAAACACAACACATGTTAAGTGACTTGGTTTTGCTTATTTTAGAAACAAAAACCTTGATTCAAGGGCAAAACACAACATGTGTATCATTAAATTTGCTTTAAAGAAACCCAAAATTTAAACATTACACAAGACCCAGATGCAGAAAGTTTCGATTTTTACAGAATCGGTTAACGAAACTTGTGAAAATCATGGGTTTGATTACTCAAAAGAAGAAACCCTAATCAGATTAAGCGTAAAGAAAGGAGACCCAGAAATCAAAAAGGTACCTTTGGGATCAGAGAGTGTTCGTCGCCCATGGCTGATGCTTCGATGGAGAGAGATAGAAAGAGAGAAGGAGAAAGAGAGAGAGAGAGAGAGAGATTTAGAAAGGCATTGAATGATTCAGATTTCAGACACAGTCCAGCTAAAAAAAAAACACAATAATGAAAAAAATTGGAAACACAAAAGTGGCTTTTCTCTGATCAGCCCATACAAATTATAAAATTCCAGAGGAAAAAAAAACGAAGAAATTTTGGTTTATAAAAGAATGATTAGAGAGGCTCAAGAACGTTGATGTTGCTTTGAATTTACGGATCTTTGAAATAATTAAAGATTATTAGTTTTGGTTCTTGGGAATTTAGATGTTTGCACTTACACAGGAGAAAAAGAAAAATTAAGAAACTTTTTGGGAATTGAAGCGCAAAGTTCGAGAACGAAGCTCTTGAGATATGAAACGGTGCCGTTTTGGATGATTCCGACATTTTTTTTTTCTAATATCTTATGTTTTTATTTAAGAAGTATCAGGTAGAGAGATTATTGTATTAGTATTTTAGTAACGTGTGACCCATTCCCATTTTTTTAGGTTTGACTTATGCTTTGCTTTTTTAGTTATTGGATTCTTCGGATTTTTGGGTTTAAGTTTTGACTTAATCCACATAGTACTTGTTTTCCTCTACGTTTAGTTTTTCACTTTTTCTCAAGTTGCGTAATTTTTTTTTTTTTTTTTTGATAAACCCTATCGGCTGATCCGGTCAGCCCCGGTAGAAACGCACCGAAGTGCTTCAGAGTGGACTACTCCCCGAAGGGCCACCACACTGTCTGTCCCGAGTTTGGAATGCTTTCCGACTAATGCCAGGGGGTAGCCAGATCGCCTGTTACTGGACTACCAGGTAAACTGCTTGGGCCTTTTGGCCCAAGCCCAGACTTCCCACACAAATGTGTTTTTTTGTTTCCAGCGTGGATCGAACCTGGGTTAGTTCCTTCCAACCTTTCCCCAATTCTCAACTACCACTGGACCACAGCTGTGTGATTGTGAACGTAATTCGACAACCGACAAATTGGCATGCCCTTAGTTTTGAAGTAGAGAGACCTCAGACCAAACACAAGAACATTGTAGGTTAATTTAGATTATTCATGTATTTCTCAATAGATAGTACAAGATATGAGATCATAATCTAAACAAATAGAGATTTTGAGATATATATATATATATATATATAACTATCTAAGAATACTAGGTGTTCGCCCGCATGCCGGTTTTTCCCCGATGTTTATTCTCAAGTATGGTTTATTGTGAAAGGATTCTATGGTTTGAAACTTCAGTTATCGTTAAATTGGCTATACCTTATTTGGTTTAATAAGCTTTGGTTAATCTCCGGTTAATTTAATGTATTTTGGTTTAACAAACATTATATGTATGTACGTTTTTGCTTTATCTAAGAATGCTAATAAATTTCTCAAAACTCCTAAATCTCTCAGTTAACTATTTCTAGATTCTGAATCCCTTTGAAGTGATTCTTTCGTAATCAATTTCTAGGCTGAGATCTCTCTTTCTTTGAATCTTCGATGGATTCCGGTTCGGGATTACTATCATTCTCAAAATCATGTTTCGTTTTTCACAAACTTGGTATGGTTAATCTGTTTATACTTGTTAATCTAGTGTTTCTCTTCAAATCTTTGTTTATGTTCGCGACTTAATCATCTTTAAGAATTATTCAATAGCCATAGAGCCTGACAAAGATTATTTTTCTACATGTTTTTATTGACACTGCATATTTGTGGCTAAGTTTATATGTTCGAGTACGTATATGTTTGAGTGCGAGTGGTATTAGCATAAAGTAAACGATACAGAGAGTTTGTTAACGGGGTTCGGTTTTTCTTACATCTCCGGGACCTAGTCCAGAACAAATCCAATAGAACAGATTGCAATTACAATTGTGTATGATATCGAGCACTACTATGCCTATCATTCTTTTCTAGATAAATAAACCACCAATAGATCTTACATCATATCTGGTGGGGCGACACCACACACCTTATTTGCATCTCTCGAGAATACCCTCGAGCGTGTAAATCTTCATGAAACGCCCTCTTGGATATATAACAATTGCTCAATCCTAAACCTTAGAATTGGCAATTTTCCTATTCTAGACCAAATAGGAATTTTCATATTCTAGACCAAATAGGAATTGACAAATTTCCTTTTATTTATGGACAAAGAAACTTTGTCTTCACGTTTTCATCTTGAATAATTTATTCAAGATGTTTATCTTCAAATGTTTTGATACATCCTCCAATATATCTAACTACAAGTTTCTTGATTCAACATAACATTTTCTCTACTTGGTGTCAATCACTGTGTCGAGTACTTTCATAAAGTACATTTGGTTTGCTCTACCACATCTGCATTAAGTAATGCCTCAACATTTTTTCAGTTTTGCATGGAATTGTGACACCATCAATGAGATGATTCCATATATGTATCCATGTCTCATCTATTATAGCTACTTCTTGTTTAAGTAGAGATTTCACGACATGTTCTAAATCTTATAAAACTTCAGTCAACACAACATCTTCAATCTCTCCCTTGATGATTGAGTTTTATAATCTAAGCTCCTTCTAAAACCAGTCAACACAACGCTAACAATCTCCTTCTTGATGACTGTGTTTTAGAGCCCAAACACACAATGCTTCATGTTACATCATCAATTAGACTCGAAAAAGATCTAACATCTTCATTCTCCCCTTTTTAATCTTGTGGCTCTCAAAACACCTGCAATTATAATCTTACAATAATCCATATAACTCTTGCAGAATCACACCATTGATTTTAAAACCAAAAGACATCCCCTTGATCACATAAGTTTAGCAACCGAAGTTTTATGAAACAGCAGGCCCGTGGCTATGTGCATAATAAAGAAACATTCGCTTCCGGCCATTATTTTGGAAAATTTTTTAAGGCCTTCATTTTCATATGTTTATTAATTATATTAGGTCCAATAGAAAACATTGTTGTGTTGTACTTGTATAAGAAAGAAGAAAGTCACGATGGCTTATCAAAATAACAGATTTAAACATCACGTCTTTTACTCTTTTCCCTGCCACTTTTCAAGAGTCACATCTTAAGCTTTTTTTCTTCTTTATTGATTGATCACAATTCACAAGTATGTTTATTTAGTAATTAGTATTACAGTTTTCTTTTTTAATAAATTTTAGAGTTGAATTTTTTCATATATTGAAAAAGGTTTTTCAAAGTTGAAGTTAATAAAGTTTTATCTTCGGTCGAGTATGTCACAAAAAAGATTGAACGATTTGGCTTTTTTTTTTTGTCTATCGAAAGGAAATTGGTTAAAAGCGTTGATTTTGAAAGTTTGGTTAATGATTTTATAGCACAAAAGGGAAAAAAGTTGCGTTTTAGAATCAATATTCTAGCTTTTACTCTTGTTTTGTTTATTTGGACTATGTTGGTTCCTACTTTACAGTGTTTTTTTTTGTATTTGAATTAAGGTCTTTTTTTTAATACCGCTTCTGGTCTATACAATGCTAGGCACGGCTCTGTGAAACAGAAAACAAAGATGCAAAGTTTTGAACTCCCCCAGAATTTGACATATTTAAAAACAATTACACAACCAAAACTCTCCCCCATAACAACAGAATTTCCCCATTCGTTAAGATCAACACCTTTTTTTGTGGGTTATTTCCTTCTACTTGAGTACATAATTAACTAAGTTAAAAACTCAATTTTCTTAGTCCCCTAAATCTCAATTTTCTTTATTATTATTTGGTTTGGAAGTGGTTTGCAGTCCTATTAGTATATATATAAGTCAATGGACATATGCCGCTGATATCGTTGCTTAAGTTGGTATTCTTGCATCCAAGCCTTCCGTTTCTCCTATTGACGAGAATCACAAGTTGATTCATGCGAATGGGGCAATTCAAAATAATAGAAAAGTCTAATTTCAAATGATATGATTATGATGTATCGATTGTTGACTGCTCGATGATTGTTGTGGACTTTGTATACACATATTTGGATACGAACCTATGCACATCCAAACACACGTAAATGATTTAAGAATTGAGACCACTCAGCAAACCAACCTTAGATAATTTATTGGCCGTCTAACCATTAGTTCTACCGAAAAATTCACATGCTCATCTGGAAAAAAAAATACCTACGGACAGGGCCGGCCCAAAGGATTTGAATGCCTAAAGCCAAAAATTTTTTTTTTACCCATTAATCAACAAAAATACAAAAAAATGTTAAAATTCCGTCTTAAAGTCACTCGAACTCATCAACTCCCGCAATAAATGAGACATTAACCACTGTACTACAAGATCTTTTCTGAAATTTGATGCGCCTTAAAAATTAAAATATAATCTGATGCATAAAGCACCTGCTTGATGGGCTTTAGGTCTGGGTCGGCCCTGCCTACGGAAGATTAAAAGAGATGGTGGATCAGCTGAAAATAGGGATGAATCAAAGAGAAAGGAAATGGAGAGGCATTCACTTATTGTTAAACACAACGATAATTACGTAATATATAAAAGTTTAAACACAACGACTAAAAAAGAGAAGGGAAATGTAGAGGCATTGATTATTTTTAAACACAACAATAATTGTAATACTTACTACGTTTCAAAATATAAAATGTTTTAGTTAAAAGCACGCAGATTAAAAAATATCCACTTTTAAAAAGTTTAACCAATAATGAACGAAACGGTATAATATAAATAATCAGAATATATTAAATTATTTTATATGCATAAAAACTTAAAAAATCTTATATTGTGAAACAAAAAAAATTCTCCAAAACATCTTATATTTTGAAACGGATGGAATAATAGGTTACACAAACATGATCTCCTCTTCTCTGGGGGTGTGATCCTCAGGAAACTTGACTGTTCAATACGCAACACAATATATGCTAAACGGAAAAAATGATCATGTATGGACCTAATGCAAATTTTGGCTGCCTAGATCGTAATTAATATCATCTTAAAGCACATAATGGCTTGACAAAAAAAAGTTGGCATATGGAACACCCAACTTGCCAAAACCAAATTTGTCTAGTTTGCCTTTTCTAGATATCATTTTGAAAAATGGTGAGGCTTATTATGTGTTGCACAAGATTGTGAAGTTTTTGAAGAACATTGACAAAAAATGTAAAAGGGTCATTTCCATTATATATAATATATAATTAACGAAAATGTGTTGATCATGCGAGAAGCAAACTAAATTGTACTACTATAAACGATATGAACGGGTCATTACCAATGTATATAATTAACAAAATTTAAGTTGACTGGGACTCTAATATTCTATAAATATTTTGGGAATTTTAGACAAATCCTCTTTGTACGAATGAATGTTGTACCTACAAATATTGTCGTCAATCAAAAGCATATGTAGATAGAATCATATAACCGGACCAGTTTTTATGTTTGAAAAAACAGTGTCTTTGAGGAAATCTATTGATTAAAAAGATTGTTGCGGTAAATTTATTAGTCAAGTGATTTAACATATCACGACAAATTACATTTTCACTGAAAAACAAAGTACATTAAAATAAATTGTTATTTTGTTGAAGATGTGACATAGTCACATAGAAAGAGCCTATCTAGCCATTCATCGTATGTTGTACGAGTTGAAATGCTCACATCTTCACCAAAGCTTTAGACGGTCATCAATTTGAAGCTATCGTGGTTAAATTGGACTTTGTTAGTCTCCATGTTCCAATTTTGGAGGGATGATAGAAACCCTTAAAAGATATAATTTTCTTCTAATATCTTATCCCTAATTTATTTTTTTGGATAATCATATATTAAAATCACGTGAGCTTGCTCTTCAAAATCAAACTTTCATCTAGAAAACTTTATGTAAAAAGAGAGACCTTTTGGCTTTTGCACTTCTTATAGAAGTCGTAGATGAAACAAACAAGTCTTGTTTATCGCATTTAACCATTACTTCCACGGTAACCTCATGACGTGGCAAACAAACGACGTCGTAAAGGCGCATTATAACCCAAATAAAACTAAACTACGCCAAGAGGTAAAATTAAACACAAGGATCTGACATGGGTGATGATAACAACCACGGACTCGTATCTCAAAGATCTCATCTTTCGAGTGGTTCAAATAAAAAGCTTGAGTGAATCATAATCGTCGTCTCGTCACCGGTGATTTTAAATCGGAAAATGATCGGCGGTGGTAGGGTTTATTGGGGGAAGAAGTCTGATAAAGAGATTGAAGATGCTGCGGCGGTTGACGGTGGTGGATCTAACGGTGTTGTTGTGATCTTTGTTTGGAGTTCGATTAACGAGAATCAGCTTATGAATTTCGTTGATCTTTATTCTTCTCTTGGTTGGAATTCTCTTGTTTGTCGCGCTGATTTCCTCACTGCGTAAGTTCGTTCTCTTGTTCGTCAATTTTCCGGCGAACTAGCTGAAGTTTCCGATGATTTTTCGATGATTTAGCTTAGGTTTTGTAAAAGAGTATTTATCAGAAAGAAACTTTTGGTTCTTTATGATTTTCTTTTAAATTAAATTTGATTGACCAATGATTGTTTTTGGATTCATTGTTTTTTTTGTTTTGAATTCTTATCAATCAAAATTGTATAGAATCTAAAAGATTCCATTGCTAGCTTTTAGATATTCTTTGAGAATCTCTTTTAGTAATTTTGCTTATTTGTCTCATGTTTTACAGGTTTTATCCTGAAATGGCTCTCTCTTTAGCATTCCATCTTCTTTCTGAACTTGTTGACGTAAGGTTCATGCTTATGTTAAATGATTCTCTTTTTATGGTTTTGGTGTGTTACTTAATGTTGTTACTGTGGTTGTTGTTCAGGAGCTAAAGACTAGACCATGTCCTGTTATCTTTCTAGCTTTCTCTGGTGCTCCTAAAGCTTGTATGTATAAAGTATTACAGGTTAGCTTAAAAGGATTTAACTTTCAGCTAATTTGTTGTCATTTTGTGCTGTTTTTATGTTTTTGTTCCAATGGGTATCTAAAAGTTGCTAAAGATATTAAAAATTGTAGGTGATCATGGGTGATTGTGAAGCTCAAATTCATCCTGTAAGATTTGTCTCGTATACAGTTATATTGAAATCTCAACTCATTTAATTTGAGTAAGAGGTGTGATTATGTTGTTTCTAATTTGTGAAGGATGATAGCCAGTTGGTTAGAAACTGTCTTTCTGGACATGTCTATGACTCTGGCCCGTTGGATTTTACGAGTGATTTGAATGTGAAATTCGCACTACATCCCACCATACGGCGAATGTCTGGGCCTTCTAGACTAGTATCTTGGGTGGCTAAAGGGATTTCTTCCGGGTTGGACGGTTTATATCTTACAAGATTTGAATCCCAACGCAGTGAGTACTGGCAGGCCCTCTACTCGTCGGTTGTAAGTTTCCACCGAGCTTTGATGCCTTTTCTGATTTTGGATTCTCATATTTGTAGCTAACGTTAGATAACTTTTCCAGGAAATTGGGGCTCCATATCTCATTTTGTGCTCCGAGAATGACGAACTTGCTCCTTTACAAGTAATTTCAAGCTTCACCCATCAATTGCAGGAACTGGGAGGAGAAGTTAAGGTTGTCAAGTGGAAAAATTCTCCTCATGCAGGTTAGTCAACATGCTATGGTTATGACTAATATTTATGATATGCGGTATATGCCATCACGGGGTCTCTTATGGCTAGGCATTCTTTGATAATGGTTAGTCTGTGCCCTGAAGATAGCTTTTGATTTGATTTTCAATGCTACAAAATCTGAGCTTTTTGTCTTTTTTGCTCCTCTCTTTCTTCAGGACACTACACACATAACCCTATACAATACCGGGCTGTTATCTCCAACTTTCTAGAGAAAGCCATGTCAGTTCACCTACAGAAAATCCGGCAGCTCGGAGAAAGAGCTCACACGCATGATGAAATCTCTGAGTTAATATGCGACCTTCAGAAAGTTGCTGTGAACTCTAACCAAAGCCTAAGAAGAGTAGCCACTGGGCCAAGTGACCACTTTTTCTTACCCAGCTCAGCGCCGTATCAAAGCAACAGCAGCAGCAACGACCCATCATCTTCACAAGAAGAACAGAGAGAAAGATCCTCCTTCCGCCCACTCCAACCAACAAGTATAAACGCTCACAGCGTTCTCGGGCAATTCCTCTTCGACTCATGTGTTCCAAAGAACATCGAAGGATGGGATATCAGATTCGCGGGTTCTCTCAACGGCCAACCATATGCCACATCCTCCTCCCGTAAGAACTCAAATCTTGGGTTTAAGAAACGCGTTTTCCGTTCAAGACTATGAATGAAATCGCAGAAACTGAGCCAGGTGCGCGTAATGTGAACCATATGGGGAAGTAGTAGAGAGATGTTTAGAAAAGAAGAGGATGTATAGGATGCGGAAGATGTAAATAGAGTGACGATTACTACAACCTAACATACATGAGGGATCTTCAAATGTTGTGTGTACAAGTCTCAAAAATAAGTCTTTATAGATAGACATATCTGTTACTTGTTTACACGAAAATGTGTTAATAAAACACTGTAATATGTACACTAGTGTATGTTATTATCTTCAGATCCTCGGACTTAGATTTGTTCAAATCTTTATGTTCAAACTTCAAAGTAAGTTTGTTTTAGTTGACCTCTGAAGTGTAACACAGTATCTATTACATTAATATGGGTTTTGAGCCAATATAAAATTTGTCCTAAATATGAGAAGTTGTTCGAGAGATCTTTGATTTAAGATCCAACTTTAATACATAGATTTTGAGATGTCAAATGTGTGGCTTTTGTACTTACCATAGTATGATCCCTCTGTTTATTGTTTCATGGAGTATTTATACATGATACTCTGTTTAAGTAATAAATTTGTAATAAATATTAGGACTGCAATTCAAGCTAACGCGTGTCGCCAGTCAAGCCTAAAGCAAAAGTATATTCCTTAATTTTTAGGAGTACCCAAATTTAAAAAACGTATGACAATGAGTTTTTGAAAAACAAAAACCGAATACTTTTTCAAAACCTACAAAACATTCAAAGCCTCAACCTTTGGATATGGTTTTTAGTTTAAGTATTTTAGATTTTGCTATTTCATTTTTGTTTCAAATAAAACCCCCAAAAAATGGTTTTGGTTATTGAGAAAAATAACATAAGATGAAATAAAAAAACTAGATTACCTAAATTATACGAGAACTAAAAAAAGACTTGAATGAGATTAATATTTATAGCAAAAATAAATTCTAGAGAAACCAAAATTTTAAAAAATTTAATTAGTATGACAAAGAAATTTCAAAAACCAAAAACCAAAACTCAATCAAAAATCTATAAAACAATCAAGGTCTAAAGTTTACAATATCTTATCTCAGCCCAACTCGGCCCAAATACAAATTAGTTAACAGGCCTAACAAACCCAAAAGTAAATCTTATCATAATTTCATTTCCTGCGAATATTCTCATCCCCAATTTTTTATTTCACAGACTCACTAGGGTTTTGGTTTCTCTCTCAGGGTTTTAATTTTTCTCCATTTCTCTCAGAGAAATATGTCTTCTCTAATGGCGATTCGTTGCGCACGAACCCAGAAAATCGTCACAATTGGCTCTCTCCTTCAGTTACGTTCTTCATTTCCTCGAGTCTCCTCTCAATTCCACTCCTCCGTGACCCTAAACTCAATTCCGATCAAAAACCTAAGCACATCCGCCGCCACTAACGATTACTACCAGAATCCTCAATCTGGTTCACCGTCTCAACAACAACGCCCATATCCACCTCAAAGCTTCGATTCTCAGAACTATCAAAATCAAAGAGTTCCACAAAACCCTAATCAATGGACTCCGCAAAATCCTCAACACGGTGGTCAAAATCCTCAATACGGTGGTCAACGGCCTCAACACGGTGGTCAAAGGCCTCAATACGGTGGTCAGAGACCTCAATACGGTGGAGCTGGTAACAATTATCAGAATCAGAATGTTCAACAAAGTCATCAGAGTCAGTATTACACTCCGCAGCAGCAACCGCCACGAAGCTCGAATCAAATCCCTAATCAGATGAATGAGGTAGCTCCTCCTAGTGTTGAAGAGGTGATGAGGTTATGTCAGCGTAGGTTATATAAAGATGCTATTGAATTGCTTGATAAAGGAGCTATGCCTGATAGAGAATGTTTCGTTTTGTTGTTTGAGTCGTGTGCGAATTTGAAGTCGCTTGAGCATTCGAAGAAAGTACATGATCATTTCCTGCAGTCTAAGTTTAGAGGTGATCCGAAACTTAACAATATGGTGATTAGTATGTTTGGGGAATGTAGGAGTGTTACTGATGCTAAGAGAGTTTTTGATCATATGGTTGATAAAGATATGGATTCTTGGCATTTGATGATGCGTGCGTATAGTGATAACGGAATGGGAGATGATGCGTTGCATTTGTTTGAGGAGATGACTAAACAAGGGTTGAAGCCGAATGAGGAGACTTTCCTTACGGTTTTTTTGGCTTGTGCTACTGTTGGTGGGATTAAAGAAGCGTTTTTGCATTTTGATTCGATGAGAAACGAGCATGGGATTAGTCCGAAGACAGAACATTATTTGGGTGTTTTAGGTGTTCTAGGGAAATGTGGACATCTTGTTGAGGCTAAGCAATACATTCGTGATCTTCCGTTTGAACCCACAGCTGATTTCTGGGAAGCTATGAGGAACTATGCTCGGTTACATGGAGATATTGATTTAGAGGATTACATGGAGGAATTGATGGTTGATCTTGACTCTTCAAAGGCGGTAACCAACAAAATTCCAACCCCTCAACCTAAATCATTCAAGGAAACAAATATGGTTACTAGTAAGAGTAGGATTCTCGAGTTTCGAAATCTGACTTTCTACAAGGATGAAGCAAAGGAGATGGCTGCAAAGAAAGGAGTGGTTTATGTTCCGGACACACGATTTGTTCTGCATGATATCGATCAAGAGGCCAAAGAACAGGCACTACTCTATCACAGTGAGAGGTTAGCGATTGCTTATGGTATCATATGCACCCCACCTCGAAAGACCCTCACAATCATTAAGAATCTCCGTGTGTGTGGGGACTGTCACAACTTCATCAAGATCATGTCCAAAATCATTGGTCGGGAGTTGATTGTGAGAGACAACAAACGTTTCCATCACTTCAAAGACGGTAAATGTTCTTGTGGTGATTACTGGTAGAGCGGCGTTTCTCTGTGCCTTTGTTTCGCATCATGTATAGCGCTCTAAGCTCTTGCCAGAACTCTGCTAGCAGTTGGGAAATCGAATAGTATTTGCTACGCTGTAACAAATTTCATCTGCTTTGAACCCTTTTACATGAGTTATTAAGTTTATGTACTAACTTTTGAATAAGTTATTGCTTTATATCTATTATTGGTCTTATTCTGGAAGAACATCGGAGATCATGTCGATTCAAAGTTACAAGATTTCATGTTTTGAGATTAGATTGTATGAATAGTGAACGTTTAATTACACAATAACAGAGAGTGATCTGTTCAGACATTGTTGGTAGACATCATCCTCATGAATTCTTCCATGTTAACCAATCCATCACCATCTGCATCAACAGCTCTTACCATCCTCTTGCAGTCCTCTAAGCTACATCTCTCCCCAAGCTTCCTCAAAACCGACATAACTTCCTCTGCGCTTATCTTCCCATCCCCGTTCAAATCAAAAGTCCAGAAAGCATTTCGTATATCCGAAGACCTAATCCCACCACTTCTCTTGTATGCATCAATAAACTCCCTGAAATCAATAAACCCATCACCGTCCAGATCCACAGCCTTGAAGATCTTAGGCACATCCTCGATCGTCCGTTCTTGTCCTAGCGCTCTCAGCACCACCTTGTACTCTGTCTGAGAGATTTTCCCGTCTTTATCCGAATCAAACCTGCTAAAAACACGTCTCATCTCATTCACAGAAGGCTGAGAGAAGCTTCCTGGTCCGGGTGAAGACAGCCCTGAGGATTGTCTATCTCTAGAGAACATCCTTGAAGGCTTCCTCAACATCTTGTTCTTAGAGAGCTTGTACTGCAACTCAAGAAAACTCACGTTTGACATGTCTAATTTTTATATCACCAATCTTTTCTTAGGAGGAGGTTTTTAAGAAACCACATTGATCCCACAATTTATATACTGCAAAAAGATGATTCCCTAAGAGTCTTGGCGTTGAAGAAAGAAACATGTGACTTTATTCCATGGCAACTTAGGCTTCATGTCAAGAGAGAAAGATTCGGATAAGATTAACAAGGAACAAGATCCACAAGGCAAAAGATCCATTCCTTTACTGTCCGAACTTGTTCATATTTTTGGGGTTATCACAAGACTAAGAATCTGATACCACAACTTTATACAGTCATTTTATTACAATAACCTTGTGATAACCCCATCTGGGACTAATATAAACCAGGAATGGTAGAACATTAGAAATATTTTCTTCAATTACAGTCAAAAATCAGTGAACATTTTTGTACAAATCATATTTTAAGTATTTAGTCCAAAGTGTCATCATGAAATAAATTAGTCTCATCACACACAAACGACAAACACAACAAGATGTTGAAACAGAACAGAGGACAAACCTCATCCAGAAGAAACAATGTTGAAAATTAAAGCAAATATACTCAGATTAAAGACAGAGAACTAAGAGAAACTACAAAACCATGTTCTTGAGACCAAACAAAATGAAGGCTAGAGGTATATAGCTCGTTCAAAGGAGAAAAAAAAACAGTAAATATAGGTAAGAGAACAAAATGACATGCCCATTGCTTTTACCTAACTCCAATGATCGTCTTTATCCTTCATCTCCTTGTCCCTTCTAGTCTGATTCTGAATCTGATTCATCCATCAATGGAGGATGGCCTGACTTGAGTTGTTTTAAATCGTTAACATTAAGATCCTCTGCGTGGTTTACAAAGGTGCAAACTCTACAATTTTCCTTAAACGCTTCACCAAAACCTTTGATTTCAACACGTTGGAGAGTGTTCCTTTCGAGATTGAAGTAAAAAACATAAAACGGTTGTTTTGTTGTATACTTGCGCATCGAAAACACTATCTCACCCGAAGCAGTCACTCCACCAATGGAAACGAGACGACGGAAGAATTTATCATCGGTCCAAGTATAGGCATATTTCGACCATTCTTGTTTCTCAACATCCTCTAGAATCCACAAACGCAACTCATTAATGGCATCAGCTTCTAGATTCTCCTCCACATATTTGTCGACATCTATACCCTCCCGATAATAAAGCTCATAAATGTCGACATCATCCTCCCAATAAATCACAGCTAATTTTCCCTTATAGTTTATCAATCGACAAAACCTTTCTACGTCAATAAAGGTGAATTTCTCAGACCTAACATCAAAGCAAACTATCACATAATCAGATATTTCATCATGACCATCATTAGCACAATCCGACGTGCTACCTAAGTAATACAAAACTCCGTTGATGCATATTCCTTCACTCTTAACATCATGTCGATCATATCGTAAGGGACATTTTATCTCTCTCCACCTTAAATTTCCATCTCCAAATGTAAGAATTTTACTATCACCAGGACCAGATGGATAAAACATGGACAATACCTTGTATTGCTTGTCAATTGGATCAAACCCGAAAAAGCTATACGCCTTTCTGTAAGTATACCGTCTAGGTAAGATCGCATACCGTCCTGTGATGGGGTTACATATCACAGGTCTAGCCTGGCTTCGATTACCATGGATGTAGATCAAACCAGAGGCGTAGCCAATTGAAAAATATTTTAGGTCATAAAAATGACTGATCAGTATATTGTCTGGAGAGAATCTCACATAAAATTTGGCGGCTGCTACAAGAGTCGACGAGGATTTCTCATATGGATTCTCAAGCTGAGGCGACGTGAAGAAGCTCCACACACAGTCTTCTTCTTCTTCTTCTTTGTTGCTTTTTTCTGCAATGGCAAATAAGAGGCGCGGCTTAGCCGAGGACCTGGTCAGGAACAACTCCTTGAAGTATGGACTACCAAAAATTGATGCCCATCGTTTCGACACGCAATGAAACCTCGCGACTGACTTTGATGGCAATCTGGACAATATCTCCAGGATGAGATCATTCGTTATGGAGTTTGAACTCATGATTGTATATTAAGTAAGACCTAGAGAAACCAATTCACAAAAGACCTAAGAGAAACAAAGACCATTGTATTTGGTGATTTCTTTTCTGATTTTAGTCGGCTAATTAGACAAATAAAATTGGGCTAATTTAACGTCCAAGTGGGCCACCAGCTATTGGATCTTCTTCAGTCATCTTGAGGCTTGGCATTGAAGGAAACGTGTGACTTTATTAATTAAATGGCAACTTAGACCTTAAAGAAATGACCAAGGTTAACACTCACAACTAGAAGAAAGAGATCAAATACTAATGTTACAAAACTAATGTTTCTTGTATCTAAACAATGACATAGAACAAACCTATGTCCTTGTTAGCTAGCATTCCAGTCGTAGGAGGATCCAATGTATCAGTGTATGTTCTGTCCAACACACCATAATGACAGCTCGCGGCTTTTCTTTGATGTTTCAACTCACCTTGCGTGTGGCAGAATTTGGATCCTTTGAGAAACCTTTCACAGAGTTTGAATCGATTGACAGAAAATCTGAAGCAGAAACTAGACAATCATTAGCTTAGAAACAAAATCAGTTGGTACAATATTTGTGGACCAAAATCAGTTGGCATTTTTCATTGACTTTGTGAATTAGTCAGAGAAAAACTTTGGTTTCCAGTCCAAGACCAGAACATTAATTGGCGTAGAAAATCAAAACAACAGAGTACTGACCAACGTCCAAGGTATGAAATCTAAAGGCTTTCAACCAGATTTGCATACATCAATCCGATAAGAAAAGAAAGTTCAATACCAAATTAAACAGAGCTAAATTCATAACATAAAACTTAAGACAACACTAATAAACACAAAGTTATTCAGTAGCCTCTTCTCCAAGACATCCCTCACATACATTATCATCAGTGAGTCTCCTCTTAGGGTTTGAAGACAACGACGAAGCAGCTCGTTTGGTTTGATGAGTGTGAAGTTGCAAGTATCCCCAACACGTTTTTCTTTCATTTAACCTAAAGTCCACCATCTAATCGGAGTTAATGCGGATAAGTTCTGATGTATTGCTAGTAAGTTGTAGTAACAATAGGGATTTGGAGATGTCTGCATCAGCAGGAATTGGTAGAACTTTTTACACTTTACATCAACTATTAATTTGATACCAAAGTTTCAAATCTCACCATGAAATTATTGTCATCACACAGATATGATAAACCAACAAGACTTTTAAATTTTAATAAAAAAACAGACTACAGATCTCATCGGGAATAATCAAAGATTAAAAGTTAAATAGACAGAGAACTAAGAGAAGCAACAAAACCATGTTCTTGACACCAAAACGAAGAAAGCATTGCTTTCACCTAACTCCAATGATCATCTCTATCTTCTTCTCCTTGCCCCTTCTCAGTCTTATTTTGAATCTGATCGACAAAAATATTTTGGCTTCACCAATGGAGGATGGACTGACTTGAGTTGTTTTAAATCGTTAACATTAAGATCCTCTATGTGGTCTACAAAGGTGTAAACGGTCCAAGGGTTCTTAAACGTTTCTTCAAAACCTTGGATTTCAACACGTCGGAGATTGTTCTTTTCGGGATTGAAGTAGAAAACATAAAACGGTTGTTTAGATGTATACCAGCGCATCGAAAATACTATCTCACCCGAAGCAGTCATTCCAGCCACGGAAACCTCAGAACTGAAGAATTTATCATCGCTTAAAGTGTAGGCATATTTCGACCATTCCTGTTTCTCGACATTCTCTAAAACCCACACATGCAACTCATTAATGGTATTACCGTAGTCATCATTCTCACAATAAGTCACAGCTAATTTGCCCTTATAGTTTATCAATTGATGGCAAAACCTTTCTAAGCCAATAAAGGTGAAATTTTCAGACCTAAGATCAAAGCAAACTATCACATAACCAGACGGTATATCATCAGGGATATCCCAATCCGACGTGTCACCTAAGTAATACAAAACCCCATTGATGCATATCCCTTCACTGTCAAAAATATCATGTCGTACGGGATATCTTATCTTACTCCACTTCATATCTCCATCTCCAAATGTAAGAATTTTACTATCACCAGGACCAGATGGATAAATCATGGACACTGCCTTGTATTGCTTGTCAATCGGGTCAAACCCGAAAAAGCTATACGCCTTTCTGTAAGTATACCGTTTAGGTAAGATCACATACCTTCCTGTGATGGGGTTACATATCACAGGTCTAGCCTCGTATCGATCACCATATAAATATATCAAGCCAGAGGCGTAGCCAATTGAAAAATATCTCAGATCAGAAAATGGATAGATCCGTAGATTGTCTAGTGAGAACTTCACATGAAATTCGGCGGCTGCTACAAGAGTCGACGACGACTTCTCAAGCTGAGGCGATGAGAAGAATCTCCACACACCGTCTTGTACGACGGCGAATAAGAGGCGTGGCTTAGCCGAGGACCTGGCGAGGAACAAATCCTTGAAATATGGAGTAACAAACATTGATGCCCATCGCTTCGACACGCAATGAAACCTCGCCACTGACTTTGCAGGCAATCTTGACAATATCTCCAGGATGAGATCATTCGTTAAGGAATGTGAATTCATGGTTTCCGATCGAACGAAGAAAGAGATTTGTTAAAACTTAGATATTAAGTAAGAAAGACCTAGAGAAACCAATTAACAAAAGCCGAAGAGCAAGTTAGCTATATAGGTCTGGTGGCGACTATTATAGTCGGTCAGAAAAACAAAAATGGGCTAAATTAAAGTCCAAGTGGACAAATGGGCTCTTCTTTAGTCACACAAATGGGCAAAAATTGTCGTTTCAGACTAGTAATTTCGTTCTTGCGTCTCAAAACGCCCTACACGACGATGTTTTGTTCTTCCAAGCTTTCTTTGCCGCATCCTTTCTCTCCTCGTCCTCGGTCCTCCTGGAAAACAACTCTGATTGTTTCTCCGGTCAACGGCTTTGCCATCACCTCTATCACTGTCTTCTTCATTCTCTTTTGTTGAAAAAGTGTAGCTTCTATGGTACATTCACCTTCTTAGTTTTCTCCATAGCCAAGAAATAAAGATTCTAACCAAAGTTTGCCAGATATATATGACAATCCAAATTGCCAAAAAAAAAAAAATACCATTGAGTTGATAATTTGATTTTAGGGTCATTCATATATACTGATTTTGAGAACTGGTCCCAAGATATTAAGCTACAGAGATTCATCCCATAGACAAGGAGCAAAGTGCAGATGCCAACTTAAACCAAACTCAGTTCATAACATAAAAATTAAGATAACAACAATAAACACAAAGTTATTTTACACAGTAACTTCTTCTCCAAGACACCCTCACATTCATCATCATTAGGGTTTGGAGACAACTAGAAGTCTAGAAGTAGCTCATCTGGTTTGATGAATGTAAATATTCAGGTATCCCCAACAAAAAGGGGATACTCTTAACTAAACGTCGCCATCCACCAGAGAAAGTTCTAAACCTCACCAGATTTAGAGCTCTAAACGTTCTCTACCTTATTCCCGAAGATACACATAAACAATAAAATTTGATGTATTACAACAAACAAACATAAATATATAAGGTAGAGAACTGTGTCGTGGATTGTTATAGTCACTTCCTCCGTCACCATTGGCTGATTCAGAGACAATGGGTTATGGGTTTTGATTTTGGAACTTGGGAATCGAGTGACAAAACAACTTCACATTTACATAGACTATGAAACAAAAGTACAAAACTATTAGATTCCGTAGTTATTTTCACAGCAAAATAATCTAAAATATTTTCAAGAGATAATTGGGTCAGAGACCATGTATATGATGTAAATTAGTTTTTTAGTAATTTGACACAAGATCCAAAATAACAAAAAATATTTAACCCCTCATCTTGCCAATTTTAACCCTACGCACTTCTGATATGTGGAATCCGAATCAATCCATTGTGTCAGACAAATCCATTGAATTTTGTCGTTCTCGAAATAAAAAGAGTGAATTTGTGCATAAGTAAAAGTGGGGTATAAAATTAGGAGAAATAAATTAGTGATTTTTTTTGTTTTTGACAAGCTTCAAATAACTGTAGAAAGGGGTTTGGATTTGCCATTAATTATAGAAAACCTAAAGCATGTTTTGTCTCTACGCGTGGAGGAGATACATGGTCTTACGAACAACCGAAGGAACAGTCTGACATTTAATAAATGTTCAACAGTTGAAATGAGTATTAGGCGACAATAAACAGAGCGAAGTGACAAATATTAAATGAAACCGACTTTAATTTGAATCTGTAACGAAAACGTATAGGCGGAAATTAAAAAACTAAACCACTAACCTAATTGCGTAGATATCTATTAATACATATAGCACTATATAGTTAAATATATGATTCTATAAAAGTGTATGAACATGTACTTAAATCTATAGATAACTATAAATTCCTTAACTAATTGAGACATGTTTACCCAAAGTGATAACCTTATCACTAATTCGAGTGAGATTGCATCTGATAGTGACGAAGATCAAAATATCATCATCAAATTCAACGATCTCGGAGGGTTGTAAAGCCTTGAGAACGACTTTGGTCATATTTAGCTTTAAGTACACGATGACACGATCACCGGCAGGTTCTTCTCCGTCGGCAAATAAACGAGAAAGAAGCTCCATATCAGCCATCCTGCAAGAAAAAAGGTGAAACGGTTTTTAAAATTTAGATCTACAAAGGGGAGATGACAACATGCAAGTTAAAAATGGAGATCCACGGAAAATTATGAGTGTCTATATGCAGATCTAAGTAAAACAAGTATAGATACAAGTGGATCAGGGGAGGCGTAACAGAAAATTTAGAGTTTAAGTTTGGAAAATAGAAGTCGAATTTAGAGTGAGAGAATTGAAACGATGGACGGTAAGACCGGAAAAACTAACGAAATCGAGAAACAAAACTTTGTGTAGAAAAACGTTGAAGTGTCATGGTAAGCCTCTGCAGATTTATCTACCCTCTGGCTTACCGAGTTGGAAGACGATGGGAGTAAGAGTTTTTAGAGAAAGAAAAGAAGGGATGAAGATGAAGAGAAATAAAGTTAATCCAAGCGTCTATTCTCTCGTGTGAGGGTAAAGAGGGCAAAAAAATGGGCTGAAATTAACATTGTCATGTGCTCAAAAAGATAAAACGAAAATTTTTAATACTCTTAGATCGGTTGTTTATGAGCCAATTATCTCAAATAAAATAGCGTGTTATATCTAACTAGTTATTATAACTATCCGATTCTTGGATGTCTAGTTTCTCTCTTGTTCATCATCCCTACTTTTCATTTTGTAAACCATAATTCCCATCCGCCTTTAACATCTCCGCCATGTTTTTTTTATCCTTTTTTTGCCATGAGACCAATTAGTAATTTATGGTACAGTGTGAATGAGGAAAAAAAAACATGGAGATAAATCACGTAGTGATTTGTAGGATCGGTAGATAAATCTTTGAAACCTCTAAACTTAGAGAACCGTCAGACGAAGGTGAGGCTCACAGGATGAGAGAGGGTGTGAGGGCCACAGACGGTGGTGGTCGGAGTGTTTCAATAAGTCTTCAATCACAACTTTAAGAGATGAAACATCTAAGTCTCAGAGGTTCAGTATTTTATAATATTGCTCTAATGATGAACATTTGTCTTAAAAGTTCAAGGGAGTTCTCACATCTTGTAAAGAAAAATCAGTTCCATATTACCCCTTTTGAATTATTTTTATGCTTGTGTTTGTTTAATATTAAACCAAGCAAATCCCATTTTACTAATATTTGTGTAATATATAAATTTTTTTGTCAATAGATATAATTCAACTAATTGATTTAGAAATCCAAACAAGAGAAGCTGCTTAAGTAAAAGAACACTGAACAATTAATCGCCTAGGCGGCCGATTTTGGATTTCTTAGAGTTGAACAAAATCGGGCGTTTATACGCCTAGGCGGCCGATTTTTTGAACAATAATATTATTATATATAATAATATTTGAATAAATATATTTTTTTATTTGATTTTTTGGAATATGAAAGATAACTTTCTAAAATTTGTCATAATATAATATGTTTATCAATTAGAAATATATTTAAATGAAAAGTTTCAATTGTAAAAGTTAAATGGAAAATATGATGTGACACACATGTGGACGATGAAGTATCATCACCATAAGAGAGACAAACTAAGTTAAAAATATATAGATAATTAAAATGCTTTAGATAAGCCTGAAATTGAATAAGCAACATACATTAGTATTCTATTGTACATTCGTCGTAACATAGCTCTTTGGCATCAGGATAATCTTCTTCTTTAAAACAAAATTTCTTCTTAGCTCTCGGTCTGAAACAACACCAACAATCCTTTTTAAATGTAATCTTGCAAAAGGTTTTGATACACGGTGGTATTGTAATATTGAGCATCGATCTATGTATCTCTCCACCCTCCATTCTACCTACACATTGATTTGAAACACAAACCAAAATTTGAGCAACGGAAAAAAAGAGACCATTTGATATATATATATATATGTGTGTGTGTGTGTATAGAGAGATAAACCTATGCTTACACTCATGTAAAGCAAAGAGGGAGAAGATGACTAGGCATATTAGAGCTATATGTGATGATTTCATGTTTTGGATCTCTCAGATGACCTACTTGTGGTTCTTGTTTGTTGTAATTTGTAAATACATAATGTGTATATATATATTCCTCCATTTTTACAGATTTTATACCATTTCCAATATCTAAAATAATTTTTTATAATTTACGAATTTATAATATTTTAAATATTTAACCAATTTTCCATTTTTTTTTGTTTAGTCTATTAGTAGATGGATTAATGTAGATTTGTTGATATTGAAAGTTGCTAGATTCTAAAAAGTTAGTAGATTTAAAAATTGTATCAATCAACATTTAAAGTTTCTAGTAAAAGATTTTGATGAATTTTTCATAAACTGTCATTATATATTAACTTTTTCTGAAAATATTCAATTATGATTTCCCACAAAACAAATATCATTTTTAAAAGTTAAATAATCTTTATTATTTTATTTTATTGTTGAAGAACGGTAATAATATTTTTTCGTTTGTTTAGTGGATATATACTAAATATTATAAACTTAAATGAATTATACATTATGTTGTTTAAACTTTAGACATTATGTTAAAATTAAAGTTTCTTTTTAGAAAACGTTTTCCTTTTCTTAACTAGAAGTTTTTTGCGAACTAATATATGTTTATGTTTTTCTATAATTTTTTCAAATATTTTTTCTATATTTTTAATTTTGTTTATATAACTTTTTTTTATGTGTAGCATAAATGCATAATCCACTACCCATTAGTTTTTTTTTTTTTTTTTTTTCATATTGTTCTATCTTATGCACCATTTTAAGGCGATTTCATCTTAAAAATCCAACCATCTTCTTATGTTGTTTGCTTTCGTATTGTTTATGTCATTCTCTTGACGTATTGGCACATTGTATATGGGAGTCAAAATATAGGTTTTTCTATTTCAACTAAGTAGCTTTATGGTTAGTTCAAAGGAAGTTAATATTAAAAAACAAAAACGAAATTCTCCTAAATTTTGTTTCATGTTAAAAAGTGCAATAAAAAGCGGTGATACTGTACTATTCAAGTTAGTGAAAATTAAACTCTCTTAAATCAATCGTTTTTAAACCACCAATGGATAACAAAATGATTTATTTTACTTGTAGAGAAATTTTGGGTAGAACACTAAAGTTACTTCGTAGTTTCAATTTAGTGGAAATATCATTGATTTTTTAGAAACAATCTTAGTTTTTTTTATGGAAGAATCCCTCAGTTGAATGCTTTATAATTTGATCATCTATGTGTGCATGTGTTTTTGTTTGGATCAAAGATCATACAAGTCTCACAGATCATGTTTATTTCAAAAACGTTGCATAGAGGTTTTTAATTAATTTTTCGAACAATTTTACTTGCAAAGATTTTGGAGTCAAGTTTACTTCAAATCATTGGTTTCGAACAAATCATGTATGTACCAAGAATACCATTATTACTACTAGGTTTACATTTTTGGGAGTTTGGAAATAAATATGATTTTATATTTATCATAAGAAAATGATCAAATGTTTGCGGGAACATATCGATAGACCATATTGCATGATATTAAATTTAGATAGTGGTATAACTTTAATATCATGCATAAAAGAGATGAGTTAAGAAAGATATTTTCTGGAGGAGCTATCTCCAGTTATCTCCCAAGGAGTTCAAGCTCCCAAGAACAAAGTAAAATAAAGCTTAGAGTGTGAAGTTGCAAGTATCAATGATGAGTATGAAGTTGCAAGTATCCCCAACACGTTTTTCTTTCATTTAACCTAAAGTCCACCATCGAAACGGAGTTACTGCGGATACAGCAACCAAAGCATCAAGTATTTATACTTCTAGAATATAATTAGTGGGATCATCATATGCACAATGCAAACAAAGCAAGGCAGGAACAGATGAACAACGTTCTTTGACGTATTATGATAGCATTGCCATGTTCACAGACTCACAGTCCTTCATAGTCATTATACCGTAATAACAACACCTTCAAAAGAGTAGCTCATGTAGGATAATCCCAGAGGCGGAGGCAGTGCACAGTCATAAGGGTCAATTGACCCTGGTGGAATTATAAAAACTAGGTGAGTACCCGCGCTACGCGCGGGATTTTGTTATAAATTTTGTTTTAATATTTTTTAAAAATTTATTTAAATTTATATGTATATATTATTAGATTCCTGTATTTTTATAAAAATTATGTATTTGTCTAATTTTATTTATTATTTTTTAAAAATTTATTTTTGTATATCGTTGCATGTTTGAGACTAATATATACATTTTTTAAAAACATTTCTCATTTAGCTTTTAAGATATATTTTAATATTATTTTTATTATTATTTTAGTATAATAACTATACAATTTGTAATTTTATATGGAGTTTATCAACTCTAATTGAAATGTTTTGTTTTTTTTTTGTTAGAACAATTTATTTAATGTTAAAAAAAAAAGCAAATATCCTCAAAACTTTAAACTTGAATGTAAAACAAAATGATTGGCTCGAAAGACCATGTCCACAGTTGTATTTAAGTATTTGTATAAGAAAATTGCTTTTTAAACTCCATTTTCTCTTGGTCTCCATTTTTTGTCCCTCCACTTTAACTGATTGTAGTAGTTGTTGTCGGCTTCTTGTTGGGATTTGGTTCTTCAAATGTGCTCCAGCCCTATAATGAATATTTTGTGTTATATATGTTTATGTAAATTTTCTTTTTTTTTTTAAATTATATTTACCTCGTCAAACTCTTTATAACTTATGTTTGACACCATGAAATTCTGATTCTTGGGGGTAAAGTTGAGAGGGATACTCTTATTTGGAAACGGAAATGTTTGCAAGCAAGATCACTTAAACATGTTGGTAAGATATTGTTGTTACCTTTGTTGCCCTACAAAAAATGTTTATTTTTAGGTTTAATTGTTATTAAAAATGAGTAAAATTTGCAATATTATAGGATAATTACTTTCCTAAGATTTTATTTACCTTCTCTTCCATAATTGTGGTTGCCGTTTTGTTTGTAAGTTTTCTCATTTCTTTGTCTAAAATCACAAATGTCGCACCATGTTCTCCATCATGAACATCAAGCTCCACTCGATACATATGAAATAGTTGTATATAATAGTATTTAAATATTAAAAATTCCAAATTGTTATATCTTTAATTCGTTGTGTTTGCAATTTATTAAAATTTGTTATAAGAAAATTATAGCGTACCTAAGAATTCCTTCCTCATTAGGCGTAACACAACTTTTGCATCGTAGTAGTGTTGTCCTTTTCTCTAAATTCTTTCCACAATCTTTACAAGATCTGTATGTCCATCCGTTTCTTTGTAGCACCCCAACAACATATGCGTTGCAAAAAAATTCAGCATCCTGAGTCTTTTAAAAGTGTTGTAGATTTATTAAGTTTAGTTAGTTGTACATGTATTTATATGTGATGATAAATTAAAATACTCTATTGTGTTAAATACATGTTCGTTAGCTTTGGATATATAGTCGTAAAGTTCAGCGATAGATACTTCTTCTTTTTTCATTTCTCCCACCATGATTTCTGCATGTCCATATGTTTCTCCTTCTTCGATTCCCATCCTATATGGATAATTAAACAATTGATAAAATTTGTGTAGATAAGTAAATGTGTTACTTTTTAGCTAATTTATTTAAACCTTACTCTTTTGTAAATTTTTGGATGACATCAAATGTTGAGTCAAAATATATCCTTGTTGCTTCCGTAGAATTCAAGTATAGGTTTCCTCGTTCATGTTAAATGTATTTTTATTAATATAAAAGTTAGTATGATGTAAAATATTTGGTTAAGTATATCATTAATTTATTATTAAAGGAATTACCTCCAAAGAGTTTTGGATTAATCGTTGTTACCACCATGACATTTTTGTTGGATTTTTTTTTTGGAAATTTGTGAGCGGAAAGTTGATGCAGCCTCACCCCAAAGTTGTAAGTAGACAATAACAGACCTAATTGTGAAGATTTAATTATATAATTTGATATATTTTCAAATTAATATGTTTTAGAAGTGTTTATAATTTAGCATCACTTACGTATCCATCTTAAATCGCATGACCAAACGTTCTTTTGAAGTTCCATCATGAAGGTTTGATCCTTGCACAAACATTACTTGTCCAACAACATCTGTAAATTGAATGTCATTGTTATTTTCTTTAACAATAAAATAAATATATATATATATATATATATTATTTTGGTATAAAATATTTATAATGTGAATGTTTACCAGGTAGTGCAAGGTTTGTGTTCGCTAGAGCTTGGAGGTGGTTGCTGTTCTGGAGCATGAACTTTTCTTGATTTATTGTTACGCCGATATTTCCTATCTTAGTCATGTTTGTTGATGGAAGAAAACGGATGGCTAATGGATTGTCTGTAACCTTGTATAGATTTGTGCTTCTTCCCACTTCAAACCCACTAAGATTGAAGATTCACTTTCTTGTAAAACATAACGGTTATGGTCGACAAGTGAAGCAGGTATGAAACCATGTATAACTGTCAAGCATTAAAATTTTGGCATGGAATACGAGAGATCATAACGTTTCAATAGTAATGTACTGAATGTGAAAGTATTTAATGTAGGTAGGAAGTGGCATCTCAACATTAAGGAGTGGAGTGGTTTTTTTTCAATTTTGTTCCTGGTTTTAATCTTAGAGGGTGTTGACTATATCTATAAGAAACATGGGGAAACCAATAGGTCCTACTAAATTAGGAACTAAACGAAGCCCAACCTAGTAGGAGAATAGAACTGATTAAATGTAATACTAATGGGTATAAGAGCCTATTATGACAATATTAGAAATAAAGATTAAGGTCCACTAACCATGAGTTTAGGAAGCTGCACTAAAGTATTACGATAGGCCTCAGAAAATGCCTCGAAGACAAAAAAATAAGAGTCTACGCATTCCTTTTGAGCAATTGCAAAAGGCTGCACTCAAAATAAAGAAGGTTACTCTAATAAATGGTAAGTGAACATGGAAAAATGATTATTCAACAGCTGCTCGCCGTTAATATGTTCCACGTTAATATCACCCCCAAAAGTGATAGGCTGGCCACCGTATTCTTCAATCTATAGTCCCATAGAAAAGAATTGTCAGAGATTACATGGAGTTTGGTGACATTGTAGAAGAAAATACTATTGGCTGCAGATGACATTTGTTAGCTAAAAGATGGATCAAGAGCAAAATCACAAAGGCATTTGAGAAGCCCATGGAGGGTAGAAACAGTTTCAAGGGCCATAATATTGAATTGTTTACATTTCTTGTCCCATAAACCAAAACTGTTTAAAGGAAGTATTATTATTAAACTCGTAAGGAAATACATTTGTTTTCGTACGAATAACACCATCCTTCCATTCCTAACACCTATGTATTATTTGGTCAAATCGATATCCCGAAGCAGGAAAACAAGTTAAGAGCTGAAAACCAAAGCTGATTATAAACATTATAATAACTTGGTGCAAGATTCATGTAAATTGCACTCTAATACAGGGAAATGAATCACCTGTTTAAAAAAAATTTCATCATCTTTTGCTGACCTAGCATAATTCACCAGAACCTGCAGCAGAAACAGAGTGTTTACTTCCATATCAGAAATCACCAGGACCTGCAGCAGAAACAGAGTGTTTACTTCCAGATCAGAAAACTAAGACTAATGTGTAGCAATTACGGAGATTAATCTATGGATGTGTCTCCATCATTATAATGACAAAAGAAACTGAATGCAATACTGAGCTAAAATCTTCATAACTCAAATTACTAATCTCACGAGTAATTTCATTCTTCGATTTCATTTTTTAAAAATTCACCAAAGCCTTCCCAATGTTCAGGAAATACTCGACCAAACCATTTCAATTTTTTTTTCCGATGAAATTGGTCATGCAAAAAGCAGAGTTATCAAATTTACACTCCATGAACACATTACTCACATCATGATAGCAAATTTTTTGGCGAAACCCATGGTTAATTCTTGTGGAGTCTAAATTGACACTGGATAGGAAATAGAATCAGTACCTGAGTGATGAAGTATTTTCCAGTGACAGTATGAAGGAGATCGAAGTCTATAACGCTAAGCTACTGAAGCTTTTGAAACATAGCGAGAACATTTCGTTCCGGAAATCGCAAGCTTGGCTTCACCTGGTGAGCAAATTCGAATTGACGCTGCAATTCCAGCAATACATCATCCATCTTCCTCGCGTTCTAACCGGAATTTGAACCTCAAATCATATTTGATATCTTCGATACAAAGAAGCTTTGGATTTTTTGGCGTCGGTACTCAGATTCTTTCTCAAGAAGTTTGATGATGTTCAGATACCGTATTATCTTTCCTCAATTGAATTTACTGGTCTACCGTAAGCCGGACCGGCCGGTTTTATCTCGGTACACTTTAATAGTTTTGAAATTGAGGGTTTCGAAACTTAAACCAAATAAACCCTAGATCTTTAGAAAATCAGAACGTTTCTTCTTTTCTCCTTTCTGCTTTAGTTCTTCTTCGCCGTAGCTAATCTTCGCCTAGGATTGTTTTCTAATCTGATTAGGAATCATATCTTCTTCTAGCTTCCTATTAATAAGTTTTTGAGTGTAGAATATGAGCGACGATATCGGTTTCTTTTTCCAGTGATACGAATTATTGGTTATAGAATATGAGAATTTGAAATTGTGACAAAAGATGCTTACTTAAGCAAACCCTTTGGTGTGAAGAAGGATTGTAGCAATGGCGGTTTATAGAGAAGATGAAAGAGGACGAAATCAGGTAAAGGTTACGTATTTAGCTGCTTGTTAAGATTTGATTGGAGTTATGAGAATGTTTATGGATGAAATTGATATTTAGAAAGCAAAAGAGTATTATTAATGTTTGAAATAAGGCTTTCTGAGTTTGATTGTTATTTGATTTGATTTAGCAGATCAGAGCTTCTGGTGAAGCGTAAGATTGAGAAAGATAGAGAGAGAGTGGTCCGTGTTGACAGTATGTTAAAGAGGAATCCAATTGTCGAGTTAGTGCCATCTTGAAAGCCAAAGTTGAAGAAGAGTGAGAGGGCAATCGGTAAAGAAGAGGAAGCACCTAAACAAGTTTAGAAAGTGAGTAATTTGATGATATGACTTTCTACACGTGTAAGATGTTTTATCTTCTTTTTTTTCCCGAGGGAGCTAATTTCATATGATTTGTCTCTTCTTTGCTGAATGTTGGTGACGACAGGTTGATAGAGAAGATGGAAGAAGACCAAATCAGCTAAAGGTTACGTATTTAGCTGCTTGTTAAGATTTGATTGGAGGTATGAGAATGTTTATGGATGGAATTGATATTTAGAAAGCAAAAGAGTATTATTAATGTTTGGATAAAGGCTTTGTGAGTTTGATTGTGATTTGATGTGATTTAGCATATCAGGCCTTCAAAGCCAAAGTTAAAGAAGAGTGAGAAGGCAATCGGTTACGAAGAGAAAGCACGTAAACAAGTTCAGAAAGTGAGTAATTTGATGATATGATTTTCTACACGTGTAAAATGTTTTGCCTTTTTTTTTTCCCCGGGGAGCTAATTTTATATGATTTATATCTTCTTTGCAGAATGTTGGTGACGACTCTGTAATAGTGGACTTATGGGCTGATGATAGTAAAGGTTTGCTTACTCATTTATTCTACTTTTTAGTTTCTTCTTAATATTTATTTTTCCATTGGCATGAAGTGACGTTTACTTTGACAAAAAAATAACTTGCAGGAGAAGATGAGAGCAATCCTAGAAAGGTAATGTGTCTGCTGTAATTAAATTGTTTCAGAACTTATTTGGTTATAGACAAAGTTTGTTTTTTTTCCCTAGTGGACAGATTTTCAAAAAGCCATCGATTATTCCAGCAGTGGAAATTGAACATCGAGGATGGTCATACAACCCTACAAGTGGAAGTCACCGGCTTATTCTCTGGTGTTTGATAAGACATTACAAATATTCTTATGTTAATTGATTTAATGTTAAGTTCATATGAATTTTCGTTGTAACTACGTGGTGGCACTAACAGCTCAGCTCCTAATATGCAGTTATCACAGCCATCATTGGGAGCTCTACAGACTTGAGAATCCAAATATGTAAAAGTCTGGGAGGTAATGTCAGTTTACCGTGTCTAAAATTGCGGGGGGATGATGGTAACGTAACTTACTTTTTCAAATTCATGTAGGGAAATTTATGTGGGCGAAGGCAAGGGCAGCCTGTTCTTATCACCAGTCTTGAGGTGTGTTTAGGGCACTTACTATGCACTTTTCTTTACCCCTTTGTGTATTTACTGGGATCACATGCTTGGTGAATGCTTAAGCACATCTTCCTCTGTAGAATTTTGTTGAGTTCTCGTAGTAAATAGTAACGTCTTCGTTTATATTTGGCAGGGTTACCGAAGTGCTTCTGCCTCTGATTCGTTAGTTTATAACTAATAGAAATATGAAAACGGCATCCTTATTAACCCTCGTAAGGACAGCAGTCTACCTTTTAAGAAATGATTGTAGCTGCTAAACTAATTATTGCTTTCTCTTTTGTGCATCTCCCCAGGTTGGCAGGGAATTGACTACCAACTATGCAGATTGTTCATCTCATATCGGAGGATCATGTGAATAACAAGTAATTTCTTCTTGCTATAGCCTTCCTTATTCCAACTGATTAATTGGTGGATGTCAATATCATGGCACTAAATAGTTCACCTGACTTTTTAATCAGGCAATATGTTTGGGGCCATGAGTGAACATGGGTTCTTAGGACAACTTGAGGATAGAAAGCATGTGAGTATTGTTGATATTTTACTTAATAATTGCAGTCGTTTGTTCAAATTTAATAACCAAATGATGAATGTTGTTACTGGTTTATTTGATATATTAGGACGAATTAGATGTTAAGAATAAAATCGTAGAAAAAATATATGGACTTACATCTGTAAACTTGTTCTTGGTGAATCTATCAATCTCTTGCTATGTTCACCATACACTTTACGACGCCTACACTTTTAGCCTTGTTTTGATTAGCCAAATCGTGTGCCATTCTATTTTCATTTTCACGCTTAGCTCTAGTGGAGTTGTATATGAGAACTTTGGCTATTTGGAAATACATATGGGCCATATTTCATGGACTATTTTGTATAGCCCATTTGGCATTCATAATTAGATGCTGATGTGTAAAAAATTAAAGCTGACTCATATTAACGAAATGTTTTTATTGGATGTTTAGAAAGCTGATGTGTCAGCTCCACAATAGCTAAAAATGCTGACGTGTCACTCTCCTGGAGAGAGTTAGCCTCCTTTTAAGTATTTGATTAGCTGAAACTTTACTACATATATTAAATTGACCCCAATCTCATAAGAGTTTTGACCCTTGTAAAATTTTATGTTACAAGATTAAAATATCTAAGCCCAATAATTATATTGTACTTATAAATAATATTAAGCCCAATAAAATTTATTTAAGTAAATATACTATAATTAAGCCCTTTAATATAAACTAATCTTATATTTTAACATTTGTTTGTAGTGTTTTAGCTTCTTCTTCCTTATTTTTTTTTCAATCTTAGATCGTGATATATTAGAAAATCCTTGACTTAATTAAAAACAAATCCAGCTAATGATCTAATATTATATTTAATTATAAAAACACCCGCAAAATCTAATTTTTCTTCTCTATTTGTTAATCGTTGAGGAGCGCAACTAAAAAACTCTTAAATATCAATTTTGGTTGATTTTTTGATAAATTATTCATTGTTTTTTTTATATGTCAATTATTTTTAGATAAATCTAAAATATCTTTTTTTATATAATATATATTATTTTGTATTAAAAAATTTTTTGACCCCTATAACAAAAATTCCTAGCTCCGCCACTGGATAATCCGCCATGATCGGACTTGATTTATTAAAATAGTAAAAAAAAAAAAAAAGGTACAATGATCACAAAAAAAAAGAAAAAGCATAGATAAGAGCACAAAATGACTTGCCCATTGCTTTCACCTAACTCCAATGATCGTCTTTATCCTTCATCTCAAAACCCTAACCAATGGACGCCCATATCCACCTCAAAGCTTCGACTCTCAGAGCTATCAGAATCAAAGAGTTCCACAAAACCCTAACCAATGGACTCCTCAAATTCCTCAACACGGTGGTCACAGACCTCAATACGGTGGTCAGAGGCCTCATTACGGTGGTCAAAGACCTCAATACGGTGGAGCTGGTAACAATTATCAGAATCAGAATGTTCAACAAAGTCATCAGAGTCAGTATTACACTCCGCAGCAGCAGCAACCGCCACGAAGCTCGAATCAAATCCGTAATCAGATGAATGAGGTAGCTCCTCCTAGTGTTGAAGAGGTGATCCGAAACTGAACAATATGGTGATTAGTATGTTTGGGGAATGTAGGAGTGTTACTGATGCTAAGAGAGTTTTTGATCATATGGTTGATAAAGATATGGATTCTTGGCATTTGATGATGCGTGCGTATAGTGATAACGGAATGGGAGATGATGCGTTGCATTTGTTTGAGGAGATGACTAAACAAGGGTTGAAGCCGAACGAGGAGACTTTCCTTACGGTTTTCTTGGCTTGTGCTACTGTTGGTGGTATTAAAGAAGCGTTTTTGCATTTTGATTCGATGAGAAACGAGCATGGGATTAGTCCGAAGACAGAACATTATTTGGGTGTTTTAGGTGTTTTAGGGAAATGTGGACATCTTGTTGAGGCTGAGCAATACATCCGTGATCTTCCATTTGAACCAACAGCTGATTTCTGGGAAGCTATGAGGAACTATGCTCGGTTACATGGAGATATCGATTTAGAGGATTACATGGAGGAATTGATGGTTGATGTTGACCCTTCAAAGGCTGTAGTCAACAAAATTCCTACTCCTCCACCTAAATCATTCAAGGAAACAAATATGGTTACTAGTAAGAGTAGGATTCTCGAGTTTCGAAATCTGACTTTCTACAAGGATGAAGCAAAGGAGATGGCTGCAAAGAAGGGAGTGGTTTATGTTCCGGACACACAATTTGTTCTGCATGATATCGATCAAGAGGCCAAAGAACAGGCACTACTCTACCACAGTGAGAGGTTAGCGATTGCTTATGGTATCATATGCACCCCACCGAGGAAGACACTCACAATCATTAAGAATCTCCGTGTGTGTGGGGACTGTCACAACTTCATCAAGATCATGTCCAAAATCATTGGTCGGGAGTTGATCGTGAGAGACAACAAACGTTTCCATCACTTCAAAGACGGTAAATGTTCTTGTGGTGATTACTGGTAGAGCGGCGTTTTCTGTGCCTTTGTTTCGCATCATGTATAGCGCTCTAAGCTCTTGCCAGAACTCTGCTAGCAGTTGGGAAATGGAATAGTATTTGCTACGCTATAACAAATTTCATCTGCTATAGACCCTTTTACATGAGTTTAAGTTTATGTACTAACTTTTTAATAAGTTATTGCTTTATATCTATTATTGGTCTTATTCTGGAAGAACATTGGAGATCATGTCGATTCAAAGTTACAAGAATTTAATGTTTTGAAATAAGATTGTACGAAACAGAGAGAGATATGTTCAGACATTGTTGGAAGACATCATCTTCATGAACTCTTCCATATTAACCAATCCATCACCATCTGCATCAACAGCTCTCACCATCCTCTTGCAGTCCTCTAAGCTACATCTCTCCCCAAGCTTCCTCAAAACCGACATAACTTCCTCTGCGCTTATCTTCCCATCCCCGTTCAAATCGAAAGTCCAGAAAGCATTTCGTATATCAGAAGACCTAATCCCTCCACTTCTCTTGTATGCATCAATAAACTCCCTGAAATCAATAAACCCATCACCGTCCAGATCCACAGCCTTAAAGATCTTAGGCACATCCTCGATCGTCCGCTCTTGTCCTAACGCTCTCAGCACCACCTTGTACTCTGTCTGAGAGATTTTCCCGTCTTTATCCGAATCAAACCTGCTAAAAACACGTCTCATCTCATTCACAGAAGGCTGAGAGAAACCTCCTGATCCAGGTGAAGACAGCCCTGAGGATTGTCTATCTCTAGAGAACATCCTTGAAGGCTTCCTCAACATCTTGTTCTTGGAGAGCTTGTACTGCAACTCAAGAAAACTCACGTTTGACATGTCTGATTTTAATATCACCAATCTTTTCTTAGGAAGAGGTTTATAAGAAACCCATTGATCCCACAATTTATATACTGCAAAAAAGATGATTCCCTAAGAGTCTTGGCGTTGAAGAAAGAAACATGTGACTTTATTCCATGGCAACTAAGGCTTCATGTGAAGAGAGAAAGATTCGGATAAGGAACAAGATCCACAAGGCAAAAGATCCATTCCTTTACTGTCCGAACTTGTTCATATTTTTGGGGTTATCACAAGACTAAGAATCTGATACCACAACTTTTTACAGTCAAAAATCAGTGAACATTTTATTATAATAAACTTGTGATAACCCCATCTGAGACTAATATAAACCAGGAAGGGTAGAACAGTAGGAATGTTGTCTTCAATTACAGTCAAAAATCAGTGAACATTCTTGTACAAATCATATTTTAAGTATTTAGTCCAAAGTGTCATCATGAAATAAATTAGCCCCATCACACACAAACGACAAACACAACAAGATGTTGAAACAGAACAGAGGACAAATCTCATCCAGAAGAAACAATGTTGAACATTAAAGCAAAGATACTCAGATTAAAGACAGAGAACTAAGAGAAACTACAAAACCATGTTCTTGAGACCAAACAAAATGAAGGCTAGAGGTATATAGCTCGTTCAAAGGAGAAAAAAAAACAGTAAATATAGGTAAGAGAACAAAATGACATGCCCATTGCTTTCACCTAACTCCAATGATCGTCTTTATCCTTCATCCACCAATGGAGGATGGACTGACTTGAGTTGTTTTAAATCGTTAACATTAAGATCCTCTGCATGGTTTACAAAGGTGCAAACTCTACAATTTTCCTTAAACGCTTCACCAAAACCTTTGATTTCAACACGTTGGAGAGTGTTCCTTTCGAGATTGAAGTAAAAAACATAAAACGGTTGTTTTGTTGTATACTTGCGCATCGAAAACACTATCTCACCCGAAGCAGTCACTCCACCAATGGAAACGAGACGACGGAAGAATTTATCATCGGTCCAAGTATAGGCATATTTCGACCATTCTTGTTTCTCAACATCCTCTAGAATCCACAAACGCAACTCATTAATGGCATCAGCTTCTAGATTCTCCTCCACATATTTGTCGACATCTATACCCTCCCGATAATAAAGCTCATAAATGTCGACATCATCCTCCCAATAAATCACAGCTAATTTTCCCTTATAGTTTATCAATCGACAAAACCTTTCTACGTCAATAAAGGTGAATTTCTCAGACCTAACATCAAAGCAAACTATCACATAATCAGATATTTCATCATGACCATCATTAGCACAATCCGACGTGCTACCTAAGTAATACAAAACTCCATTGATGCATATTCCTTCACTCTTAACATCATGTCGATCATATCGTAAGGGACATTTTATCTCTCTCCACCTTAAATCTCCATCTCCAAATGTAAGAATTTTACTATCACCAGGACCAGATGGATAAAACATGGACAATACCTTGTATTGCTTGTCAATCGGGTCAAACCCGAAAAAGCTATACGCCTTTCTGTAAGTATACCGTCTAGGTAAGATCGCATATCGTCCTGTGATGGGGTTACATATCACAGGTCTAGCCTGGTATCGATTACCATGGATGTAGATCAAACCAGAGGCGTAGCCAATTGAAAAATATTTTAGGTCATAAAAATGACTGATCAGTAGATTGTCTGGAGAGAATCTCACATAAAATTCGGCGGCTGCTACAAGAGTCGACGAGGATTTCTCATATGGATTCTCAAGCTGAGGCGACGTGAAGAAGCTCCACACACAGTCTTCTTCTTCTTCTTCTTTGTTGCTTTTTTCTGCAATGGCAAATAAGAGGCGCGGCTTAGCCGAGGACCTGGTCAGGAACAACTCCTTGAAGTATGGACTACCAAAAATTGATGCCCATCGTTTCGACACGCAATGAAACCTCGCGACTGACTTTGATGGCAATCTGGACAATATCTCCAGGATGAGATCATTCGTTATGGAGTTTGAATTCATGACTGCCGATCAAACGAAGAAAGAGATATGTTAAAACTTGTATATGATGTAAGACCTAGAGAAACCAATTAACAAAAGACCTAAGAGAAATAAAGACCATTTATATTTCGTGATTTGTTTTCTGATTTTAGTTGGTTAAGACAAATAATATTGGGCTAATTTAACGTCCAAGTGGGCCACCAACTATTGGATCTTCTTCAGTCATCTTGAGGCTTGGCATTGAAGGAAACGTGTGACTTTATTAATTACATGGCAACTTAGACCTTAAAGAAATGACCAAGGTTAACACTCACAATTAGAAGAAAAATATCAAATAATAATTATACAAAACTAATGTTTCTTGTATCTAAACAATGATATATATTATAATACACGCATTTTTGAGAAAATTATCCTAATCTTGAGTTTTTATAATCATAAGCTCATTTGAATAAAAACAAAGACAGAGAACAAACGTATGTCCTTGTGAGCATTCCAGTCGTAGGAGGATCCAATGTATGAGTGTATCTGTGTACTGTGTCTGTTCTGTCCAACACACCATAATGACAGCTCGCGACTTTTCTTTGATGTTTCAACTCACTTTGCTTGTGGCATATTTTGGATTCTTTGAGAAACCTTTCACAAACTTAAAATTTAGAGTTTAAGTTTGGAAAATAGCAGTCGAAATTAGAGTGAGAGAATTGAAACGACGGACGGTAAGACCGGAAAAACTAACGAAATCGAGAAACAAAACTTCGTGTAGAAAAACGTTGAAGTGTCATGGTATGCCTCTGCTGATTTATCTACCCTCCGGCTTACCGAGTTGGAAGACGATGGGAGTAAGAGTTTTTAGAGAAAGAAAAGAAGGGATGAAGATGAAGAGAAATAAAGTTAATCCAAGCGTCTATTCTCTCGTGTAAGGGTAAAGAGGGCAAAAAAATAGGCTGAAATTAACATTGTCATGTGCTCAAAAAGATAAAGCGGAAAATTTTAATACCCTTAGATCGGTTGATTATGAGCCAATTATCTAAAATAAAAAAGCGTGTTATATCTAACTAGTTATTATAGCTATCCGATTCTTGGATGTCTAGTTTCTCTCTTGTTCATCATCCCTACTGTTCATTTTGTAAACCATAATTCTCATCTGCCTTTAACATCTCCGCCATGTTTTTTTATCTTTTTTTTGCCATGAGACCAATTAGTAATTTATGGTACAGTGTGAATGAGGAAAAAAAAAACATGGAGATAAACACGTAGGCATTTGTAGGATCGGCAGATAAATCTTTGAAACCTCTAAACTTAGAGAACCGTCAGACGAAGGTGAGGCTCACAGGATGAGAGAGAGTGTGAGGGCCACAGACGGTGGTGGTCGGAGTGTTTCAATAAGTCTTCAATCACAACTTTAAGAGATGAAACATCTAAGTCTCAGAGGTTCAGTATTTTATAATATTGCTCTAATGATGAACATTTGTCTTAAAAGTTCAAGGGAGTTCTCACATCTTGTAAAGAAAAATCAGTTCCATATTCCCTCTTTTGAATTATTTTTATGCTTGTGTTTGTTTAATATTAAACCAAGCAAATCCCATTTTACTAATATTTGTGTAATATATAATATTTTTTTGTCAATAGATATAATTCAACTAATTGATTTAGAAATCCAAACAAGAGAAGCTGCTTAAGTAGAAGAACACTGAACAATTAATCGCCTAGGCGGCGGCCGATTTTGGATTTCTTAGACTTGAACAAAATCGGCCGATTAATCGCCTAGGCGGCCGATTTTTTGAACAAGAATATTATTATATATAATATCATTTGAATAAAATATATTTTTGTATTTTTTTTGGAATATAAAAGAAAACTTTCTAAAATTTATCATAATATAATATGTTTATCAATTAGAAATATATTTAAATGAAAAGTTTCAATTGTAAAAGTTAAATGGAAAATATGATGTGACACACATTTGGACGATGAAGTATCATCACCATAAGAGAGACAAACTAAGTTAAAATATATAGATAATTAAAATGCTTTAGATAAGCCTGAAATTGAATAAGCAACATACATTAGTATTCTATTGTACATTCGTCGTAGCATAGCTCTTTGGCATCAGGATAATCTTCTTCTTTAAAACAAAATGTAATCTTGCAAAAGGTTTTGATACATGGTGGTATTGTAATATTGAGCATCGATCTATGTATCTCTCCACCCTCCATTCTACCTACACATTGATTTGAAACACAAACCAAAATTTGACCAACGGAAAAAAGAGACCATTTGATATATATATATATATATATATATATATATATATATATATATATATGTGTGTATATAGAGAGATAAACCTATGCTTACACTCATGTAAAGCAAAGAGGGAGCAGATGACTAGGCATATTAGAGCTATATGTGATGATTTCATGTTTTGGATCCCTCCGATGACCTACTTGTGGTTCTTGTTTGTTGTAATTTGTAAATACATAATGTGTATATATATAATCCTCCATTTTTACAGATTTTATACCATTTCCAATATCTAAAATAATTTTTTATAATTTACGAAATTTCAATATTTTAAATATTTAACCAATTTTCCATATTTTTTTTGTTTAGTCTATTGGTAGATGGATTTATGTAGATTTGTTGATATTGAAAGTTGCTAGATTCTAAAAAGTTAGTAGATTTAAAAATCGTATCAATCAACATTTAAATTTTCTAGTAAAAGATTTTGATGAATTTTTCATAAACTGTCATGTATATATTAACTTTTTCTGAAACTATTCAATTATGATTTCCCACAAAACAAATATCATTTTTAAAAGTTAAATAATCTTTATTATTTTATTTTATTGTTGAAGAACGGTAATAATATTTTTTCGTTTGTTTAGTGGATATATAGTAAATATTATAAACTTAAATGAATTATACATTTTGTTGTTTAAACTTTAGACATTATGTTAAAATTAAAGTTTCTTTTTTAAAAAAGTTTTCCTTTTCTTAAATAGAAGATTTGTGCGAACTAATATATGTTTATGTTTTTCTATAATTTTTTCAAATATTTTTCTATATTTTTAATTTTGTTTATATAACTTTTTTTTATGTGTAGCATAATCCACTACCCATTAGTTTTTTTTTTTTTTTTTTCATATTGTTCTATCTTATGCACCATTTTACGGCGATTTCATCTTAAAAATCCAACCATCTTCTTATGTTGTTTGCTTTCGTATTGTTTATGTCATTCTCTTGACGCATTGCCATGTTCACAGACTCACAGTCCTTCATAGTCATTATAACAACACCTTCAAAAGAGTAGCTCATGTAGGATAATCCGCCATGATCGGACTTGATTTATTAAAATAGTAAAAAAAAAAAGAAAAAGCATAGATAAGAGCACAAAATGACATGCCCATTGCTTTCACCTAACTCCAATGATCGTCTCTATCTTCTTCACCTTGTCCCTTCTCAGTCTCATTCTGAATCTGATCGACAATAATATTCTGGCTTACCAGTGGAGGATGGACTGACTTGAGTTGTTTTAAATCGTTAACATTAAGATCCTCTATGTGGTCTACAAAGGTGTAAACGGTCCAAGGGTTCTTAAACGTTTCTTCAAAACCTTGGATTTCAACACGTCGGAGATTGTTCTTTTCGGGATTGAAGTAGAAAACATAAAACGGTTGTTTAGATGTATACCAGCGCATCGAAAATACTATCTCACCCGAAGCAGTCATTCCAGCCACGGAAACCTCAGAACTGAAGAATTTATCATCGCTTAAAGTGTAGGCATATTTCGACCATTCCTGTTTCTCGACATTCTCTAAAACCCACACATGCAACTCATTAATGGTATTACCGTAGTCATCATTCTCACAATAAGTCACAGCTAATTTGCCCTTATAGTTTATCAATTGATGGCAAAACCTTTCTAAGCCAATAAAGGTGAAATTTTCAGACCTAAGATCAAAGCAAACTATCACATAACCAGACGGTATATCATCAGGGATATCCCAATCCGACGTGTCACCTAAGTAATACAAAACCCCATTGATGCATATCCCTTCACTGTCAAAAATATCATGTCGTACGGGATATCTTATCTTACTCCACTTCATATCTCCATCTCCAAATGTAAGAATTTTACTATCACCAGGACCAGATGGATAAATCATGGACACTGCCTTGTATTGCTTGTCAATCGGGTCAAACCCGAAAAAGCTATACGCCTTTCTGTAAGTATACCGTTTAGGTAAGATCACATACCTTCCTGTGATGGGGTTACATATCACAGGTCTAGCCTCGTATCGATCACCATATAAATATATCAAGCCAGAGGCGTAGCCAATTGAAAAATATCTCAGATCAGAAAATGGATAGATCCGTAGATTGTCTAGTGAGAACTTCACATGAAATTCGGCGGCTGCTACAAGAGTCGACGACGACTTCTCAAGCTGAGGCGATGAGAAGAATCTCCACACACCGTCTTGTACGACGGCGAATAAGAGGCGTGGCTTAGCCGAGGACCTGGCGAGGAACAAATCCTTGAAATATGGAGTAACAAACATTGATGCCCATCGCTTCGACACGCAATGAAACCTCGCCACTGACTTTGCAGGCAATCTTGACAATATCTCCAGGATGAGATCATTCGTTAAGGAATGTGAATTCATGGTTTCCGATCGAACGAAGAAAGAGATTTGTTAAAACTTAGATATTAAGTAAGAAAGACCTAGTTAAACCAATTAACAAAAGCCGAAGAGCAAGTTAGCTATATAGGTCTGGTGGCGACTATTATAGTCGGTCAGAAAAACAAAAAAGAAATTTTCACGAAAGCAATGAAAAAAAGATTTACTCTCACGATTTGGCAAAGTGAGATTCGGTTCTCAGGGTTTGACAATTAAGGCAGATTCTGACCAAAATACCCCTAACAACAGAAATTAAACAGCACAGTAGATTCGGTTCAGTTTCTTTAGCTTCGGTTCAGTTTCATTTGGTTTGCGATTTTGTTTTAAATTTGTTTAAGAACAAAAAAAAAACAAAAAAAACGAAGAAGAAGAACGAGAGATACAGAGAGAATCGAGAGAGAAGTCAAATTTCTTATCGAAATTCATTCATCCATCTTCGTCTTTCGAAATATGCGTTGCAATTGTTCTGCAAATTAATTTGAGACATCTCATTCAAGTCGAATATCCGGCGAAAAGCAAGTTAGTGATTATCCGACGAAGAACAACTCAGAAATTTCGGCGAGATAGCAACCGTTGTTGAGATGTCTGGGAATAAAGATAAATCTGAGGGCTGCAAAATTAGGGTTGCAGAAGAGGAGGTTGAAGACGACAGGAAAATTACAGTTTTACCCTTCATCGAATTTCTTCTGTGTACGTATATATAATTTACTGTGTACGTACACGAACATATTTAGTGGAACGTATATGATACAATATTAAAGTGGTTGTAATAATTATATATCTAACCACCCTCTTTTGACTCCAAAATTAAGCTATTTTGTTACTTTCGTCTATCTCAATAAAATTCATGCATATATAATAATTAAGTAAAAATATATGGTCAAAGAATATTTGTTCCTCATATTTCTGAAAAGATTATGTACGTATACGTATAGTAATGTACGTACATCTTTGTTGGAGAGTTAAAAATTTGTTAAGATAAATTTATTGATACAATAATAAACTAATATTGGCGACATGTACCATTTGTGTATATCAAACATTCATCGTCAGATACTTCCTTGTGTACATTATTAGTAATGTACGTACATTCTTCTAAAAATCATGTTTTACCTCCTGGTTCTGACTACAAATGGTTGAATATCACCATTCTCTCCAAAATGATCGATGCTTTTTCAATTACGTATATGTTAATTAGTATACGTACACATTTCTAATAATCAACTGAATTTTTATGTTAGCCCCACAGTAAGTTGAGTGTCACCAGCATTCCCGACATGTCCTATCCCATATTTTTCAACAACAAGATGAGTCAACTTATTGTAATGTAATCTTCGCCACTACCTTGTAGCAAAAACAAACTTTGATTGCAAGAAAAGCCATTGTTTGTTGTATGACTTGCATGTTCATAAAAACACTCCCCACATACAAAGTAACACTTGTCGTACTCAGTTCAACTTGTGTCTCATCGGCTCAAAAATTGGGTAAATCATCGAATAGAGGAGCAACATCATTATCGAGAATCTTCGCCTCACAACCATGTAATGAAGAAAACCCATTATACACTCTGTAAGCCTCATATGCGGTTACTAGCCGGTTATCATGTACTACCCCACTGTTGGTGTCGGATCCCGCACCAGTAGACCGGGACCAACCAAAGATTGCCATGTAATCAGGATAAAGGCCCACAAAGGATAAGGCCCATTAGGCCCGTGGTTTACAGGGTATAATCGAAGTGGGCGTCATCATAAAGAGAGCCCGGAGTGATCACACCTCGGGATAAGACTCGGAATCGAAGTCGGATTACTTGGGCCAGAAGACGAAGCCCATGAAGATTGGAATCAATTCAAATTCAAACGTTGGGCATTAAAACTCGAAGACCAAAACGGACACATTTAAGAGAGAATAATTGTGTTTAATTGAGAGTTAAATGTCGTTTGTCAATATAAATAAGAGGGCTAGTAGCCATGTAAGAGGGACGCAATTTTTCTAGCAAATACACTATAGTCATTTTTCCATCTCAATTCATAGCTTTTTGTATTGTATTTTTGTCCTCAAGAGTAATCATTCCCACAAAATAAACAAATATTCAAGTGTGCGAATCCGACATCCACATTTTGGCGCCGCCTGTGGGGACCTAGAAGATTCTTGAGTTGTCAGATTTCTTTCGTTACATTTCCGAGATAAGCAGCAATGTCTGGAACAAGCATCCCTGACTCGTCAGTAGCTGAAACTCTCAAGGCCATGCAGCAAGCCATATCAGAAATGTCGCAGAAGTTCTCGGATGTGGAAAAAGCTGTGGACACGCTTAAAACAACCCAGGTATCTCTTGGTCAAAGCGTCAATACTATTCAATCTCGTGTTCGTTCTCTAGGTACAGGAAATGCGGCGGGAGTTCGAAGAAGTATGTTCAGTACGCCAAACTCCCGTGTGCGAAGTGAGACCAACGAACAAACAACTCCTAACCCAACAATTCAACCGGATGTGGAAGAAGAGACGCAGCTCGGAGATGGAAACCAGCTTGAAGATCAGTATGATCAAGAAAGCTTCGACCAACTCGAAACCATGAGAAAGGTTAGCCAGGAACTAAAAGAAATGAAGTCAAAGTTCCACCAGGCCACCAGTTCGGAGCCGGACATCAACCGAGTCATCGAGGAAGCTAGGCGAACTCCTTTCATTCCGCGAATTGCAAATTTGAGAATCAAGGATTCTCGGAAACTCAAACTGGATCCGTACAGTGGATTAGAAGACCCAAAGAGCTATCTCGCAGCTTTTCTGATTGCCGCCGGAAGAGTCGAATTGGATGAAGCTGATGAGGACGCAGGATACTGCAAACTCTTTTCGGAAAATCTTTGCGGTCAAGCACTAATGTGGTTCACTCAGCTGGAACCAGGCTCAATCAATAACTTCGACGAATTGTCAGCTGTGTTCCTGAAACAGTATTCTATCCTCATGGATAAAAGCGTTTCGGATGCCGACCTTTGGAATCTAACACAAGGGCCAAACGAGTCACTTAGAACTTTCATCACCAAGTTCAAGGGGGTGCTATCAAAACTCCCAAGAATCTCGCAGCAATCAGCTTTATCTGCCCTACGAAAAGGTTTATGGCATGACTCAAGGTTCAAAGAAGATCTGATACTTCACAAACCGGACACAATTCAAGACGCACTTTTCCGTGCAAATAACTGGATGGAAGTAGAAGACGAAAAAGAGAGTTTTGCGAAAAGAAACAAACCAGCAAAACCGGCAGTCACTTTCCCTACCAAGAAGTTTGAACCTAGGGAGAGTCAAGGACCAAAAAAGTTCGGATCGCAACCCCTCAACAATGTCGTCGGGAAGCAATTCCAAGGAAAAGGAAGGTCGAACACTTGGGTCCGTGACGAAAGTTTGTATTGTGACATCCATAAGGTAACCGGACACTTAACCAAAGACTGTAGTGTCCTCAAAAAGCACCTCGCAGAGCTGTGGGCCAGTGGAGATCTTTCTAAATTCAAGATAGAAGATTTCGTGAAAGAATATCACGAGGCGAAAGATACCCCTAAAGATCAGAATTTAAAAAGACCTAGGCAATCTAACGAAGAAGAACCTAGAAGTTCGAAGGGAAAAATCAATGTGATCCTTGGAGGTTCCAAACTTTGTCAAGATACAATCAATGCCATAAAGAAGCATAGGCGAAGTGTTTTATTTAAAGCGAATTTAGGCGAAGAAATTGACTTTCAAGGCGCGTCGATATCATTTGACGAAGAAGAAACGTGTCACCTCGAAAGACCTCATGATGACGCCCTAGTCATTACCCTAGACGTTGCCAACTTCGAAGTATCGAGAATTCTCATTGATACGGGCAGTTCAGTCGACTTAATCTTTTTAGGTACTCTGGAAAGGATGGGAATCAGTCGGGCAGACATAGTGGGACCGCCGTGTCCTTTGGTGGCATTCACAAGCGAATCGGCCATGTCTCTCGGAACGATCAAGCTGCCAGTTCTTGCCAAAAACGTGTCAAAGATAGTAGATTTTGTCGTTTTTGATAAACCGGCAGCCTATAACATCATCCTTGGGACTCCGTGGATTTATCAAATGAAGGCAGTCCCCTCGACATATCATCAGTGTATCAAGTTTCCAACGCCTAGCGGAGTGGAAACGATTCGAGGAAGTCAAGAAGCTTCAAGAACATGTTATTTGACCAATCATCGACTAAAGATCCAATAGCAATTAACGAAACCTGCAAAAAAGGAAATAATTCCAAGATTTCCTAGTGGACAAAAAGAAGACGATGTAATAATCGAAGTAGTATTGGACGAAGACAAACCAGACCAGAAAGTCCGAATTGGAGTCACTTTGGCTGGCGAAATAAAAGAGGCTTTGATTGAACTTCTTAGGAAAAACAAGACGTCATTTGCATGGTCAGCAGCTGATATGCCCGGCATAGATCCGAGCATAATTTGCCACAAATTGAACGTGGATCCAAGTTTTAAGCCTGTGAAACAAAAGAGAAGAAAACTCGGAGTAGAACGAGCAAAAGCAGTAAATGATGAAGTGGATAAACTATTAAAAATAGGATCTATAAGGGAAGTACAATACCCGGAGTGGGTAGCAAACACTGTCGTGGTCAAAAAGAAAAATGGAAAAGACAGGGTGTGTATCGACTTCACCGATCTCAATAAAGCATGTCCGAAAGATAGTTTCCCACTCCCACATATAGACCGGCTCGTGGAATCTACCGCTGGGAATGAGTTATTAACTTTCATGGATGCCTTCTCGGGTTATAATCAAATAATGATGGATCCCGAAGATCAAGAAAAGACATCGTTCATCACGGATAGAGGTACTTATTGTTATAAAGTAATGCCTTTTGGTTTAAAAAACGCAGGGGCAACTTATCAACGGTTGGTCAATAAAATGTTCCATGAGCATCTCGGGAAGACAATGGAAGTCTACATAGACGATATGTTGGTTAAATCTTTGAGAAAAGAGGATCACATTAAGCATTTGGAGGAATGTTTCGAAATTCTCAACCGATATCAAATGAAGCTGAATCCGGCGAAATGCACTTTCGGAGTTCCATCTGGAGAGTTCCTTGGTTATATTGTGACAAAAAGAGGAATTGAAGCTAATCCAAATCAAATTAATGCCTTTTTAAACATGCCATCCCCGAAGAACTTCAAGGAAGTACAGCGTTTGACCGGTCGAATTGCAGCCCTAAACAGATTTATTTCGAGATCAACGGACAAATCTCTCCCCTTTTATCAAATCCTTAAGGGAAACAAAGGGTTCCTTTGGGATGAGAAGTGTGAAGAAGCTTTCGGGCAACTTAAAGCATACCTCACCACACCACCAGTATTGTCTAAACCCGAAATGGACGAGAAACTCTACTTGTATGTTTCAGTATCAAAGCATGCAGTTAGCGGAGTCTTGATCCGGGAAGACCGCGGAGAGCAAAAGCCAATTTACTACATAAGCAAGTCAATGACAGATCCAGAAACAAGGTACACAATGATGGAAAAACTCGCACTTGCAGTAGTAACTTCAGCCCGGAAGCTACGCCCATACTTCCAATCTCATCCAGTCGAAGTATTAACCAACCAGCCACTCCGAACAATACTTCATAGTCCAAATCAATCCGGACGATTGGCGAAGTGGGCAGTGGAACTAAGTGAGTATGATATAGAGTATAAAAGCAGGGTCAGCATGAAGGCTCAAGTTTTGGCAGATTTTCTAACCGAACTACCAGTGCTGGGTACATCGGAGCAACCAGAGAATCAGACTTGGAAATTGTATGTAGATGGATCTTCATCAAAACAAGGATCTGGAGTAGGAATCAAGCTGGAATCTCCAACATCGGAAATTCTTGAACAGTCATTCCGTTTATTGTTTAATGCTTCTAACAATGAAGCAGAATATGAGGCGCTAATTGCCGGACTTCGATTGGCACAAGGGGTTGGAGCCGAAGAGGTGGTTGCTTATTGCGATTCACAATTAGTAGTTAATCAGTTCAATGGCGATTATGAAGCGAAAGACCTAAGAATGGAAGCATACCTCGAAGTAGTAAAGGGTCTTTCCAAAGACTTCAAGAAATTTGAACTAATTCGCATTTCTCGAGGAGAAAATACAACCGCGGATGCACTTGCCGCATTAGCATCAACATCAGATCCTGAGCTAAAAAGAATCATTCCGGTTGAATGTATCGCGGAGCGAAGCATTAGAACTGACAAAGAAATCCTTGCTGTTACAAGATCTCGAGCAGCAGCGCGTGAACGTGGCGAGCCCGAAATCGAGTTGCCGCCTGTTAAACGGAGGAAGTCGAAAAAGCACAACAAGGAGCCCAATATACTTCCAGAAACTATTATAGAGTCGGAACCGGTAATCGAGGACGACCATCCCGAACCAGACCTTGAACCAAATGAACATCCCGAACCGGAACCGCGAGTATTTCATGAGATTGACCAAATTCCGGCTAAAGACTGGGGGGCTGATTGGAGGGAGCCAATAAAGCATTACATCATGACAGGCGAGCTCCCGAAAAACAAGTGGCAAGCCAGGAAAATGAGAGTCGTTAGCGCGAAATTTTGTCTATCAAAGGATATATTATATAAGCGAGGTGTTAGCGACCCCTACCTATTGTGCATCTTTGGGCCCGAAGTCGAAATCGTCGTGAGAGAAGTACACGAAGGTCTATGTGGGAGTCATGCGTCTGGAAGGGCCATGGCTTTTAAAATAAAAAGGATGGGCTATTATTGGCCCACTATGATCACAGATTGTGTCAAGTTCGCTCAAAGATGCAAACGTTGTCAACTCCATGCGCCGATGATCCATCAACCTTCGGAGTTATTCTCCTCCATTTCTGCCCCGTACCCGTTTATGAGGTGGTCGATGGATATCATTGGACCATTGCATAGATCAACTCGAGGAGCACAATACCTTTTGGTCTTAACGGATTATTTTTCAAAGTGGATCGAAGCTGAAGCGTATGCTAGCATCAAAGATTCGGCGGTGAATACTTTTATTTGGAAGAATATCATATGCCGACATGGGGTTCCATACGAGATAGTTACTGATAATGGGCCACAGTTCATTTCGCACGAATTTGAAGCTTTTTGCTCAGAATGGGAGATTAAGGTCAGTTATTCCACTCCACGGTATCCACAAGGAAATGGCCAAGCTGAAGCTGCGAACAAAACAATTTTGAGCAATCTCAAAAAACGCTTGAGTCATTTAAAAGGAGGATGGTATGATGAACTCCAACCCGTCCTATGGGCTTATCGAACAACCCCTAGGCGACCTACCGAAGAAACTCCGTTTTCCCTAGTTTATGGCATGGAAGCAGTAGTACCGGCTGAACTCAATGTGCCCGGTCTTCGCCGAACAGAAGCACCATTGAACGAAGAGGAGAATTCAGCAATGCTCGATGACTCGCTGGATACCATTAATGAAAGACGAGATCAAGCCTTAATTCGGATACAAAATTACCAGCAAGCAGCAGCTCGATACTACAATTCCAAAGTCAAAAGCAGACCATTCTTTGTAGGCGATTATGTGCTAAGGCGAGTTTTTGATAATAAAAAAGAAGAAGGCGCGGGCAAACTCGGCATCAATTGGGAAGGTCCTTATATTGTTACCGAGGTGGTTCGAAATGGTGTTTATAGGTTGAAAGACTTAGAAGGCAGCCCAGTCCAGCGACCTTGGAACGTGATCAATCTAAAGAAGTTCTATGTTTAATACGCAATTTGTTATGTACATGAACTACGGTGTGGCTTGATCCCGAAATGGGTACGTAGGCAGCTCGAAAAAGAGTTCAGCTACTAATAATGAAAATTTGTTTTATTTCTTAGGAAAAGAGTTCGGCTATGCGAACATACAAGATGAAGAAGTTCGGCTGTGCGAACATACAAGAAATCGAAAGTAAAACATTTATTCAAGCAAACAGAGTGTCAACCTTCGCACACTTCGGGCTAGGAAAACCCTCCCGGAGAGCAGAACACCTGAACCCCTTGACCTGCGAGGTCCAGAATTGGCATCATACAATCCGGGATACGAGCAAAGTCAGAGATTCCGAGTTCGATCCAATCTCCGGGGTGAGAGCCAAGGATGTGAAGATCTCTTGACACCGTAGTAAGCCTGCGTTGCATTCGGTTAATCCTTTTCCGAAGCCTCTTCTTTTCCAACGTGAGCTTCCGGTGTTGAAGCGCAAGCGCCTCTATGAATGCCATCGCTGTTCCTTGGTCCCTGATTGGGAGATTCCTGATCAAAGCGCAAGGAGCTCGGATCTGAGATCTAAAGAAGCCGCGAGGTGGAGGAGATCGTCTACTTGGAACATCTGGAACATCTTCATCTATCATTCCGACCCTGGAGAAGTCCGGCATAGATTCCGAACATCGAAGGTTAAAATCCATATCTGCAGAAGTAAGAAGAATAGTGAGGAGTAAAGGGAAATTGAGATTACAATTTATAAGAACGTCATGTCCCTGTTAAGCTGCGGATTCCATCCTAGGAATGGAGTGATTCGCGGAGAAATTTATGTTCTCAACCCGATCCTGCATTAAAAGACGTATCTCCAAGAATGATATGAGAATTAAAATATTTCCATAAATAAAAGGGGCCGAGGCCCATTAAGAGTTCAGAACAAAAGGAAAAATAAAGGAAAGAGAGCAGAATTAGGGAACATTTATGGTAGGGGCTCAGGAACAGGCTCCCTCATCGCCGATGTGGAATTCGAAGTGGAAGCACCGTTCCTGCCTTCCACTTCGGGCTCATTCCGGACACGTTTCCAAGGATTGTCGTCATTCTCCTCGTCTTCCTCTTCGCTATCAACAAGAGCAGCTTCAGTCGGGGCATTCACCGGTCCCTGAACTTGACCTTTAGCACGGAGATACATCCGGAGCATCCTCGGGATCTCTGCGATGGAGTCGAAGTTCCTCCACTCCCACTGAAAGGGGTCACTCTCCAGAGCTCTCACTTTCCTCTCCACTCGAGCAATACGAGCCTCGAGTGTCTGCCTCTTGAGTCCCAGCCGCTGCCTTTCGTCGCACAAACGGCGGTGTTTGTCGACAACCTGTCGCCAAAAAGAATAAATTAAAGTGAAAAGCATAGGAATTTGGGTGAAAGAAGCGAATCTTAACCTTGTCCATAAAGTCGTAGGCCTCTTTCTTCTCCCTTGAAGGAAAGTGGAACACGGCGTGAGGAAAGAGAACGCCGGCTGGCTCGAAGCCATCGCCGGACAGAAATAGGGGGCTGCCAGGATCGGTGGGGATCACTTTTTCGTTCTCCATTATTGTTTAAAGAAATTTTGGAGTTCTTTTAAAAAAAGCTAGAAGCAAACTTGCCACTATTTATAACGAGCCTAGGGTTTATCTTGAAACCGTAAAATTAATGATGATAGTGTGCCCGGGTGGATAAACTATTTTTGGAAATCGGGAAAAGCAGTTATTGCCTTAAAGGCGTGCGGCTTTCCCTATTTCCCAAGGGAAAAAGCAACCGTCGCATTTAAGGCAAGAAGCCCATTAAACACAAAGTTTTAAGGCCCAAGCCCAACAAATTCACTGAGTTGACTAAACCCGAAGTGGGGAACTCGTGTTAAGCCGAGCTCAGCTCTCGCATTCCAAGAGAAAGGTCTGATCAGCCTAAAAATCTCGAAAAAACATAGCCACAAGGCCAAGAAGTGTTAAAAGCGGACCTTGCAAACCCGCATATAATTTTAACCAAACCCCCTTGGGATCTAAACCTAAAACAAAAAAGGTTTAAAAGCCTCCTCAGGCAAATATCTTGTTCAGAAGAAACTGGTAATAAAGCCCCCTAGGGCAAAAGCAAAAACATAAAGATTTAAGTCTCAAAAAATATATAATAATGGGACAGGCCCCAATTCGGAGTGGACGCAGCCACTACGGGTCAACAGACACTTCGGCTTCCATTTCGGTTGTCGGGTTTCCATCCGCCTCCTTGGCCGGGACTTGTTCAGAGGAAGTTCCTTGTTCGTTCGCTACGGTACAAACATCTCCTGGGATGACCACGGGTGCAGCAGGGACTTCGGATAAGACAACGCCCTCCGTCTCGTTTGAACCTATAAAAGATTGTTCGGGTCAAACAAAAGGCAAGAAGAAGGTAGTAAGCATCAAGAACTAGTGTTTACCTGCCCAGTCTAGACCTGATTCACTTAGAGGAGGAGATTCGGTGAAAAACTCCGCGAAATCCTGAGGGTTGAAGGACGAAGCGGGAAGAGCTGCCAGACGATTTTTCTTTTCAGCTAAACTAGACGACAGTTCGGATCTCTCTTTCACCTCGGAGAAATCGTCATCGTGGATTTGATCCAGCAAGATTAGGTTGCTCTCATGCTCCTTGATGTCTGACTCCAGATCCGACTTAACCTTCTCAGTTTGAATAAAGCGGATAGCTCCTTGAATCAACTCCATCCCTCGTCCCTTTACCTCTTTTCTGGCCTTCGACGCCGACCTTGCCAATTCGGAATCACGCAACTTGGTAATCGCGTTGTATTTCGCTTGAAGTTCAATGAGTTGGTTATTCAGGGCGTCGGCGGATGATTCGGATTCGTGAAGCCTACCCTGAACACCAGAAAGCTCGTTCTGTAGTTGGTAATTCTGGTCATACTGGTCCTTCAGATCCCCCTTTATCTTCTCAAGCTCAGATTTGAGGCCGTCTACTTGATCTTCTAGCTGTTGCTTAGAGCCCGAGGATGAGTGAAGGTCAGTTTCAAGGGTAGTAAGCTTGCTTCTCCACGATTCAACCTCCTGTTGCTGGCTAAGCAACAGTCCCTCATAGTGTTCAATCATGTCGTTAAGTTCGCTGTTCGCCTGGCATTTCGTATAAACTCGAGATGATGAGTCAGTTGGAAGACTAACGCAAAAGATGAATGAAGTAAAACTAACCCGAGATGAGTGATGCGCATGAAGCAAATAGCGTTCGCGGATTGCAGGACGCCACTTGTCGAATTCCGGCAGGATTAGACCCGACCGGGTCTTAAAGCATCGAAAAACGCTACCTTCTTTCTCCATAGCTGTAAAGGAAGAAGAAGGGAATTTGTAATATTTTGAATCAAGATGAAGTGAAAACCCTTAGGAATGCGTAAATCATTACCTGTAAGCGATCTGATTTGGGGGACAAGAGCAGGTTTCGACTTCGGAGAAGCATCTTGAGGTCCAGAACTCTCCTTCTGAGGAGATACGTTCCGAGCAGTCTTCTCACCACTATGTTGGGAAGACATGTCAACTGGGGGAGGGGGACCCATCGGCTCAGTAGGAGGGGACGAACGAGGAGAACGCTCAGTCCGGGCCCTCGACTTCTCTCTTTGTGGAGAAGAGTCACTGCGAGATGACTTGTCTCTCTTCCTGCGAACCAAATTCTTAAGCGGTTCGTTGCTAAAGTCATCTCGGGGAGGTCGAGAAGAGTCATGACGAGGAGACCGGGCTCTTCGAGGAGAACGGTCACCATGGCGCTCACGACGAGGCGTTAGCCTGTAGGCACCCGTAGATCTGGCCCCTTCAGCGGTACCGTCGTCGACTAACAATGACCGACTATAATCTTTTTTGTCAATGGCAGCCGCGAGCAACGCCTTGTTCTCATCACAAGCCTTTGTGATCGGAATAGAAAGCTTCTTGCGTTGGGCAGCAAGGGCCCGAGCCGACATTCCCTGAGACGGGGGAGGGGGCGGAAGGCGTTGAAGTTGACCAGGAGGGCTCATCCTGAGTTTTCGATTAGCTTCTATGAATCGGTCAAGGGTGAAAGAATTCCAAAGGGTTTCCCCTTCGAGGAGGATTTTGAAGAATCTGACGAATTCCTCAGTTGGAAGAGTTGGAGCGATGAAAGCTGCACAATGAAACAACGAATTTAATTAGTAAAACAACAGGGTGATTAAAAGAACTATCTGCAACCTAATTTCTACCGGGCTTCGCAGACCACTTCGATGGAAGTACATCGGAGAGATTTCCGATCGAAGCAGGAGTTTTCTTAATCAGGAACCAAGGATGATGCCAGTTTTCATCCTTGTTCGGGAGATTCGAAATGATGTTCCTGTTGGCGTTCGGGTACGCCGAAAAATACCCCGCTTTCTTTGATGAACTCCTCACGCTTAGAAGTTCGTTCAGCTCGGGGACTCCGATAATATATCCAGCCTCCGCCGCAACGGTTATGATCCCGCGAATGGTTCGAAGGAGATTGGGGGTCAGTTGAGGAAGAGAAATTTCTAGAGCCGCTAAATATCGGACTAAAGCTTCAGGGAGAGGGAATGTTAGCCCACAACCCTTGAAATAAATCTCGTATACACAAAAGTAACCATCACGGTGATCCTCCGGGGACTCCGTAGGATCGGCCATCTTCGATTCCGCCATCACGTCAGGTGGAAGTCGACAGAGTTCTTTCAATCGCTGAAGGGATTGAATGGTACAAGTAGATCTGTAGTGAGGTCCGGCGATATCGTTAGGACGGGTGCAATCGTCAAGGCTAGAACGTTTCCCGTCGTAAGACGGAGACTCAGGTCTGTCGGAATCAGAAGACATTGAAGGAAATGGAAAACTCAAGTTCCAGAAGAGAAAGTTTGGTGAAAGAGACAGAGAAAGGCTTGGCAGGGAGAGAGAAAAAGCAAAGGAAATTTTTACCAAAAGATAAAGATGAAAAGAAAGGTTACCTCACGCAAACTAAGTGGTAATGATGGAACCGCCTCGGTAGTCGTGGGGGAAGTGGAAAGGTTTTTCCCCGTTTTAATAGTAAATAATTAAGACGCGGTCGTGATGGTGACAGATGTCACGCGATCAAATATGGTAAACGACGAAATTAAAGGATTAACAGGATCTTGGCGGGAAAATCAGAAGATCCCTCAAGCGCAATCTTTGGTCATTAAGACGATTAAGCCTTCCGAATTGGGATAAGCACTTCGAAAGACTTGGGGGGCTAATTGTTGGTGTCGGATCCCGCACCAGTAGACCGGGACCAACCAAAGATTGCCATGTAATCAGGATAAAGGCCCACAAAGGATAAGGCCCATTAGGCCCGTGGTTTACAGGGTATAATCGAAGTGGGCGTCATCATAAAGAGAGCCCGGAGTGATCACACCTCGGGATAAGACTCGGAATCGAAGTCGGATTACTTGGGCCAGAAGACGAAGCCCATGAAGATTGGAATCAATTCAAATTCAAACGTTGGGCATTAAAACTCGAAGACCAAAACGGACACATTTAAGAGAGAATAATTGTGTTTAATTGAGAGTTAAATGTCGTTTGTCAATATAAATAAGAGGGCTAGTAGCCATGTAAGAGGGACGCAATTTTTCTAGCAAATACACTATAGTCATTTTTCCATCTCAATTCATAGCTTTTTGTATTGTATTTTTGTCCTCAAGAGTAATCATTCCCACAAAATAAACAAATATTCAAGTGTGCGAATCCGACATCCACACCCACTTGCTGAACCTCCAATACCACACTCTAGAACATCATCCCCAGTCACTTCGTCTCTACCATTAACTTTGTCTCTACCATTAATATTGGTATCCGTGTACGTAACAAAATCACCTTCGCATCATGTATCTTGTACACATTCTCTAGTGTACGTACATTGGTACAAAGTACAAACCATGTCGATACTTACGGGTTGGAGTCACGGTTGGTGCAATGTCACCCAAATAAAAAATGTTTTCTCCGTCAGGTACACGCTGACTTGTGTACGTACACTCTGCCACTAAACGACTGAATTCCCCTGGATGTTCCACAGTATGTTCAGTGTGAATGACGTCTTCCTCAACATTCCCAATTTCATATTCTTCTTCAATTAAATCATTCCATTTGTTGTAATCGTATTCTTCGCCACTACCTTCACTACCGTCTATAGTAGGATCGAGAGTACTTCCCCCCCATAGATCCATCGTCACCCTCATGATCATCATACCCATCACCATCTTCGTTGTCCTCCTCCTCTTCATCCTCATTTGTTTTATCGTCTTCAACGTCGTCTTGCTCATCTACGGCTTCATTATTTGCATCCAAATTTGAAGCCGCTACAATGGAATTTGGTGTCTTTGCACTTTTAGACACAAGGTCACTTTCAGCATCGTCACCATCGGTCCTAGGGACAGTATTCCCGAGTGCCTTGACGGTTGTAATGAAAGAGACAAACAAGTTGACACTAGGATCTCCACCACGAATCAAAAAGAACGTATCCAGGCTCATTTGATTGTCAATGTAGACAAGAGGGCGTTTACTTTCTATCATCACTGACATCTTTCCCGGCATACAGTAACTAATTATGGGATTGCATTCGGTGGACTTCAAACTGAAAACCTCGCATAATGTACGTACAAATTCCGTGTACGTCATGTTTTCCTTAACACGTACACAGCGACCAAACATGCCTTCCTCGGGTTCAAATTTCCATTCTTCTTCTTTGCATCTCCACTCACCCACCGTAGTAAATACGGAAATATCCATTACCCACCTGCATCATAAATTCAGCAGAACCCCATTAAATACAACTGAAAACATGATTATATCTACAAAAAACAAAAAGAATTTCCAACTACACACTTATAAACATATATAAATCCTCATTTAGCATTTTCAACAAACAAAATTGGAAATAAAAATTTCTGGGTTTTTATATAAAAAACAATGTTGATTTCGAACACAATCAAGATCCTACTGTGTTATAACAAAAAACTTCTTAACCAACTGCATTACTTACACGATCAATGCTTGTCTTGGCTCCAAACTTTGTAAATCAACAAGATCAAAACTTCTCCAGCATCACATTCGTTCAGACTAATTTTTTTGTTTGATGGTTCATGCTTATCTCTTACAATTATTCAATTCACACGTATAAACTAATATTACAACAAGTGTAATGATGAGTTTTGCATTAAATGTGACAAGAGTCTTGTCTAAACTTTTTAGCCATTAAATATTGATGTCTCTTTGTTTTTTAATGTAATTATTTCCCCTTTTCACTGTACAGCCGCACAAAACATTAAAAAAACGAAATTATCTTAACCAAACCGGAACAGTGTACCTAACTGAACCGCTTAATTGAACCGTACACGGAACAGTACGTCGGTACGCTGGCAGGGGTAAAATGGTCAGATTTTGGCTAAATTGTCAAAACATGAAAACCAATTCTCACTTTGCCAAACCATGAAATTAAAAGATGGTCTTATGCCCTGGCCTGCAATTTACCCAAAACAAAAATGGGCTAAATTAAAGTCCAAGTGGACAAATGGGCTCTTCTTTAGTCACACAAATGGGCAAAAATTGTCGTTTCAGACTAGTAATTTCGTTCTTGCATCTCAAAACGCCCTACACGACGATGTTTTGTTCTTCCAAGCTTTCTTTGCCGCATCCTTTCTCTCCTCGTCCTCGGTCCTCCTGGAAAACAACTCTGATTGTTTCTACGGTCAACGGCTTTGCCATCACCTCTATCACTGTCTTCTTCATTCTCTTTTGTTGAAAAAGTGTAGCTTCTATGGTACATTCACCTTCTTAGTTTTCTCCATAGCCAAGAAATAAAGATTCTAACCAAAGTTTGCCAGATATATATGACAATCCAAATTGCCAAAAAAAAAAAAATACCATTGAGTTGATAATTTGATTTTAGGGTCATTCATATATACTGATTTTGAGAACTGGTCCCAAGATATTAAGCTACAGAGATTCATCCCATAGACAAGGAGCAAAGTGCAGATGCCAACTTAAACCAAACTCAGTTCATAACATAAAAATTAAGATAACAACAATAAACACAAAGTTATTTTACACAGTAACTTCTTCTCCAAGACACCCTCACATTCATCATCATTAGGGTTTGGAGACAACTAGAAGTCTAGAAGTAGCTCATCTGGTTTGATGAATGTAAATATTCAGGTATCCCCAACAAAAAGGGGATACTCTTAACTAAACGTCGCCATCCACCAGAGAAAGTTCTAAACCTCACCAGATTTAGAGCTCTAAACGTTCTCTACCTTATTCCCGAAGATACACATAAACAATAAAATTTGATGTATTACAACAAACAAACATAAATATATAAGGTAGAGAACTGTGTCGTGGATTGTTATAGTCACTTCCTCCGTCACCATTGGCTGATTCAGAGACAATGGGTTATGGGTTTTGATTTTGGAACTTGGGAATCGAGTGACAAAACAACTTCACATTTACATAGACTATGAAACAAAAGTACAAAACTATTAGATTCCGTAGTTATTTTCACAGCAAAATAATCTAAAATATTTTCAAGAGATAATTGGGTCAGAGACCATGTATATGATGTAAATTAGTTTTTTAGTAATTTGACACAAGATCCAAAATAACAAAAAATATTTAACCCCTCATCTTGCCAATTTTAACCCTACGCACTTCTGATATGTGGAATCCGAATCAATCCATTGTGTCAGACAAATCCATTGAATTTTGTCGTTCTCGAAATAAAAAGAGTGAATTTGTGCATAAGTAAAAGTGGGGTATAAAATTAGGAGAAATAAATTAGTGATTTTTTTTTTGTTTTTGACAAGCTTCAAATAACTGTAGAAAGGGGTTTGGATTTGCCATTAATTATAGAAAACCTAAAGCATGTTTTGTCTCTACGCGTGGAGGAGATACATGGTCTTACGAACAACCGAAGGAACAGTCTGACATTTAATAAATGTTCAACAGTTGAAATGAGTATTAGGCGACAATAAACAGAGCGAAGTGACAAATATTAAATGAAACCGACTTTAATTTGAATCTGTAACGAAAACGTATAGGCGGAAATTAAAAAACTAAACCACTAACCTAATTGCGTAGATATCTATTAATACATATAGCACTATATAGTTAAATATATGATTCTATAAAAGTGTATGAACATGTACTTAAATCTATAGATAACTATAAATTCCTTAACTAATTGAGACATGTTTACCCAAAGTGATAACCTTATCACTAATTCGAGTGAGATTGCATCTGATAGTGACGAAGATCAAAATATCATCATCAAATTCAACGATCTCGGAGGGTTGTAAAGCCTTGAGAACGACTTTGGTCATATTTAGCTTTAAGTACACGATGACACGATCACCGGCAGGTTCTTCTCCGTCGGCAAATAAACGAGAAAGAAGCTCCATATCAGCCATCCTGCAAGAAAAAAGGTGAAACGGTTTTTAAAATTTAGATCTACAAAGGGGAGATGACAACATGCAAGTTAAAAATGGAGATCCACGGAAAATTATGAGTGTCTATATGCAGATCTAAGTAAAACAAGTATAGATACAAGTGGATCAGGGGAGGCGTAACAGAAAATTTAGAGTTTAAGTTTGGAAAATAGAAGTCGAATTTAGAGTGAGAGAATTGAAACGATGGACGGTAAGACCGGAAAAACTAACGAAATCGAGAAACAAAACTTTGTGTAGAAAAACGTTGAAGTGTCATGGTAAGCCTCTGCAGATTTATCTACCCTCTGGCTTACCGAGTTGGAAGACGATGGGAGTAAGAGTTTTTAGAGAAAGAAAAGAAGGGATGAAGATGAAGAGAAATAAAGTTAATCCAAGCGTCTATTCTCTCGTGTGAGGGTAAAGAGGGCAAAAAAATGGGCTGAAATTAACATTGTCATGTGCTCAAAAAGATAAAACGAAAATTTTTAATACTCTTAGATCGGTTGTTTATGAGCCAATTATCTCAAATAAAATAGCGTGTTATATCTAACTAGTTATTATAACTATCCGATTCTTGGATGTCTAGTTTCTCTCTTGTTCATCATCCCTACTTTTCATTTTGTAAACCATAATTCCCATCCGCCTTTAACATCTCCGCCATGTTTTTTTTATCCTTTTTTTGCCATGAGACCAATTAGTAATTTATGGTACAGTGTGAATGAGGAAAAAAAACATGGAGATAAATCACGTAGTGATTTGTAGGATCGGTAGATAAATCTTTGAAACCTCTAAACTTAGAGAACCGTCAGACGAAGGTGAGGCTCACAGGATGAGAGAGGGTGTGAGGGCCACAGACGGTGGTGGTCGGAGTGTTTCAATAAGTCTTCAATCACAACTTTAAGAGATGAAACATCTAAGTCTCAGAGGTTCAGTATTTTATAATATTGCTCTAATGATGAACATTTGTCTTAAAAGTTCAAGGGAGTTCTCACATCTTGTAAAGAAAAATCAGTTCCATATTACCCCTTTAGAATTATTTTTATGCTTGTGTTTGTTTAATATTAAACCAAGCAAATCCCATTTTACTAATATTTGTGTAATATATAAATTTTTTTGTCAATAGATATAATTCAACTAATTGATTTAGAAATCCAAACAAGAGAAGCTGCTTAAGTAAAAGAACACTGAACAATTAATCGCCTAGGCGGCCGATTTTGGATTTCTTAGAGTTGAACAAAATCGGGCGTTTATACGCCTAGGCGGCCGATTTTTTGAACAAGAATATTATTATATATAATAATATTTGAATAAATATATTTTTTTATTTGATTTTTTGGAATATGAAAGATAACTTTCTAAAATTTGTCATAATATAATATGTTTATCAATTAGAAATATATTTAAATGAAAAGTTTCAATTGTAAAAGTTAAATGGAAAATATGATGTGACACACATGTGGACGATGAAGTATCATCACCATAAGAGAGACAAACTAAGTTAAAAATATATAGATAATTAAAATGCTTTAGATAAGCCTGAAATTGAATAAGCAACATACATTAGTATTCTATTGTACATTCGTCGTAACATAGCTCTTTGGCATCAGGATAATCTTCTTCTTTAAAACAAAATTTCTTCTTAGCTCTCGGTCTGAAACAACACCAACAATCCTTTTTAAATGTAATCTTGCAAAAGGTTTTGATACACGGTGGTATTGAAATATTGAGCATCGATCTATGTATCTCTCCACCCTCCATTCTACCTACACATTGATTTGAAACACAAACCAAAATTTGAGCAACGGAAAAAAAGAGACCATTTGATATATATATATATATATATATATATATGTGTGTGTGTGTGTATAGAGAGATAAACCTATGCTTACACTCATGTAAAGCAAAGAGGGAGAAGATGACTAGGCATATTAGAGCTATATGTGATGATTTCATGTTTTGGATCTCTCAGATGACCTACTTGTGGTTCTTGTTTGTTGTAATTGGTAAATACATAATGTGTATATATATAATCCTCCATTTTTACAGATTTTATACCATTTCCAATATCTAAAATAATTTTTTATAATTTACGAAATTTCAATATTTTAAATATTTAACCAATTTTCCATATTTTTTTGTTTAGTCTATTGGTAGATGGATTTATGTAGATTTGTTGATATTAAAAGTTCCTAGATTCTATAAAGTTAGTAGATTTAAAAATCGTATCAATCAACATTTAAAGTTTCTAGTAAAAGATTTTGATGAATTTTTCATAAACTGTCATTATATATTAACTTTTTCTGAAACTATTCAATTATGATTTCCCACAAAACAAATATCATTTTTAAAAGTTAAATAATCTTTATTATTTTATTTTATTTTTGAAGAACGGTAATAATATTTTTTCGTTTGTTTAGTGGATATATAGTAAATATTATAAACTTAAATGAATTATACATTATGTTGTTTAAACTTTAGACATTATGTTAAAATTAAAGTTTCTTTTTTAAAAAAGTTTTCCTTTTCTTAAATAGAAGATTTGTGCGAACTAATATATGTTTATGTTTTTCTATAATTTTTTCAAATATTTTTTCTATATTTTTAATTTTGTTTATATAACTTTTTTTTATGTGTAGCATAATCCACTACCCATTAGTTTTTCTTTTTTTTTCATATTGTTCTATCTTATGCACCATTTTAAGGCGATTTCATCTTAAAAATCCAACCATCTTCTTATGTTGTTTGTTTTCGTATTGTTTATGTCATTCTCTTGACGTATTGGCACATTGTATATGGGAGTCAAAATATAGGTTTTTCTATTTCAACTAAGTAGCTTTATGGTTAGTTCAAAGGAAGTTAATATTAAAAAACAAAAACGAAATTCTCCTAAATTTTGTTTCATGTTAAAAAGTGCAATAAAAAGCGGTGAAGCTGTACTATTCAAGTTAGTGAAAATTAAACTCTCTTAAATCAATCGTTTTTAAACCACCAATGGATAACAAAATGATTTATTTTACTTGTAGAGAAATTTTGGGTAGAACACTAAAGTTACTTCGTAGTTTCAATTTAGTGGAAATATCATTGATTTTTTTAGAAACAATCTTAGTTTTTTTTATGGAAGAATCCCTCAGTTGAATGCTTTATAATTTGATCATCTATGTGTGCATGTGTTTTTGTTTGGATCAAAGATCATACAAGTCTCACAGATCATGTTTATTTCAAAAACGTTGCATAGAGGTTTTTAATTAATTTTCGAACAATTTTACTTGCAAAGATTTTGGAGTCAAGTTTAGTTCAAATCATTGGTTTCGAACAAATCATGTATGTACCAAGAATACCATTATTACTACTAGGTTTACCTTTTTGGGAGTTTGGAAATAGATATGATTTTATATTTATAAAAGAAAATGATCAAATGTTTGCGGGAACATATCGATAGACCATATTGCATGATATTAAATTTAGATAGTGGTATAACTTTAATATCATGCATAAAAGAGATGAGTTAAGAAAGATATTTTCTGGAGGAGCTATCTCCAGTTATCTGCCAAGGAGTTCAAGCTCCCAAGAACAAAGTAAAATAAAGCTTAGAGTGTGAAGTTTTTGCTAACTCATGTAAATATCATAAATATGAAAAGTCAGGTTTTACAGAATATGATAAACCTATACATATGATTCCTTGGCAAAAAAGATAAAACAAGGAGATCACAAGATCCTGGGACAATCTTGGTAGAAATTATCGCAGCCAAATCGCCATTAACTTTCGGAAATTGCGTCTAATTCTTCTAGAGCTGATGATGTTCTTGATGTCTCGATCGATGAATTTGAAGAGTGTGGGTGGAGGTATCGTTGTCGAATTGTGGAGGACGTTGTTTCGCTGTCTCCAAATGTGGAAGATGGTTGCCTGAACTGCTAGCTTTCGGAGGGTTGAAGGAGCGGCCGGTGACTGATGCCTTGTCCGAGGAGTTCTGACCAAGTTAAAAAGACTCCATGGAGATGATCAAGCCGTGACCGCACTAAACTCCAAATCTCCATCGCGAAGTCGCAATTGATGAATAAGTGGTAATGTTCATGCCCCAACACGTTTGAGTGTTGCAAGTATCAATGATGAGTGTGAAGTTGCAAGTATCTCCAACACGTTTTTCTTTCATTTAACCTAAAATCCACCATTTAATCGGAGTTACTGCGGATACAGCAACCAAAGCATCAAGTATTTATACTTCTAGAATATAATTAGTGGGATCATCATATGCACAATGCAAACAAAGCAAAGCAGGAACAGATGAACAACGTTCTTTGACGTATTATGATAGCATTGCCATGTTCACAGACTCACAGTCCTTCATAGTCATTATACCGTAATAACAACACCTTCAAAAGAGTAGCTCATGTAGGATAATCCGCCATGATCGGACTTAATTTATTAAAATAGTAAAAAAAAAAAAAAGGTACAATGATCACAAAAAAAAAAAAGAAAAAGCATTGATAAGAGCACAAAATGACTTGCCCATTGCTTTCACCTAACTCCAATGATCATCTCTATCTTCTTCTCCTTGTCCCTTCTCAGTCTGATTCTGAATCTGATCGACAATAATATTCTGGCTTACCAGTGGAGGATGGGCTGACTTGAGTTGTTTTAAATCGTTCTTGCGTCTCAAGACGTGGATATGTCTTTCGTTTCTTGACACTAGAAGATGGAGATGAGTATATACATTTATACGAGTCTGAAAACAAACGCCCTATACGACGATGTTTTGTTCTTCCTAGCTTTCTTGGCCGCATCCTTTTTCTCCTCCTCGAACAACGTAACTCACTTTCTCTTTTGTTGAAAAAGTGTAGCTTCTAATTAAGGTACATTCACCTTCTTAGTTTTCTCCATAGCCAAGAAATAAAGATTCTAACCAAAGTTTTCCAGATATGACATTCCAAATTGCCAAAAAAGAGTTACCATTGAGTTGATAATTTAATTTTAGGTCATTCATATATATACAAGCAGCAAAGTTCATATGTTAAATTAAACCAAACTAAGCACAAAGTCCTTCTACACAGTAGCTTCTTCTCCGAGATACCCTCACATCCATCATCATTAGGGTTTGGAGACAACTAGAAGTAGCTCCTCTTTAACCAAACCTCACCAGATAAACCACATTCCATGAATTCTTCCCATTTGGGTGATATGGATCTTGAATATTGTCTTCTCATCCGGCATATGATCCTTAGCAACAGAATTCGTGATCTTCTGAACACTCAAACGAAATGATTCACATATCAATTTATTATATATAAAAAAAAAGTCATTCCTCAATCCAGAGATTTTGTTTAGAGTGTCTTGGCTAAAGAGTGAATTCTGCAGCAGTTGGTGAAGAGGCACTTGCGTAAACTCTTCGGGCTCTAACCACTTTCTTGGTCCTTTTAGAATTTTCGGATTCCTTAGGTGGCTTATTCCCAAGGTTGAGCTTCCTTCCATTAGATTCAGCGGCAGGTTGTCGGGCCACGGTTAGAAGATACCATACCACTAGCTCTTCCCTCATGTCATCGTCCTCTTGTTCTGTTTTGATACGACCTGTTTCATCACCAATACTAAATAATCTTTATCCAGTTCACTGTTTCATAATCAGAAAAACAAATCTTACTTGAAGAAGCCAAGAAATCTCTGGATTTTGGAGGTTGCATCATCTCCTTCCCATCTTGCTTAAAGATGATCAAGTAAAGTGCATTTTTCCTTTGTGAGTGAAGTTTATAAACTCACTGTTTCCCAAGGCATTGTCTCTCACAAACTTCCCCCAGGCCCCATCCGGACTTCTCCATGTAGTAGAATCTCGGGTTTTTTGAGATTACTACTTCCCAAGAGCTTCCCCATTGCGCTCTTATCTTCATCTTACTTGAGAGCTCTCTGTTGGAGAAGCTTCTCACAAAGTCATGAGGAAGTGCTCTCTTTGGTTATGCAAATTAAATAAAATGAAGAGACAATATAAGAAAACTAAAATTTAAATAAACCTGACTGTGATCTAAATTTAAATTTTAAATTTTAAATGGCCAAACATGTTGAAATCTCTACCAAGTTTCCAAGGAAATGATTCAGTCAAAGTGGTTTTTGATGGAAAATATGCAGTCGAGAATGCATTGCTCAAAAAATAAGAAAAAATATGCTTAGTGGAGAGTTGAGAGGAGGCTAGTAGTAGAGATATCCCACACCGAGTGATTAATACATCGTTTCTTTGTGATATACTAACCAAAATAGTTCTAGTCTCTGAACATGTTAGGAGCAAAACCCAAATACGAGCCCGGAAAAATAAAATAAATAAAAGGGAACCTTTCAGACCGCCATGCGACCACCCCCAGCAACCTCCAGAAACTCTAAGAGTGTCGTAGCCGTCAAGTTGACGGCGTCAACCACCCCTCTGATCGTACGGTTATGCCTCACATCCACTAGGGTCCAGGGACTGTCCCCTAGAGGTTAAAGTCAAAGTGAGATCATGTATGTTTTTTTTTTTTTTTTGTCACACATAACTCTAATGTGTTTCTTTAATTTATGAAGAAAATGTTGTTATTATACAATTAAAACGAGAGAGAAGTTGTTATTATCCAATTAAAAATAAAATGCTGAAATCATGTGTTTAACTTATCTAATATATAATTTTAAAATCTTAAAATATTTTATAATACATAAAGTAATTATCAAAGTTTAAGTTTTTCTTTAAGAATATGTGTATTTATGTTTAAAATTATTTATTGTTAATAGTAATTACTTTTTAGCTTTAAATATTTTTATAAATTATCAAAAGTGATTTATTAAAATAGACGCGGGTCCCGTGATCTCAAACGGGACGTATGCAGATAACTATTTACTCTCGCAGGTATTTTAAACCCACAGCAGGATGGGTTTGACTTGCTGGTCAGGTCTCAATCTTACTATGGTTATGATTCAACGATTCAAATAGTTTTATTTCAGATTTTACAAAATGTGTAGTTATCTTTGTAACAGCTTGAAGTTCCCTCCCATATCATAAATCCTTCTCTCATATGAAGTTAGCAAAACTCTATGGAACTGTGTAACAATACTTTATCGCATCAATCACACATTTTAAAGTCCAATTGAGAGTAAAATGCATGTGTACTGCAAAATAAAGTAGACATTACTTAATTAGTAAACATATAAAGGTGAAATTTCCTAGTATTAGATGGAGAAAGGACTTAATATTTTTGTAGTAACCAAGTTATTACAGCCGAAACTTTTTATCTCAAATAAGTTTATTTTATTTATATAATTTTTTATTATTTGCACTATAATCCTCTACCCATTAGTTCATTGTTTTTCTATTCTTCTTTCTCATATATTTTCATGCAATTTCCTCTTAAAAACATAATCATCTTTTTTATGTTGTTTGCTTTCAAATTGATTATATCATTCTTTTGATGAATTGGCACATTGTATTCGTCTTGGAAATCAAAATATAGGTTTTCTATTTCAGCTAAACAACTTTATGGTTAGTTCAAAAAAAGTTAATACTGCAGTATTGATAGTGAAAAATAGTATTAAAATGCCAAATAAAATTCCAAAGAATTGATTTCATGAAAAAAATGCAACAAAATAAGAGGTGGTAATTAATACTCAATTATTCAAACTAATGCAAAATAAACCCTCAAAGCAAACATTGTTAAAAAAAACAATGTTAGACAAAATGCTCCATTTCACTTGTATGGAATTTGGGTAGAACCCTAAAATAACTTCATAGTTCCGATTTAGAGAAGAAAAAAATGATTAGAAACTCGAGATTTTGTGAAAGAAAAAATTAAATCTCTATTAGAGAAATGTGAAAGATCCTGGAACTTTGATTTGATTAAGAAAAAAAAAACATGTTGTCCTGTAAAACGTTGTAGAGAGGTTTTGAATTAATTTTGTGGACAATTTCACTTGCAAAGATTTTGGAGTCAAGTTTACTTCAATACATCGGTTTCTAACATATCAAATATATAACAAGAATACCATTATTACTACTAGGTATAAATTTTTAGGAGTTTGGAAACAAATGTGATTTTATACATATCATAAGAAAATGATCAGAAGTTTCTGGGAACCTATCCATAGACCATCATATTGCATGAAGTTACGTTTAGATAAATGGTATAACTTTGTAAAATATTTTGATCTAACTAATACAATTGTATTTAATAGTATACAAATAGTTTGTTTTCTAAATTAAAATAAGTACCGTTTTTTCTGATAGAATATGGGTCATTTATAATCTTAATCTAACATTTGGGAAGAAAGTAAATAAAATATTCGGGAGTCAACTTTTCCAATATAAAAATAAAACAATGCTTATGTGGGAATGCATAGTCAACATTTTGTTTCCAAAACAATTGTTAAACAATACGAATTAATACATTGTACAACAATGAAAATAATGTGGTCAATATAATTACTACCATTAACTAATGATAGAATAATTATGAATTAAATCATTATCTAGATGTATTGACTATGAAATTAAATTTGTATCATTTGGCTTATGTTTGGAAGAAAATTCAATTTTGATGTGCAAAGAGTTCAATTCCATGGTACAACATAACCATCAAAAAGATTATAACATGTTTTCTTAAATCGGGTTTAAGTTTTGGTCCATTGGTTTGATTTTAAAAAATAATATAAATATAAACCAAATCTAGTATATAAATATATATATATATATAGACATATATATTAGTGTGGTAGAATTTTAATTTTGGCCTATATCCAATTCTTAAGTAAATTATATTTATTCCTTTTAAAAATTATTTTAATTTTCTATTTTCTTTCAATTCGAAATCACTTAAGGTCTTTCTGATATTTGAAAAGGATATATTTTATTCAAAAACAAAGGAAATTTTTTAATTGTTGGATTGATATTTTTGACTTAGTTTAGATTGAAAAGTTTGATTTATCTTAATGGCCATAATAAACTTTTTTTGTCAACACAATAAACTTTCAATATTATTAAATAAATAGTAATTAATTTTACATCTTAACAAATCATCTACCATATCTATTTCTTTTGACCGACATCAGTGTTAAACTCTATTTAAATAAATTCTTACGTTCCTTTTTATTCACATATCCAACAAAAATAAAACTCAAAACGAGAGATCAAAATCAAAGAGTGACCATGGCTGTAAACAAAATAAAACTTGCATGGGTAGAAAATGATAAGTCAAGAGCAAAAAAACAGAAGAAAATACGTGTCTGGTTAATGAAAAAGGTAAAAGAACTAACGATATTGTGTGCTGTAAGGGCTTGTATGATCATGTTCAGCCCTAATGACGTTGAGCCAATGGTGTGGCCATCTGTTGAGAAGGCTCATGACCTTCTAGACGGTTTCTTTGCCTTACCGGAGATCGAGAAGAAGAAGAAAGAGATGAGTCTTGAGACATACCTAAAGGAGAAGACAAAGAAGGTTCAAGAGCAACTCATGAAAACTCAAAAGAAGCACATGGATTATGTCACTGATCAATTGATGGAGGAACTGCATCGTGGTCGTAGAATTGATGATCTTGGTTTGAGTGAGATTAATGCATTGATATCTTTTTCAAGGGATAATATCATACTTCATAGGAAGGAGCTAGAATTTGTGCAACATTCTCCTCTTCGCGATCCACCGGTGCTTCCATTTGAGGTGCAATTTGAAGAGCTCACGGCCACCGTAAATGATGTTATTATACGAGGTGGTCAGGTTGATGAGAGATCCTGGAAGAATTATGAAGAAACAAAAAGGGTTAGCATTGGTAATGCACTAAGGGGGAATCAAAGTCATTACTTAGTGGATAAATGGGTTTTTGCGTCTCCTGAACCGCTTAAACCTAGAACCTTCCAACCAATCGAGATGGATTTGGTATCTTATAACAAAAGTCCAAACCATGTTTTATACGAAGGAAGCAGTAGAAACGAAAACCCTTATTTGGATATAGAGCGAGTTAGGGCCCCAGTGATGACCTTTCATGGTTTTGTTGGGTCAGTCTCTCATCAGTTACAACATCGCATCATCAATACTCCAACCATGGATACTAGTGAACCAAGACAACACCCTTTTGATTTCATGAGCCGTGAGTTAGGTGTAAAAGAGGAAAGAAGCACTGTTAACAATGGTGACTCACAATTTCATGGGATAAGCAACACTAGAGCAGTCAACGATGGTATCCGTCAAAAGCCACCTCCTAATGGAACAACCATTGGAGAAATTAATGGTAGGGAAGGTAATGATGATGTGACGTCGTTTGATATAAATAAAGTTTGACCGTCCATTAACAATCATCATTTCTAGACTTCTAGTTGGTATATGTTCTAAGTTTCATATGCAATTTTTTGAACTTGTGTTTATTTTTCTGTTTTAAGAATTATGACCTTTACAACCTTTGATCTCTGTCATTTTTAAATTTTGTTTGTTTATTAGTTTATGGAATTATGGACCTTTGAATCATTTTCTTTTGTTATTTTTGTTTAAAGTGATGTTCAACTAGTTCGTAATTTCGGAGAATATCAATCAAAGTCTCCTTGATTGTGCTCAAATTATTTCATCACTAGATTAATCTTTTCAATATAAAAATAAAGAGATTTTAATTAAAAAAACCTCGAGTATCAGCAGATCCATTTTAAAATCCTCAACTATATTATTAATGAAAAACCCTAACTAAGAGATTTAAATGACTAAAACCCTTAAGTATTAATCGGTGTATTTAAAACTTCTCAACTAAATTATTTAAAAAAACAAACCCTCAAATATTTATAGATATATTTTAGACCCTTCAAGTAGATATCTGTTAACAAAAAATTAGTTTGGATATGTTAGACCCTTCAAGTAAAGATCTGAAAACAAAACAAACCCTCAAATGGATATTTTACAAATTAAATTGCTCTAGTTTTAAGACGGAAGACAATTCTATGTGAACTAATTTTAAGTGAATCAAATCAAAATAAATTTTTGTTATACTTTAAATTCTTTTTCAGCAATACAAACCTAAAAGCCTAATTGCGTACTTAGTTTGAACTTTAACATTTCAAATCAATTGAACTCACTCATAATTGCTACAAGTACCTTGAATTGAACGAGAGATTCTTTTATGAAATGAATCCAAACTTAATCTAATATCATATTAGATATAAATATATATATATAAAGCAGAATCGTTTGCTTTTATTAATAACTTATAAATGGAAGAGCAGAGCAAAAGTGAATATTATGCATAGCAGGACGAACGTTTTTGTGTCTCCTATTCAAGATGATAAAATTGATCTGCAAAATTTTATTAATAAAAAAGCAATCTTCATTTAAGCAGTTCAATTTTATGAAGAAAACCATTGATCTGCATGCTATAGTAAAAACACCATGACTCTGAATGGAGAAAATATATCAGACAAAGCGGATCAAGCGTATGAAATAGAATAAAAGAAGATCATGCAAATCTGGCGGTACAAGTGTAGATCAAACGGTTTAAACGCTTCAAAATATGTATTGAATGGAGAAAGCAGAACATGCAGTGCAAATAATTATTCCTGTTGCAAAAACTTTAATTTTAAATAAAATATTTTACATAAACTATACATACTAAAAACAATTATATGAAAATAAATAATAGAGCACTCGAGGGAAATTCGTAGGAACGGTCAATACCGTCATGACTCTTCATCTCAATGGATCATTGAAAATGTTGCTCAAGGAGGCTGGTGCTTTGTGGCTTTAGCACTCATTTGATCTTTACTTTGAGTCTTTGAAAGTCTCTTCACTTTATGTACGTTTAATTAAAGCATATGTGAAGAAGAACTACTACTTTGTATTGAGAGTTATTATATATATGTCTATGTGGAGGTTGATTTAATGATTAACTATAACCCATTATGGGCAGAAACTTCTGTTTTACAATCCTAATACATGCAACTTTCTCTTCACGAAAGGTGTGACGAACATGTATAATGTTGATTATTAATAATTTTGGACATTTCTCGAAAACACCACATTTTATGTCTAATTTTACAAAGCTATCATCAAAATCCTAAATTATAAACATAACATAAATTTTGGAGATGAGCAAGTTTTAGTTAGCAGGCAAGTCCCCATATGTTAGATAAATAATTTACATGTATGATTTTTCTGATTATGTGGCACTTACATCCTTGATGTATGAGTATTCTGGTTCAAAAATGGGGATACTTGAAGACACTGGATGTCTCTGTAATACACCAAGGGTTTCTGCAAGTGATTGTAATGTCACTACCCCACCAATGTAGCCCAAGTTTGAAGAATTTCGTGGCTTTACATCTTTGTTACAACTTTCCTCAAGCGTGCGTGTTTCTGCCCTCTCAATTCCCATTTTACTCACACATATCAAGCCATCTCGCACATGACATTGGTAGCAAAAGTGGTTTCTCCTAGATACAGAGCGTAAATGAGGCAAAGTAAAATCAACCAATGCTTGAGCAGAATATCTAGTATATTTTATGTCGCGTCGCTCGATGTGTCGCACAACACTCACAAGCTCAACAGAAACAATTGCCCAGCATATTTCTATCGAAAAAGACAGAAACTGTTAACAAATATTATCTAATTTAAAAATGTCAGAAAAAATAATTGAACAAGTGTAAAGAGATTACCATGGGAAAATTGATCCATCATGGTGCCCATGAGTTTTGACCATATATTGGTCCCTACTAACATATGTAGATGATCCTAAGAGCGAAAACAAATGAGTATTAAAAATAGGTTGGAAGAAACTGAGATATTATGTAGCTTATTAACAAAATAAGAAATCATACCTTCTTCCATTTCCAATAAGCGAATCGAACTTGCTCCGAGTACATGATGATCGTTATATCGGACTGCGGTTCAGTAGCTAAAATGTGTCCCAGCTGGTAGACATTGACATATCCTCGTATCTCATCCAATAAGTTCCAAAATTCTTTTGTCATGTCTGCCATTGTATCTACCATGTCACTGGAAATGTATTGTCTTATTTGAGGAAACAGTTGCTCGATAATGATGAAAATGACCTGTAGAAAAGAAAAGACCAAATAGATTAAACAACTTTATTCTCAGGTCACATAATAAAGGAAAAAAAAAAGTGAAAACATGTATGCGAAAACTCACAGGGGGAAGAAGAGCATCTCTGGAGGAGGAGATTTTCTCTTGTGACCAAGAAACACTTGTTTGGAGATTAGTGAGTTTTTCCTTGTACGAATTTAAGAAATCATAGCACTCCTTAAAAACAGACTCATCATCCACGAGCTTCAGTGAAGCTTCAACATCATATTTATACTATCGACACAGACATTTTGGAAATTAATTAGGGTTTTAAAATTTTATGAAAGTAACCAATGGTAACAAAATTGAAAGCTAACTCACAATTTACTCCATGATAGAATATATATTAGAATTCTTGTACCCCATCTGATCCCGCAACTCGTTCAGTTCTTAGAAATCAGATTGAAATAATTAAACATGGAATCCTAATAATAAACATTATTTGAAAATTGATTTTTAGCTTACAAGATTATATTTTTAACATATTCTAATATATTCCGAGATTTGCTTCCGTAATAAATTTGGTTGCTTCCGTAATAAATTTGGTATAATTTTTCTATAAAAAAAGAAACAACATTAACTCTATCACTTCATTGAATGCTAACAACTGTTAGCATTTATATTAGCATTATATTCTTGAACGATATATGTATCCTATTAAAACGATTCCTTAAAACAAAATTTGAAGATATTGTTTGCTTGCTCAGCAAAATTTTAACTACTCACTCATAGAAAACCTACCACTTTCTTATACCACTATAAATATTTTTCATACATAGAGACTTTCATCACCAAACCTGAAAACCACTTATTCTATAGCAAAGTTAAACTACTCTAATGGCTGATTCATTTGCCTACCTAAGAAATGTTCGTTCTTACAAAATTGCATAGCGAGTTCAGGTGAAAATCCTACACACATGGCATGCACTATTCATTTTTGTCATCTTTATATCTCTAATTGCTATAATACATTTGATCTATCTACTGGTAAAATTTTCGAATTTATTGTGTATGTAATATGTTTATATGTATATTTTTCTTATTTGAGGACTATACCAAAGTCATTGCTAATCGTTTTGCAAAACTTTCTAAAATAAATATATCATCAGAACATGAATATGTGCCGAATACTAGCAATGAGAATAGTAGATATTTTATTAGTAATCTTTTTTGAACATAATGTACTTTGGATATAAGCAGGGCCGGCCCAAATGAATATTATGCCTAAAGCATAAAAAATTTTAGCCCATTAACAAAACACTAATTAAAAAACAAATTACAAAAACGATTGATATAAGACTCAAACTCGTGATATGAAGGGAGTTTAAAGGAAAACATTAACACTATAATATCCCAACTTAAAAAAAAAAAAACTAATTTTTTAATAAACTTTGGCGCCTAAAGCTAATGGAAAAGCTAAAAGTTTTCTATTTTCATCGGGTGTGATTGGTGGGTAATAGAAGAATTGGGAGGAAATTAATTGAGAAGAAAAGAAAAGTAAACGGTAGAAGAATTGAGAAGAAAAGAAAGATGTATATTTTTTATTTGACTGGTGGTTAATGAAAGTAATTGAGAATAATTGATAAAAATTTAAATATTATTATTTTAAATTTATAAAATAAAGTTTTAGTATTCCTTGAAAAATTAAATTAAAATTATAGAATTATTGTAAACCATGCTCCAGTTCTAAAGATTTCATTATTCAATTAAACAAAATATTTTTTTTTTGAAAAACATAATTTAAATTCTACCGACAATGCCGAGATCCATATCTTTTTACTAACCATATGTATTCAGCATTCTGAACACGAACTATCCGCATATACATTCCTGCCTCTGATTATTCTTCGATTATAAGACCATCATTGTTATCTTGTTCATCCGTCGCATCAGGTTGAGTTTGTACAACATCATTCTCAGAATCAATATTGTTAAAGTCATAGTCTTTAATATTATGATGACGAATAAAATTATGCAAACTCATTGTAGCGAATATAACACTTCTTTGTGTAGTAATGTCATACCTCGAAAATTCATATAGGACCCTCCATTAACGGAACGTAATGACGCATGTCATCTATTATACATTTTCTTACTGTTTCAGGATGCTCACCGTTAAAAAACTCTTGGAGATTATATCTTGTGCCGCTCTATGTTCTTTTCGTTATGAAGCTAAACATCCGCGTTTATTAGCATATCCAGAATCTACACGATAATACTTACTTTCTAAAGGTACGGAAAATATTGGATCATCACTTATCGTAACCGCCAAGATACGTGCATCATGGCATCCCGCGACAAAACAATATGTGAAAACATGTCTAAATCACATTTGGCTAGAGCATTGAAGCTTGCAATTTCCTTTCAGTTTATAAATCGGAGATCTTCTCGACCTGGTGTCACCATAACAGGTACATGTGTTCCATCAAGTGCATCAACAAATTGATGCAGGGTCTCTTTCCTTTTAGCCGATAGTTTTCATTATGGTTTTTGAGTCTTTTAACATTATCTAGAGTTTGGTATTTTTCCTTTATTTTCGAGTTGTGATAAGTCCTACCTAGATTCGACTTGATCACCAAGCACGTTATTTTCCAATTCCTTAAGAGATTAGGTTTGGTGTTTTATTATATATAGTCGATAGCCTAAGCTTTGTAAAGGCACGACTTTTATCATTGAATTTATTCAAGAGCTTTTCAACTCTTAAACCCTTATTACGGCTAGAACTTGTGTGTTCTCAACGGAATAAGAAGACTTCGACTCTTGGGGATTCTCAGACTAAACAAGATCGTTGTGTTATCGTAGCTGTGCTACACCAGTTGGTATCAGATTCCAGCGCTTTAATTTCTCAATTAAAGCTCGATCCTTTGCTTTCGACGACTGCTCGATGGCTCCTCGAAAGACTAACGATGAACAACATGAAGAATTTCGCCAAACCTTGGAGAATTTCACTCATGGATTACAAGAAGCGTTGCAACTAGCTGTTGAGAACGCATTAACAACGGTGCTACAAAATCAACAAGGTATCAGACGGGAACGACGTGACGAGTTGGATGAAGAAGACGATGATGAAGTGGTTGACAATCTGTTTGCAAATCCTATCCGAGAAGAGCGTAACCAACAGCTTCGTCTCCGCGACAACAACGTCAACAACAACAGCACTCCTCGCTGGGAATCCGGTTTCCGATTGGAAATTCCAGAATTTGTAGGAGGAATTAAGGCTGAAGAATTTCTCGACTGGCTTAATGTCGTCGAAGAGGTTTTGGATTTTAAGAAGGTCCCTGATGAGTTTCGTGTTTCGCTTGTGGCGACGCGATTTAAAGGCAGAGCTATGGCATGGTGGACTCAACTCAAGGAGTCTCGTCGACGTTCGGGTAAAGATAAGATTGATTCGTGGGAAAATTGAAGAAGTATATGCGTCGGGGTTTTCTCCCATACAATTATGAGAGGACATTGTATACCAAGCTTCAAAACTTAAGACAAGGGTCTCGTACGGTGGATGATTATGCAGCAGATTTCTTTGAGATGGCAGCTCGTACCACGCTTGGGGAAACAGAGGATCAACTTGTTTCTCGATTTATTGGTGGTCTCCGGTCTCAGCTACAGATTCCGTTGCAACAGTTCAATCCAACATCGGTCTCCGAAGCACATCAGCGGGCTCTAGGAATGGAGCTTCAGTACAAGTCAAATTTTAATCCTTCTTCGTCTCGCAATCGGTACCTATTACCACCGCCTAACGAATCCAATTCTTCACAAGTCTCGGAGACTACAGCTCCACGTCCTAACACGACACGTGCGGGTGCTCCACCTGATTCAATCGCGGCGTCGCGACCACCACGAACCGGAGCTTTGCGTTGTTTCAGTTGTGGTGAATCAGGTCACCGACAAACAGCTTGCCCGAACCAGAATAAGAGAGGAATGTTGGCACAAGAAACAGAGCACGACGGTGATCCACGCTATGATGAATATGAGTCTGATGGGGAAGATACAAAGGATGAACTAATTCTCGGGGATACGGGTCATGCTTTGGTACTACGGCGTAATTGTTTACTACCTAGAGCTGCAGAGGAACCTTGGCTACGCTCCAATCTGTTTCGATCTACGTGCACTATTAATGGCAAAGTCTGTAAGATGATCATTGACTCGGGAAGTTGTACAAATGTGATTTCACGAGAGGCAGTCCGCAAGCTTGGACTCAAATCTGAAGCGCATCCGTACCCATACAAGCTAGCTTGGTTAAACACGGGTTCAGAAATCTCTGTTTCCAAACAAGCATTGGTGGCTTTCTCTATTGGTTCTTACAAGGATTCGGTTTCTTGCGATGTGGTTCCAATGGATGCTTGTCACTTATTATTGGGACGACCTTGGCAGTTTAATCGGGATACCACTCATAAGGGTCGCAACAATACGTATAGCTTCACTTTTGGAGGCCGCACCATTACGCTAATACCTTCAAAAGAGGAACCAGAATCGACTTCACGGGCTATCACGAGCACACCGCCTACTTCACAGTCTTTATTGGTAGTTCCTAAGGCAGATTTTGAGGCTCAGATTAGTGATGCTACTGTCATAGTGGCGTTGGTAGCAGCTTCGTCTCCGTTACAGGAAGTTTCTCCTATTCCCATTGCTTTTCAAGACTTACTTCGTGACTTTAGTGATGTTTTTCCAGATGATTTGCCGCAGGACCTGCCCCCATTGCGAGATATTCAACACCGGATTGATTTGGTACCTAATGCAGTTCTTCCAAACCGGCCTCACTACCGTATGAGCCCGCAAGAACATGATGAATTGCGTCGCCAAGTCGAAGAGCTTCTCGCTAAAGGACATGTTCGCGAAAGTCTTAGTCCGACTGCTGTTCCTGCCTTACTCATTCCCAAGAAAGATGGTTCATGGCGAATGTGTGTTGATAGTCGCGCCATCAACAAAATCACAGTTCGTTATCGTTTCCCGATTCCGAGATTAGATGACCTTCTTACTCAGATTGGTTGCGCCTCTATTTTTTCCAAACTAGATTTAAAGAGCGGTTACCACCAAATTCGGATTCGGCCGGGAGATGAGTGGAAAATGGCATTCAAAACTCGTGAGGGTCTTTTTGAATGGATGGTGATGCCATTTGGCCTTTCTAATGCTCCTAGTACGTTTATGCGAGTGATGAATCAAGCTTTGCGCCCTTTCATTGGTAAGTCCGTTGTGGTATATTTTGATGATATCCTTGTGTTTAGCGCTGATTTGTCAAGCCATCTTCAACACCTTGCCGAAGTGCTCCACGTCCTAAGAAGAGAGAAACTTTTTGCTGCTCGTAAGAAGTGTGTATTTGGAACATCGCAAGTACTGTTTTTGGGTTATCTCGTCTCTGACAAGGGTCTGGAAGTGGATCCTAGTAAAGTTGAAGCGATTAAGTCATGGCCAACACCAACATCAGTAAGTGACGTCCGCAGTTTCCATGGTCTCGCCTCCTTCTATAGGCGCTTTGTCCATCATTTTAGCAACATCACGGCGCCATTAACTGATTGTATGAAAGGTTCGTCGTTTGTGTGGACTCCCGAGGCTAATGCAGCGTTTGAGACTATTAAAGCGAAGTTGGTCTCTACACAGATTTTGTCCCTCCCTAATTTTGAAGAAGTTTTTGAACTACATTGTGATGCTTGTAAATTCGGGATTGGGGCAGTTTTAAGTCAACGGAGTCGTCCAATTGCGTTTTTTAGTGAGAAGATAGCGGGTTCCCGAGCTCGTTATAGTACGTATGATGTGGAATTTTACGCCATTGTCCAAGCCATCAAGCATTGGCGTCATTACTTGTTTCATCAAGAATTTATTCTTTACACGGATCATGACGCCTTGAAGCATCTAGGGAGTCAAGATAAGATTTCTGCTCGTCATGCGTCTTGGATTGCTTATCTTCAACAATTCACGTTCGTTATTAAACATCTCTCGGGTCGCACTAATAAAGTGGCGGATGCTTTAAGCCGTCGACAATCACTCCTTGCAACGTTACAAGTCTCGGTTCCCGGTTTTGCCACGTTTGCAGATATCTACCCAACTGATCCTTTCTTTGGGCCTATCTATGCGGATTTACAGCTCCAGCGTTCATCAGACTTTGTTTTGCAGGATGGGTTTATCTTCTTTGGTAATCGTTTATGTGTGCCAGAGTGTAGTTGGCGTTTGAAGATTATTGAGGAATCTCACAATGAGGGCCATGTGGGTCGTGATAGAACTCTTCAGTTGGTCGCTGATTCGTACTTTTGGCCAACGTTGCGTCGGGATGTGGCGCGTTTTGTGGAGAGATGTGTGAGATGTCACAAGTCTAAGGGCCATGCGACAAATAGTGGCCTCTACATGCCACTTCCGATACCCACTCAACCGTGGACAGACATCAGTATGGATTTTATTTTGGGACTACCTCGTACTCAGCGTAGTCATGATTCCATCTTTGTGGTCGTGGATCGTTTTTCGAAAATGGCGCACTTTATTCCATGTAAAAAGACGACCGATGCTGTTCAAGTTGCACAATTGTTTTTTCGTGAAATTTACCGTCTTCATGGGCTGCCTTTGTCTATCGTTTCCGATAGGGATTCTCGGTTCTTAAGTCACTTTTGGCGTTCTTTGTGGAAGTTGCTTCGTACTAGTCTTGATATGAGTTCAGCTTATCATCCTCAATCGGACGGTCAAACTGAAGTAACAAATCGATCTTTAGGTGATATGTTGCGGTGTTTGGTTGGTGACAATATCAAGAGTTGGGACACAATCTTGTGTAAGGCTGAATTTGCTTACAATCATGCGGTGAATCGTAGTACACTGTTTAGTCCGTTCCGGATTGTCTATGGCATTGTACCTCGTGGACCTGTTGATCTTGGTGTCGCTCCGGATGCTACATGTGATCACGGGCAAGCCATTGATTTTGTGGCCAATCTATCATTTCTTCACGCACAAGTTCATGAGAATTTGACGACGTCCTCTGCTAAGTATAAAGTTGCTGCTGATCGTCATCGTCTCGATGTTCATTTCTCTGTAGGTGACTTCGTTTGGGCCGTGTTGACAAAAGACAGGTTTCCTGCCCGCACTTACAATAAGCTCAAGGCTCGTAAGCTCGGTCCTTTGGAGATTCTCGAGAAGATTAATGCTAATGCGTATCGGGTCAAGCTTCCTCCGGATGTTCGCTGTTCAGATGTCTTCAATGTCAAGCACCTCTTTCCTTACATTGCTCATGATGAAGTCGAAGATTCAGGGACGAATCTTTTTCTACCCCGGGTGACCTGATGCAGGGTCTCTTTCCTTTTAGCCGATAGTTTTCATTATGGTTTTTGAGTCTTTTAACATTATCTAGAGTTTGGTATTTTTCCTTTATTTTCGAGTTGTGATAAGTCCTACCTAGATTCGACTTGATCACCAAGCACGTTATTTTCCAATCCCTTAAGAGATTAGGTTTGGTGTTTTATTATATATAGTCGATAGCCTAAGCTTTGTAAAGGCACGACTTTTATCATTGAATTTATTCAAGAGCTTTTCAACTCTTAAACCCTTATTACGGCTAGAACTTGTGTGTTCTCAACGGAATAAGAAGACTTCGACTCTTGGGGATTCTCAGACTAAACAAGATCGTTGTGTTATCGTAGCTGTGCTACACCACAAATCCATTAAAAAAGGCCAATATATTGTACGTCTTGCAAACGGTTGGAGATGTCTCTAAGTTCTTCGACTGTTCTTGGACGTATATACTCTACAGTCAATCGTTCCATTGCTTTAAGAACATCATGAAACTTTCGCCAAATTGTCTCTTCGGCATGTCCAAACCTTAGTGCATGAATATCACATTGGGGCAAATCATCATCATATGCTCTTAGATTAGAATTCTCCGGAGGAAGTGCGGTTCGACCATTTTCTTCCGCGTCATCCGCTGGCACATCATCATCATATGGTTCTTGTTTGAGATCAAGTTAAACTCCAAGCTTGTGGGGTGAATAGCGAGAAGCTTGCTCCAGATCGTGTTTACTGTGTATAACATCTAGTAAATATTTGAACGGAAGAGGCTTATTTTGCAACACGGTTATATATTTTTTGTTAGTTTCACCGAGTTCCTGTAAAAATAAATATGATTTATGAGTATGCTATTAGTAGGCTTGAGCATAATACCCGAACCCTAAGAACCGAACCGAACCCGATCCGAAAAATCCGATCCAAACCCGAATCCAAAGTTTTAAAATACCCTAACGGTTCTAAACTTCACAACCCGAAAACCCGAACCCGATCCGAACCCGAACCCGAACAAGTACCCAAACATACCCAACATATAAGTACATAGTTATAATATATTAGTAATATTTATACTTGTAATAACCTAAGTGCCTAAATTATTCGGATGTTAAGATATTTTCGGGTGTTTTAGCTACTTTGGGCTAGATTCGGGTTAAAATACTTGGGTTTTATAGATTTTTTTGAGTATTTTTCAATACTTTGCATAGAATCGGATACAAAATTTCTAATATTTGGATACTTTTGGTGAACCCGACCCGAACCCGAAGTTTTAAAATACCCGAACGGGTCTTAGTTTTCTAAATCCGAAAAACCCGAACCCGAAAAACCCGACCCGAACCCGACCCGAATATCCGTACGCCCAGGCCTACCTATTAGCATGTTTACAAAAACTTATAAGTTAAGCATAATTAAAATTAAAATATTAGCGTGTATCGATCGTCTCACCATGACGGTTCCATCTTGATATATCCTAATGATTCAACATGCGTACCAGTAAGTTTGGATAATCTGTTGTTGAAAAACCACATTTTTCAAATAATTAAAATTTGCTTTTCATCTTGGGTTCCCATTTAACCGAATCACCAATTAGTTCAACAAATTTTTCTTTGATCCTCCATTTACCAGAAGCTAATTGTACCGTAATCGTATAGTTTTCTGCTTCTAATTCAACGATTACAAGCTCTAGAAAATTTTGAGTTGTTCTAGGCATCCATTTATACTAACCATATTTTAAAATTTTAAACAATCACAATTCTATTTTTAAAAATAATATGTAGATAAACTATAAAAATGATATAAAGAAAATATTTATAAACATACATTGCATCTTGTCCCTCTTGCACCTCTACTCGATGTTCTTTCACAAGCATTTTCATGACTCGATCGTCCTCTACCGACAGTTTTGCGACGACCTCTACTACGTGTATTATTTGACCTACTAGTCATCTTCATAATATATCATAAAATTAGTAAGATGTAATACTATTAGTTAAACAGTTAATACTAAAAAAATTATAGGTTTCCATATTATAAAAATTATATTAATTAAAATATAAAGCACATAAAAATATTCTAATCAAAACAATTTTGCATTTCATTTTTTTTGGCATCGAACGTTCTTAATATATAAAAATATATATTACACCTACAAAATTAATAATTATATAAAACTAAATTAAATTTTACGATACATATAATCTCATTCATTCAAAATAAGTGCTAACAATAAAAACAAAATTTTCCTTAATTAGTGCTACAAAAATATTTGATTAAAATAAATTATAGAAATTAAATGTAACATAAATTTAAATTCATAACACATGTGATGGATAAGAAATTGTAAAGTACCTTCAATATTGAGTTATGAAAATTCTAGAATGAAATATTAGATTGAAAATTTTTAATAATAATAAAATACTTCTCAAGATTATTTTTTGGAGGGATAGAAAGTTTGGAAATAATTTGATTTTCATGATAAACTATGAAAACAAACTACTCCTATTCATAAGCAAAATATATTTCTGGTTTTCCTCCACTTGTTTCATGATAATTATTAAAATTTGATTTTATCACTTTGAAAAGTGTACCAATTTATTTAGGTGATATATTTCCACTTGTTTTTTTAGTGAATGAATGATTTAAGCTGCTATTTTTTTTTGGAGATTTTTTTTTTGTTGCACTGTTTCTTCCCATCAGTTAAAAAAAGTATATCTTGGAATATTTTTTTTGTTTTCTGATATTGTTTTTTTTCAAGAAGGGCATCCAGTCAAGCCTATCATCTTACATAGATGATGGAGATCTAATTTATAAATGCAAATTATGTGGTGCATTTATGTGGAATAACGAGAGGATATGAAACCACATAAAAACCAAAACAACAGTATTTACTATTTGCTGTATTGGAATAAAGATGTTGCATAAACACATCTTATTATCTAAAGGTATGTTTACCAAATCATATTTTTTTGGTATGTGTTTACTAAATCATTGTACTATGCCTTATGCAATTATAATTTTCAGAAGACCCTATCTTTAGGGGGTGTATTGGAACAATGACTAAAAGTCAAAAGAGAGTCTCTTCTTTGGTGGTGGTGGTGACTCACTCATCTTCCTCACAAGTCTCAAGCAGCTTCAATCTGATTCTCGAAGAGCACAAACGGATATTGAAATTGATGAATAAAACCATTCGACAATTAGAAGTCAAATTGTTGCGAGGTCGGTTTTGATCTCCAGTTCTAATGTTTGTTTCTTCGCTAATAACATAATAGAGCTTTATTTGCGAAATTGATAAATTTCAGATGGAATTTTGAGTTGGTTTATGTGTCGTCAATCGTCGAGGTGAATCTTGTTTTGCTTCTGTGTATAGCTTTGATTTTCTTCGCTGATACTAACAACGAATTTTCTTGCAGTCGTTAACTAAACGAACTTCTTTTTTTTTAAATTCCAATTCCTCCCTCGTTTTAATGAGATAAAATTCCAACACGAATCTTTTTTTTTTTTTGGCTTTTAGTCTTATAATTTATGACTAAAAGATGATCTCACGTTTGTGTTATCTAAAGAAAGATGATATCACAATTGTTGTACCTTTTCTTAAGTTTGTAAAGATGATGTCACATTTTTGTGATCTAAAAAAGAAGATGATCTCACATTTGTACTTTAAATTGTCTTAAGTTATGAGAGGGAAAGTTTCTAACTTTGACCACTTTGACTGAATCATTTTTAAAACTATTAATTAGAGGGATTGGTTTCATGTTATGTCAACGTCTTTTCTCATTATAAGAGAGAAAGAGATAGAGATAGGTAGAGAAGCAGAGAGACTGAGAGAGTGTGAGAGACAGACGAGAGCAAGTTGGAGAGATGGCTATTAACCCTGATTATCTTCGGTGCAAAGAAGAAAGAAATAACGAAAGCTTCTTCAAGGTGCTTCAGAGTTTTGATGTGTCTTCGGAAAACTTGGTAACAATGTTCTAAACTCTCTTCTTGTTCTTAATTTTAGGCAATGCTGAAACTTTTCCTTATATGACTATATGTGAAAATGGGTCTTGTGTAAAGGTTGAATCTTGAAAAGTTTGAAACTTTAGGTTTTCTATAGCAATGGATCTTACCTTAAAGGTTGAATCTTGTTAACTTAGTTTGGAAATGTTGAATCTTTTCGTCAATAGACTTTATGGGTCTCAAATAACTCACTGATTTTGGTCTCTGTAACAAACTCACTAATTTTGTTGCTTCTCTGTCTGAATGTGAGCTGTGTGTTTAAAGGTTGAATCTTTTTTGTCTTTATGGGTCTCAAAAACCTCACTGCATTTTCATCTTTAACAAAAATGGTTTTGTTGAATCTCTCGGTTCTCTGTCTGAACGTGGCTGTGTTTTAAAGGTTGAATCTCTCGGTTCTCTGTCTGAATGTGAGGATCTATGCTTTATATTTCACCTTTGTTCTTTTTCAATGTCTTGTTGGGTTTGTCATTTGTGTGTGATGGAATAAAGTTCTTATTATTGTCTCTTCATCTAATTTGCATAACAAAAGAGAGCACTTCCTCATGAATTTGTGAGATGCTTCTCCAACAAAGAGCTCTCCCGTAAGATGAAGATAAGAGCGCAATGGGGAAGCTCTTGGGAAGTAGCAATCTTGAAAAACCCGAGATTCTACTATTTGGAGAAGTCCGGATGGGGGAAGTTTGTGAGAGACAACGCCTTGGGAAACAATGAGTTTATTACCTTCACGCACAAAGGAAAGATGAAGTTTACTGTGAACATCTTTAAGCAAGATGGGAAGGAGATGATGCAACCTTCACAATCCAGATCCTTCTTGGCTTCTGCAAGTAAGATTTGCTTTTCTGATTATGAAACAGTGACCCTGATAAAGACATCAACTGATTCTTTAGTTTTGATGATGAGACAGGCCGTGGTATCAAAACAGAACAATGGGATGATGACAAGAAGGAAGAGGTGGTTGTGTCTTCTGAGTTGAGCCCGACAACAGCTGCTGAATCTAATGGAGGAACAAGCAAAAGGAACCTCAACCTCGGAAAGAAGAAAGCTCGGGGAGATTCCACAGGTGCCTCTTCGTCCTCTGCGGCAGAATTCACCATCTTCATCAGAAGATCATACCTCAGAATGCTGGTATGATAAGACTAACCAAAGACACTTGACACAGTCTACAAAGTGTGTTATGTTCCTAAAACAATTTTATTTTTATTTTTCAGCCGATACCGACAGCTTTTGATAAGACTCATATGCCCAAGGAAAATGCAATGTTTAAGATCCATCACCCAGATGGGAAGAGGTCATGGAATGTGACTTATTTAGCGAGTACAACAGTTGCATTCTCTGCTGGATGGATATGTTTGATTAAGGAGTATCCTATTGTTGCTGGGGTTACTTGCAAACTTACACTCATCAAACCAGACGAGCTGCTTCTTGTTGTCTTGAGACCAGAAGAGGAGACTGAGTAATGATGATGGATGTGAGGGTGTCTTGGAGAAGAAGCTACTAAGAAAAAGACTGTATTGGTCTTGTCTTTAAGTTTTATATTATGACTTTAGCTTGTTTTAAGTTAGTATCTGAACTTTCCTTCTTGTATATCGGATGGATCTATGTAGCTTAATGTGTTTCAGACCAATTTTAGTATGTTGTGTCATGTGTGTTTTTATAGTTTCCGTGAAACTTTAATTTGCTTTCTCTCACTCTTAATCATAGTCGGGAACCCAAATCCGTGGAAATTCGATTGAAGCAGAAACAGAACAACTATATTGTAAAAAATAAAGTTTCTGAAAAACCTTACAATTGCCGCCTGCCGGTATCAATCAATTATCAGATTTTGACATTGCCTCAATGACAGAACAGAAGGAGCTGGCATTAGGAACAATGCCTTCACTTTTCATCTCCCTTAGTAGCTCCTCTGCGAGTTCACTCTCCTGGTTTTTACTCAAACCCTTTAACAGAGCATTGTACGTGAGAAGAGTAGGATTAAACCCGAGACTCAACATCTCATCCCGAACCATGAAAGCATGCTTTGTATCCCCTTTCTTACTATATCCACTTATTAGAGTGTTGTAACTAATGTGGTCAGGTTTGATTCCTCTTCTCTTCATCTCTCCCATCAGCTCACGAGCTTCCTCAAATTTCCCTTCTCCACAGAGCCCTCGCATCAAGCAATTGTATGTCACATCATCAGGATCGATATTCATTCTGTCCATCTCCTTAAGCAGCGAAAATGCACGGTCCATGTTGCCTGTAGCACAGTGACCATCCATCAAGGTATTCATCATCACAAGATCAGGCTTCATTCCCTTTCCCACAACTTTCTCAAACAACTCATCCGCTTCCCTCGTTTTATTTCTTCTACATAGGACATAAATAAGCGACGTATAAGTAAACTGCGTAGGCTGAATTCCATCGGTCATCATTTCGTCGTGCAAAGCAAATGCTTTCTTTGCATCTCCATGCTGGCAATAACCATTTATGAGTATATTGTAAGTGACAGAATCCAAGACTATACCCTTCTCTCTAATCTCCCTAATCAATATCTCAGCAGCTTCTATCTTATTCTCCATAAACAAACCATGAATCAACGTGTTGTAAGTATAAAACGTCGGCACCATACCTTGTTTCACCATCTCATCCCTGTAAGCAAAAGCTGTCTCCAAATCCCCATTGTTACTACAACCACGGATCAAAATATTGTACGAAACAGAGTCCGGAACCAAACCAATCCCCTTCATCTCCCTCAACACCTCAGAGGCTCTTCCTTCATTACACATCCAAGACAGAATCGGATTATACGTCTGCAAATCTGGTTGAAAGCCTTTAGATTTCATTTCACTGATAATCAAACGAGCACCTTCGATTCGTCCTCTCAAAGAATACCCTTGAACAAGAGTGTTGTAAGTCACAACGGTAGGCTTAATTCCAAAACTCTCCATGATCCATATAAATTCTTTTGCCTTCTTCAACTTCCCTTCCTTGCACAATACATTGATCATTATATTGAAAGTGTAAACATTCGACTTAATCTCCATTCTATACATATCAGCGTAGAAGACCCAAGTGTTCTCTATACGATTCAGCTTCGATAACAAACTCAAAATGTGATTACAAGTTTCAGTTTTGGGATCAAAACCTTTTTCCTTCATCAGGTAAAAGCACTCTATGGCTTCATCTACCATTCTCAATTGACAGTAACATCTGACCATGAAGTCGAAAAGGATCGTGCTTTTAGTCTCTAACCGGTCATGGGCAAGAACCAATTCATCGAAAAGGTCTCTTACTGAGTTCTTACGAGTACTAACGACTTCTTTCAGCAACTGAGTAACGGGTTTGGGAGAAGAGAGCTTAGAGACAACAGCGATGGCTAGACACTGTGTTTGAAAGTCCAGGCAACGAAGATCGATGTGGTTGACGAAATTGTAGGCTAAATCAGGAGTCTTGACGAGGCTGAGCAGAGTTGTTGATACAAGGGAAGGTGTGAGTTTGTCTGCAAGGTGTTCGACGAAATGCCACTGAGAGGATCTTATCGAGTCGAGCAAAATTTCAGAAGTTATCGGCGGTAACTCTGACTCGGTGGTTGACGTTAGGGCCAAAGAAGAGAGACGTGCGGCGGTAATAGGATAGCCGGTGTCGGAAAATACTGAGATTCGGTGGCGTAAGAGACAGGGGAATGTGAGCCTTTTCATGGCGCAGGCAAGACGAATTGAAGAGATTTACGCGGTTTATGAGTTGCTGAAAGAATTTACGGTTTAAATTGGGATTGGGCATTTCGGTTTAATGTTAGAGATAATTAGATGTAAAATAGAATTTTTTACTCAAATTAATTTTCTAACTAATAATTTTTAAATCCAAACAACATAAATATTTAGTCCATGATCCTTCCAAAAATGATCCCACTCACTCATCTCTTCAATTCTATAAATCGTATTTCTCTCTCTCTTAACTCCATAACTCACATTTCTCTTTTTCTCTTCTTCTATTTTTTATATTGATAGCTTATTTATTGTTGATTCTTCTTCTTCATTTATTTTTTTCGTCAAAAGCATGTTTATATGAGATCTGGTTCTAAAAAACTCCGATGATAATCCGCGATAGATCAACAATGGCAACTTGCTGGCAGTGGTGTTGTGGCGAAACTTTAGTGACAAACGGCGGTGATTCAACGAAGGATTTGGAGTGGTGGTTCAACGACGGATCTAAAGTGGTTGTTCAACGACGGTAACCGACTTATTATAGTGGGCTATATATATATATATCAATATTGGTTGATATATTGTAACATAGATATATATTCTATATATTGGATGTCTATATCACTAATTTGGTTGTAATATATGTTTGTATCGTGTATACAATTGTGTTTGTATGTATAAAAGTGTTAATAACGCTCTATATATTTACAGATATACATATGTTAATAACACTCTATATATGTATTTACAATTTATATAAAGATTGATAACATTCTATATATTGTGTAATACATGAATGTAGTGTGTATATAAATGTGTTACATGTATACAACGGTTCAAATTTGATAACCACGTAATAAATGGTTGCTTGTATTGAATACACATTAACTCACTTGTATTAAAGACACAATATTCAACGCACTTTTGTTTAAATCAACACAACCCACGCACAGCATAAGTTTTTTTTATAATATTATCGAAGTCCAAGTGCCATTGGTGAACATTATTTGGGCTTCTATCAACATAAAAATTGTTTGTCTCTCCCTTAATTATATATCCCAATTCAACCTATGCGCCAATCGTCTCTGAATGTTAATAGTTTGGTTTATTCTACTCGTGAAAAATTATTTCTAGTTTTTGGTTAAACGAAATTTATTTTAATTTACTTAAATTTCAATTTAATGGAAGACACGTTTTAAACAAATAATCAAAGAACCGCACTTTATGTCACCACTCAAGATAAATATTATTACTTATTTTTTATAAAAAAAATGAGTAAACAAAAAAACAAAAAGAAGTATGGTTCAATTATCTTTTTGTTCTTTTAGGTTTTGAAAGGTAACAGCGGTTTGGATGGTGGAAGACAAACGGTTAGAGAGGTGCAGTGCAGTTAAAAGAAATGTATTATACCTCAAGTACGGTTAATGTGGGATAAGCGGTACAAAATAATGTTTGAATGGTAACTATCACAAGTGCGGTTTGGATATATAAATTATTAAAGTTTTGACTAATAATTTTTAAAATTCAAATTTCTGAATTATTATTTTTTTGATAAATATGTGTAAACTAGTAAAATTTATTATACAAAATATTTCAAATTTTTTGAATAATAAATAAATATTAAATAGATCTGCACCAAACCGCACCATTGTTGGTGTCGGATCCCGCACCAGTGGACCGGGACCAACCAAAGATTGCCACGTAATAAAGATGAAGGCCCGCAAAGGATAAGGCCCATTAAGCCCATGGAACACAAGATATAATCGAAGTGGGCATCACCATAAAGAGAGCCCGGAGTGGTCACACCTCGGGATATGACTCGGAATCGAAGTCGGATGACTTGGGCCAAAAGGCGAAGCCCATGAAGATCGGAGTCAATTCAAATTCAAATGTTGGGCATTAAAACTCGAAGACCAAAACGGACACATTTAAGAGAGAATAATTGTGTTTAATTGAGAGTTAAATGTCGTTCGTCAATATAAATAAGAGGGCTAATAGCCATGTAAAGAGGAGGCAATTTTTTGAGCAAATACACTATATTCGTTTTTCCATCTCAATTCATAGCTTTTTGTATTGTATTTTTGTCCTCAAGAATAATCATTCCCACAAAATAAACAAATATTCAAGTGTGCGAATCCGACATCCACATTTTGGCGCCGCCTGTGGGGATCTAGAAGATTCTTGAGTTGTCAGATTTCTTTCGTTACATTTCCGAGATAAGCAGCAATGTCTGGAACAAGCATCCCTGACTCGTCAGTAGCTGAAACTCTCAAGGCCATGCAGCAAGCCATATCAGAAATGTCGCAGAAGTTCTCGGATGTGGAAAAAGCTGTGGACACGCTTAAAACAACCCAGGTATCTCTTGGTCAAAGCGTCAATACTATTCAATCTCGTGTTCGTTCTCTAGGTACAGGAAATGCGGCGGGAGTTCGAAGAAGTATGTTCAGTACGCCAAACTCCCGTGTGCGAAGTGAGACCAACGAACAAACAACTCCTAACCCAACAATTCAACCGGATGTGGAAGAAGAGACGCAGCTCGGAGATGGAAACCAGCTTGAAGATCAGTATGATCAAGAAAACTTCGACCAACTCGAAACCATGAGAAAGGTTAGCCAGGAACTAAAAGAAATGAAGTCAAAGTTCCACCAGGCCACCAGTTCGGAGCCGGACATCAACCGAGTCATCGAGGAAGCCAAGCGAACTCCTTTCATTCCGCGAATTGCAAATTTGAGAATCAAGGATTCTCGGAAACTCAAACTGGATCCGTACAGTGGATTAGAAGACCCAAAGAGCTATCTCGCAGCTTTTCTGATTGCCGCCGGAAGAGTCGAGTTGGATGAAGCTGATGAGGACGCAGGATACTGCAAACTCTTTTCGGAAAATCTGTGCGGTCAAGCACTAATGTGGTTCACTCAGCTGGAACCAGGCTCAATCAATAACTTCGACGAATTGTCAGCCGTGTTCCTGAAACAGTATTCTATCCTCATGGATAAAAGCGTTTCGGATGCCGATCTTTGGAATCTAACACAAGGGCCAAACGAGTCACTTAGAACTTTCATCACCAAGTTCAAGGGGGTGCTATCAAAACTTCCAAGAATCTCGCAGCAGTCAGCTTTATCTGCCCTACGAAAAGGTTTATGGCATGACTCAAGGTTCAAAGAAGATCTGATACTTCACAAACCGGACACAATTCAAGACGCACTTTTCCGTGCAAATAACTGGATGGAAGTAGAAGACGAAAAAGAGAGTTTTGCGAAAAGAAACAAACCAGCAAAACCGGCAGTCACTTTCCCTACCAAGAAGTTTGAACCTAGGGAGAGTCAAGGACCAAAAAAGTTCGGATCGCAACCCCTCAACAATGTCGTCGGGAAGCAATTCCAAGGAAAAGGAAGGTCGAACACTTGGGTCCGTGACGAAAGTTTGTATTGTGACATCCATAAGGTAACCGGACACTTAACCAAAGACTGTAGTGTCCTCAAAAAGCACCTCGCAGAGCTGTGGGCCAGTGGAGATCTTTCTAAATTCAAGATAGAAGATTTCGTGAAAGAGTATCACGAGGCGAAAGATACCCCCAAAGATCAGAATTTAAAAAGACCTAGGCAATCTAACGAAGAAGAACCTAGAAGTTCGAAGGGAAAAATCAATGTGATCCTTGGAGGTTCCAAACTTTGTCAAGATACAATCAATGCTATAAAGAAGCATAGGCGAAGTGTTTTATTTAAAGCGAATTTAGGCGAAGAAATTGACTTTCAAAGCGCGTCGATATCATTTGACGAAGAAGAGACGTGTCACCTCGAAAGACCTCATGATGACGCCCTAGTCATTACCCTAGACGTTGCCAACTTCGAAGTATCTAGAATTCTCATTGATACGGGCAGTTCAGTCGACTTGATCTTTTTAGGTACTCTGGAAAGGATGGGAATCAGTCGGGCAGATATAGTGGGACCGCCGTGTCCTTTGGTGGCATTCACAAGCGAATCGGCCATGTCTCTCGGAACGATCAAGCTGCCAGTTCTTGCCAAAAACGTGTCAAAGATAGTAGATTTTGTTGTTTTTGATAAACCGGCAGCCTATAATATCATCCTTGGGACTCCGTGGATTTATCAAATGAAGGCAGTCCCCTCGACATATCATCAGTGCATCAAGTTTCCAACCCCTAATGGAGTGGAAACAATTCGAGGAAGTCAAGAAGCTTCAAGAACGTGTTATCTAACCAGTCATCGCTTGAAGATCCAATAGCAATTAACGAAACCTGCGAAAAGGGAAATAATTCCAAGATTTCCTAGTGGGCAAAAAGAAGATGAGGTAGTAATCGAAGTAGTATTGGAGGAAGACAAACCAGATCGGAAAGTCCGAATTGGAGTCACTTTGACTGGCGAAATAAAAGAAGCTTTGATTGAACTTCTAAGGAAAAACAAGACGTCATTTGCATGGTCAGCGGCTGATATGCCCGGCATAGATCCAAGCATAATTTGCCACAAGTTGAACGTGGATCCAAGTTTTAAGCCTGTGAAACAAAAGAGAAGAAAACTCGGAGTAGAACGAGCAAAGGCAGTAAATGATGAAGTGGATAAACTATTAAAAATAGGATCTATAAGGGAGGTACAATACCCGGAGTGGGTAGCAAACACTGTCGTGGTCAAAAAGAAAAATGGAAAAGATAGGGTGTGTATCGACTTCACCGATCTCAATAAAGCATGTCCGAAAGATAGTTTCCCACTCCCACATATAGACCGGCTCGTGGAATCTACCGCTGGGAATGAGTTATTAACTTTCATGGATGCCTTCTCGGGCTATAATCAAATAATGATGGATCCCGAAGATCAAGAAAAGACATCATTCATCACGGATAGAGGTACTTATTGTTATAAAGTAATGCCTTTTGGTTTAAAAAACGCAGGGGCAACTTATCAACGGTTGGTCAATAAAATGTTCCATGAGCATCTCGGGAAGACAATGGAAGTCTACATAGACGATATGTTGGTTAAATCTTTGAGAAAAGAGGATCACATTAAGCATTTGGAGGAATGTTTCGAAATTCTCAACCGGTATCAAATGAAGCTGAATCCGGCGAAATGCACTTTCGGAGTTCCATCTGGAGAGTTCCTTGGTTATATTGTGACAAAAAGAGGAATCGAAGCTAATCCAAATCAAATTAATACCTTTTTAAACATGCCATCCCCGAAGAACTTCAAGGAAGTACAGCGTTTGACCGGTCGAATTGCAGCCCTAAACAGATTTATTTCGAGATCAACGGACAAATCTCTCCCCTTTTATCAAATTCTTAAGGGAAACAAAGGGTTCCTTTGGGATGAGAAGTGTGAAGAAGCTTTCGGGCAACTTAAAGCATACCTCACCACACCACCAGTATTGTCTAAACCCGAAATGGACGAGAAACTCTACCTGTATGTTTCAGTATCAAAGCATGCAGTTAGCGGAGTCTTGATCCGGGAAGACCGCGGAGAGCAAAAACCAATTTACTACATAAGCAAGTCAATGACAGATCCAGAAACAAGGTACACAATGATGGAAAAACTCGCACTTGCAGTAGTAACTTCAGCCCGGAAACTACGCCCATACTTCCAATCTCATCCAGTCGAAGTATTAACCAACCAGCCACTCCGAACAATACTTCATAGTCCAAATCAATCCGGACGATTGGCGAAGTGGGCAGTGGAACTAAGCGAGTACGATATAGAATATAAAAGCAGGGTCAGCATGAAGGCTCAAGTTTTGGCAGATTTTCTAACCGAACTACCAGTGCTGGGTACATCGGAGCAACCAGAGAATCAGACTTGGAAATTGTATGTAGATGGATCTTCATCAAAACAAGGATCTGGAGTAGGAATCAAGCTGGAATCTCCAACATCGGAAATTCTTGAACAGTCGTTCCGTTTACTGTTTAATGCTTCTAACAATGAAGCAGAATATGAGGCGCTAATTGCCGGACTTCGATTAGCACAAGGGGTTGGAGCCGAAGAGGTGGTTGCTTATTGCGATTCACAATTAGTAGTTAATCAGTTCAATGGCGATTATGAAGCGAAAGACCTAAGAATGGAAGCATACCTCGAAGTAGTAAAGGGTCTTTCCAAAGACTTCAAGAAATTTGAATTAATTCGCATTCCTCGAGGAGAAAATACAACCGCGGATGCACTTGCCGCATTAGCGTCAACATCAGATCCTGGGCTAAAAAGAATCATTCCGGTTGAATGTATCGCGGAGCGAAGCATTAGAACTGACAAAGAAATCCTTGCTGTTACAAGATCTCGAGCAGCAGCGCGTGAACGTGGCGAGCCCGAAATCGAGTTGCCGCCTGTTAAACGGAGGAAGTCGAAAAAGCACAACAAGGAGCCCGAAATACTTCCAGAAACTATTATAGAGTCGGAACCGGTAATCGAGGACGACCATCCCGAACCAGACCTTGAACCAAATGAACATCCCGAACCGGAACCGCGAGTATTTCATGAGATTGACCAAATTCCGGCTAAAGACTGGGGGGCTGATTGGAGGGAGCCAATTAAGCACTACATCATGACAGGCGAGCTCCCGAAAAACAAGTGGCAAGCCAGGAAAATGAGAGTCGTTAGCGCGAAATTTTGTCTATCAAAGGATACATTATATAAGCGAGGTGTTAGCGACCCCTACCTATTGTGCATCTTTGGGCCCGAAGTCGAAGTCGTCGTGAGAGAAGTACACGAAGGTCTATGTGGGAGTCATGCGTCTGGAAGGGCCATGGCTTTCAAAATAAAAAGGATGGGCTATTATTGGCCCACTATGGTCACAGATTGTGTCAAGTTCGCTCAAAGGTGCAAACGTTGTCAACTCCATGCGCCGATGATCCATCAGCCTTCGGAGTTATTCTCCTCCATTTCTGCCCCGTACCCGTTTATGAGGTGGTCGATGGATATCATTGGACCGTTGCATAGATCAACTCGAGGAGCACAATACCTTTTGGTCTTAACGGATTATTTTTCAAAGTGGATCGAAGCTGAAGCGTATGCTAGCATCAAAGATTCGGCGGTGAATACTTTTATTTGGAAGAATATCATATGCCGACATGGGGTTCCATACGAGATAGTTACTGATAATGGGCCGCAGTTCATTTCGCACGAATTTGAAGCTTTTTGCTCAGAATGGGAGATCAAGGTCAGTTATTCCACTCCACGGTATCCACAAGGAAATGGCCAAGCTGAAGCTGCGAACAAAACAATTTTGAGCAATCTCTAAAAACGCTTGAGTCATTTAAAAGGAGGATGGTATGATGAACTCCAACCCGTCCTATGGGCTTATCGAACAACCCCTAGGCGACCTACCGGAGAAACTCCGTTTTCTCTAGTTTATGGCATGGAAGCAGTAGTACCGGCTGAACTAAATGTGCCTGGCCTTCGCCGAACAGAAGCACCATTGAACGAAGAAGAGAATTCAGCAATGCTCGATGATTCGCTGGACACCATTAATGAAAGACGAGATCAAGCCTTAATTCGGATACAAAATTATCAGCAGGCAGCAGCTCGATACTACAACTCCAAGGTCAAAAGCAGGCCATTCTTCGTAGGCGATTATGTGCTAAGGCGAGTTTTTGATAATAAAAAAGAAGAAGGCGCGGGCAAACTCGGCATTAATTGGGAAGGACCTTATATTGTTACCGAAGTAGTTCGAAATGGCGTTTACAGGTTAAAGGACTTAGAAGGCAGTCCAGTCCAGCGACCTTGGAACGTGATCAATCTAAAAAAGTTTTATGTTTAATGCGCATTTTGTTATGTACATGAACTACGGTGTGGCTTGATCCCGAAATGGGTACGTAGGCAGCTCGAAAAAGAGTTCAGCTACTAATAATAAAAATTCGTTTTATTTCTTAGGAAAAGAGTTCGACTATGCGAACATACAAGATGAAGAAGTTCGGCTGTGCGAACATACAGGAAATCGAAAGTAAAACATTTATTCAAACGAGCAAGACAAAGTGTCGATCTTCGCACACTTCGAATTAGGAAAACCCTCCCGGAGAGCAGAACACTTGAACCCCTTGACCTGCGAGGTCTAGAACTGGCATCATGCAATCCGGAATTCGGGCAAAGTCAGAGATCCCGAGTTCGATCCAATCTCCGGGGTGAGAGCCAAGGATGTGAAGATCTCGTGACACTGTAGTAAGCCTGCGTTGCATTCGGTTAATCCTTTTCCGAAGCCTCTTCTTTTCCAGCGTAAGCTTCCGGTGTTGAAGCGCAAGCGCCTCTATGAATGCCATCGCTGTTCCTTGGTCCCTGGTCGGGAGATTTCTGATCAAAGCACATGGAGCTCGGATCTGGGATCTAAAGAAACCGCGGGGTGGAGAAGATCGTCTGTTTGGCTCATTTGGAACATCTTCGTTAATCATTCCGATCCTGGAGAAGTCGGGCATAGATTCTGAACATCGAAGGTTGAACTCCATACCTGCTAAAAAGAAAAAGGATGGTGAGGAGTAAAGGGGAATTGAGACTGTAATTTATAGGAACTTCGTATCCCCGTTAAGCTGCGGATTCTATCCTAGGAATGGAGCGATTCGCGGAGAGATTTATGCTCTCAATCCGATCCTGCATTTAAAAGACGTATCTCCAAGAATAATATGAGAATTAAAATGTTTCCATAAATAAAAGGGGCCGGGGCCCATTACGAGTTCAAATCAAAGAGAAAAAGAAGGAAAAGTAAATAAAGTTAGGGAACATTTATGGAAGGGGCTCAGGAACAGGCTCCCTCATCGCCAATGTGGAATTCGAAGTGGAAGCACCGTTCTTGCCCTCAACCTCGGGTTCATTCGGGACACGTTCCCAAGGATTGTCATCATTTTCCTCGTCTTCCTCTTCACTATCAACAAGAGCTGCTTCAGTCGGGGCATTCACCGGTCCCTGAACTTGACCCTTAGCACGGAGGTACATCCGGAGCATTCGCGGGATCTCCGCGATACAGTCGAAGTTCCTCCACTCCCATTGAAAGGGGTCACTTTCCAAAGCTCTCACTTTCCTCTCCACTCGAGCAATACGAGCCTCGAGTGTTTGCCTCTTTAGTCCCAGCCGCTGCCTCTCGTCGCATAAGCGGCGATGTTTGTCGACAACCTGTCACCAAAAAGAATAAATTAAAGTGAAAGGCATAAGATTTTGGTCAAGAGAGTTGAATTCTAACCTTGTCCATGAAATCATAAGCCTCTTTCTTTTCCCTTGAAGGGAAGTGGAACACAGCATGAGGAAAGAGAACGCCGGCCGGTTCAAAGCCATCGCCGGACAGGAACAAAGGACTGCCAGGATCGGTGGGGACCACAGTTGCGTTTTCCATTGTTATAAAAATTATCGAGAGAATTTTTGGAGTTCCTTGGAAAAATTTAGAGGTAAACTTGCCTCTACTTATAATAGGCCTAGGGTTTGTCTCGAAACCGTAATTTAATGATGATAGTGTGCCCGAGTGGTTTAAACTGTTTTTGGAAATAGAGAAGCAGTTATTGCCTTAAAGGCGTGCGACTTTCCCTATTTCCAATGAAGGGAAAGATCAACCGTCGCATTTAAGGCAAGAAACCCACTAAGCACGAAAGTTTTTTAAGGCCCAAGCCCAACAAATTCACCGAGTTGACTAAACCCGAGGTGGGGGACTCGTGTTAAGCCGAGCTCAGCTCTCGCATTCCAAGAGAAGGGCCTGATCAGCCCAAAAATCTCGAAAAAACGTAAGCCACAAGGCCAAGAAGTGTTAAAAGCGGACCTTGCAAACCCGCATATAATTTTAACCAAACCCCCTCGGGATCTAAACCTAAAACAAAAAAGGTTTAAAAGCCTCCTCAGGCAAATATCTTGTTTAGAAAGAAACTAGCAATAAAGCCTCCTTAGGCAAAAGCAAAAGTATAAAGATTTAAGTCTCGAAGAGAAAGTATAATAATGGGACAAGCCCCAATTCGGAGTGGACGCAGCCACTACGGGTCAACAGACACTTCGGCCTCCATTTCGGTTGGCGGGTTTTCACCCATCTCCTTGGCCGGGACTTGATCAGAAGAAATTCCTTGCTCATTCCCTTCGGTACAAACATCTCCTGAAGTGACCTTCGGTGCAGCAGGGACTTCGGGTGAGACAATGCCCTCCGTCTCACTTGAACCTATAGAAGACAGTTCGGGTTAAACAAAAGGGGAAGAAGAAGGTAGTAAGCATCAAGAATTAGTGTTTACCTGCCCAGTCTAGACCTGATTCACTTGGGGGAGGAGATTCAGTAAAAAACTCCGCAAAATCCTGAGGATTGAAGGACGAAGCGGGAAGAGCTGACAGACGATTTTTCTTTTCGGATAAACTAGACGACAGCTCGGATCTCTCTTTTGCTTCGGAGAAATCGTCGTCGTGAATTTGATCCAGCAAGATTAGGTTGCTTTCGTGCTCCTTGATGTCTGATTCCAGATCTGACTTAACCTTCTCGGTTTGAATAAACCGGATGGCCCCTTGAATCAACTCCATCCCTCGTCCCTTTACCTCTTTTCTGGCTTTCGACGCCGACCTTGCCAACTCGGAATCACGCAACTTGGTAATCGCGTTGTACTTCGCGCGAAGTTCAATGAGTTGATTATTTAGGGCATCGGCGGATGATTCGGATTCATGAAGTCTACCCTGAACACCAGAAAGCTCGTTCTGTAGTTGGTAATTCTGGTCGTACTGATCCTTCAGCTCCCCCTTTACCGTCTCAAGCTCTGATTTGAGGCCGTCTACTTGATCTTCCAGTTGTTGCTTAGAGCCCGAAGATGATTGAAGGTCGGACTCAAGAGCAGTAAACTTGCCTCTCCATAATTCAATCTCCTGTTGTTGACTGAGTAACAACCCTTCATAGTGTTCGATCATGTCGTTGAGTTCGCTGTTCGCCTGGCATTTTGTATAAACTCGAAATGATGAATCAGGTGAAAAGTTAACATAAAAGGGAGAATGAAGTAAGACTAACCCGAGATGAGTGATGCGCATGAAGCAAATAGCGTTCGCGAATTGCAGGACGCCACTTGTCAAACTCCGGCAGAATTAGACCCGACCGAGTCTTAAAGCACCGAAAGACGCTACCTTCTTTCTCCATAGCTGTGAAGGAAGAAGAAGGAATTGTAATATTTTGAGTCAAGATGAAGTGAAAACCCTTAAGGTTGCCTAAACCATTACCTGTAAGCGATTTGATCTGTGGGACAAGAGCAGGTCTTGACTTCGGGGGAGCATCCTGAGATTCAGAACTTTCTTTCTGGGGAGATACGCTCCGAGCAGTCTTCTCACCACTATGATGAGAAGACATGTCGACTGGAGGAGGAGGACCCATCGGCTCAGCAGGAGGGGACGAACGAGGAGAACGCTCAGTTCGGGCCCTCGACTTCTCTCTTTGTGGAGAAGAGTCACTGCGAGATGATTTGTCTCTCTTCCTGCGAATCAAATTTTTAAGCGGTTCGTTGCTGAAGTCATCTCGGGGAGGTCGAGAGGAATCATGATGAGGAGACCGGGCTCTTCGAGGAGAACGGTCACCACGGCGCTCACGACGAGGCGTTAGCCTGTAGGCACCCGTAGATCTGGCCCCATCAGCGGTACCGTCGTCGACTAACAATGACCGACTGTACTCTTTTTGTCAATGGCAGCCGCGAGCAACGCCTTGTTCTCATCACAAGCCTTTGTGATCGGAGTAGAAAGCTTCTTGCGTTGGGCGGCAAGGGCCCGAGCCGACATACCCTGAGACGGGGGAGGAGGCGGAAGGCGTTGGAGTTGACCAGGAGGGCTCATCCTGAGTTTTCGATTGGCTTCTATAAATCGGTCAAGAGTGAAAGAATTCCAAAGGGTTTCCCCTTCGAGGAGGGTTTTGAAGAATCTGACGAATTCTTCAGTTGGGAGAGTTGGAGCGATGAAGGCTGCACAGTGAAACAACGAATTTAATTAGTAAAATAACAGGGTGATTAAAAGAACTATCTGTAACCTAATTTCTACCGGGCTTCGCAGACCACTTCGATGGAAGTACATCGGAGAGATTTCCGATCGAAGCAGGAGTTTTCTTAATCAGGAACCAAGGGTGGTGCCAGTTCTCATCCTTGTTCGGGAGATGCGAGATGATGTTCCTGTTGGCGTTCGGATACGCCGAAAAATACCCCGCTTTCTTTGATGAACTCCTCACGCTTAGAAGTTCGTTCAGCTCGGGGACTCCGATAATATATCCAGCCTCCGCCGCAACAGTTATGATCCCGAGAATGGTTCGAAGAAGATTGGGGGTCAGTTGAGGAAGAGAAATTTCTAGAGCCGCTAAATACCGGACTAAGGCTTCGGGAAGAGGGAAGGTCAATCCACATCCCTTGAAGTAGATTTCATAAACGCAAAAGTAACCATCACGGTGATCCTCCGGGGACTCCGTAGGATCGGCCATCTTCGATTCCGCCATCACGTCAGGTGGAAGTCGGCAGAGTTCTTTCAATCGTTGAAGGGATTGAATGGTACAAGTAGATCTGTAGTGAGGTCCGGCGATATCGTTAGGACGAGTGCAATCGTCAAGGCTAGAACGTTTCCCGTCATAAGACGGAGACTCAGGTCTATCGGAGTCGGAAGACATCGGAGGAAATGGAAAAACTCAAGTTCCAGAAGAGAAAGTTTGACGAAAGAGACAGAAAGACTTGGCAGGGAAAAACAAAGAAAATTTCTACCAAAGGATAAAGATGAAAAGAAAGGTTACCTCACGCAAACTAAGTGGTAATGATGGAACCGCCTCGGTAGTCGTGGGGGAAGTGGAAAGGGTTTTTCCCGTTTTAATAGTAAATAATTAAGATACGGTCATGATGACGACAGATGTCACGCGATCGAATATGGGTAATACCGAAATTAAAGGATTGACAAAATCTTGGCGGGAAAAGCAGAAGATCCCACGGGCGCAATCTTTGGTCATTTAAGACGATTAAGCCTTCCGAATTGGAATGAGCACTTCGAAAGACTTGGGGGGCTAATTGTTGGTGTCGGATCCCGCACCAGTGGACCGGGACCAACCAAAGATTGCCACGTAATAAAGATGAAGGCCCGCAAAGGATAAGGCCCATTAAGCCCATGGAACACAAGATATAATCGAAGTGGGCATCACCATAAAGAGAGCCCGGAGTGGTCACACCTCGGGATATGACTCGGAATCGAAGTCGGATGACTTGGGCCAAAAGGCGAAGCCCATGAAGATCGGAGTCAATTCAAATTCAAATGTTGGGCATTAAAACTCGAAGACCAAAACGGACACATTTAAGAGAGAATAATTGTGTTTAATTGAGAGTTAAATGTCGTTCGTCAATATAAATAAGAGGGCTAATAGCCATGTAAAGAGGAGGCAATTTTTTGAGCAAATACACTATATTCGTTTTTCCATCTCAATTCATAGCTTTTTGTATTGTATTTTTGTCCTCAAGAATAATCATTCCCACAAAATAAACAAATATTCAAGTGTGCGAATCCGACATCCACAACCATGTTAAAGAGTTATTAACAACACTATTTTTTTTATGGATCCGAATGGTAACAGCATATTTGGTTATGCGAAAAAATGGGTTGGCAGTGCTGTACGGTCCAAATTGCAGTACATGCGGAAGAAATGTATTTGGAAAACAAGAGCGGTATTTATAGAATAAGCGGTACGAGATAATGTTTGATTGTGAAAAATAATTTTTGGGATCCATATATAATTTTTAAAAATTATAGTTAATATTTACTCTTACAATCACAAATACATTACAAATGTAATAATTCAAATTTTAATTATTATTTTCGAATACGTTGAGTGAAAAAACTGAAAATAACTAAGTTGATTTTGTACCTAGAATATTATTAAAATAAACTTTTTTTACAAGAAAATACTATATGTACTAAGTATATTTATCTATTTACAAATGAAATATATAACCTATTATTGTTAAAACTTTGACTTCAAAACAAATATAAATTAATAAATATTTCACATGACCACTTTGTATTATTAAGAACAAAAACACTACAAAATATAAGAAACATATATCTAATGGATGAGATGAGATTCTACAAAAGTGTGATTATAATATATTAGCTATAAGAATATATTAACTAAAAATAATAATATGTAGAAACTAGTTTATGAAAAAAATTTATTCTCTTTTGGTATATGTGATTTTTGGAAAAATAATTTTTCTTTTTGTCAACTGGAATTTATTAATGAAATTTGTGGAATCAAGGAACAATACAACGCCCAAACAAGGGAAGCTAAGCCGGCGGACAAAGAGAAAGTCCCAAGATACAAAAGCCGGAGGAAAACGATATTTCTCTAGAACTAAAGCCCTAAATAACGGAAACAAAAGACAAGCGACAAATAAAACAAAAGATAACATCTACTACATCCTATCATAATGAGAGCCGATCTCTCGAAACCAGAACCACGGACTTCATAACTCGGCAAGCAAGACCACAACAATAACCTCTAACACATTTTCAAATACGACTACGACGACTGATACACCCATTAACGTCTAGCTAGAAGCCTTCAAAACACAATCCGACCTAAATAGATTGTGAAAGCAAGTAAAAGGAGCAATGTCTAACCTTTAGATTATCACCGATCTTAAGGACAAGAAAGAAAAAGGATCGATACAGCTATCAACCACAACGAACAACCAAAGGAAAAAAAAACCATCTGTAAACTTTAGAAAACTAACACATCTTCAAATAGGACGAATCCGATGTTTAGAAAAGGATCTAGTCTAGAGGGAACTGTTGGAATAAAGGAGGAGAATTGGAACAAAAAGGATAGATAATGGCTGAACGAAAGCTGACGAGAACCTACAAATACTCCATCTTTGTGGTATAGAAACTAATTGAACACGAGACCGGCACATGATCTATGAAAGGAAACAACAAACCACAATGGTCTTATTAATCGAACCAACCGATGATCAAACTGATCTGGAACCATCATCTTCACTGAAATCAGTATCCTCCACAGATCTGGCCGCTTAGACCACTTATAACTCAACAATCGAGAACACCAAGTGACTCTCCAAACGAAGACTAAAATTTTGCAAACAGGGAAACCAACTAACTGCATCAAAAGCATGAAATGGACAAACACGGACATCTCCAAAGATCAGAACGAGCAAATGTTAAACCCGAGTCACGAGAATTCTCTTTAGCACCAATCAGCCAAAACCATGAACCAGTATGGTGAAAACCGTCGCAAATTTTCATGGATCACCACAAAACCATCACAACATCTTCTCAAACGAGACAATAAAACACAAATCCACCACCGCGATCTCTTTGACGAGCCACCATTGCTAAAGGAAAAACGGCCGCAACCACCGACACGAGAATTGTTACGTCGATACACCACCTCCAAAGTAAGATCCGGTGAGAAAATGAAAGACGAAATCAATTAAGGAAACATGGGAGAGGCTAGAGCCAGTGCTAAAGAAGTCGCCGCTCTCAAGCATCACAACAAAAATATTTGGCCGGCGGCTGAGAAATAGAGAGAGTTTTCAAATTAGGATTTTTTGCTGATGTGTTCGGTAGAATTTTGGATAAGTGAAAACATTAATGTCATGTGAAAAATTATAATTTATATATAGCAAATATTAGTAAATTAAAAAATTAAAATGAAAAGAGAAAAAAATATTACCCACTAGGCTTTGCGGATTTGAAAAAAAAACTCTAGATAAAACATTGATATTATGTAAAATTGCAGTCCATTGTATTATCCAGTCTAAAAATCCGCAATTTTCTTTTCCTTTATCCTAAGAAAATTTTAGTTATTACTATTTTTGTTGATTGGTGACAAAAAGCGGTTTTTAGTTTTTTTTTTTCTTCTCAATTCTGCTTTTTTGATGTCTCCAATCATGGCTTATGTAAGTGAGGTTCATGGTCTCGCCATCTAACTATGTCTTGAATGGAGGAGACATATTGAAGAACCGCACCTACGCAACACGGTTCCGCTACTCCCATCACTGCCTTATTTTCGTTTCTTTTTATTTTTAGGTCATTAACTCTGAAAATGTTTACACAAATAAAGTTTAACAAATTATCTATTTGTAAAAATAATAAAAAAATATTTTCACAAGTAGAGGTTTTGATTCTAATTTATCAAATATTTAATAACTAATAAATGCTCACCGCACTACTCAAGGTCGGCCTATGACTAAAGCTCATGAAAGAAGAGTTTTAGGCAACAAATAAGTATATGTAAGCTTCGAATGAGAACATCGGATTGGACGGTGCAGATCAAGCGGATCTACTAGTGCGGTGCGTTTTAACTGCGGTTTGTTAAGAAGAAACACAGTGGCCAAGAATGTACTACGCGTTTTAGTGCGGGAGGAAGTGTGTTTTCAATTAGAGTCACCATTCACACATACTTTTTTTTTTAATTTAAAAATGTAAAAATGAGAAGGTGAGGATCAGTCACACACATTTTTTTTATTTAAAAATGTTGCCATTCAAATATTTGTGCAAAACTACATATTATTTTTTCACCATTCAAATATTTTCCCGTACCCCTTGTTTTCAACTAACCGCACTTGTTCCGCATAGTGCGTTTCTCTCCTATAAACCGTAGTTAAACTACACCGCATCACTTAATCCATTTGTCCCGCCACTGTCACAATTCAGAGTATGTATGCAGAATATGTGCGGATATAGTATTGCAGATAATTTATGAATGATGAATTAATAAATATTTAAATTTGAAAAAATTTTAAGTGCAGATATATATGTGTGGATATAGTAGTGCAGATAATATATATGTGCGGATATAGTAGTGCAGATAATATATTAATGATAATTTATGAATGATGAAAAAAATAAATATTGATAATAAAACATTTTTATATATTATTTATGATTAAAAATAAAAACAATGAAACTAAAAAAATAAATATTTGAATCTAGAATTTTTTTAAAAATACATGTGTTGTTAAAATGTAGTGAAACAATGAATATTAAAAACCAAACCAAAATAATACAATGAAAAATATTATTATTGTGTATGTTAATTTTTCCACAACATATCTACAATATTGTCTTTTATTTGTGTCATATGTTCTTTATCTGCTACTTCAGTTGCTTCCATGTTATCTAAATCAAGATCTCAATCAATGTTGTTTATTTCAGGTTCTATCATTACTTCTGCAACATATGTGTCTGAAAATTTTGAAATCTTGATGAAATTGAATAACCTCATTGTCGCCACTATTGTTTGCAACGTCTTCATAGCTATCTTGCAATTCCAAGTAGGGAGTGCCATCCAACTCGTATGTACCAGCCCATGTTAAACAAAAATCATGTAATAATATTTTAATTTTTTCTAAAAAATCTACATTTAATTTCAACATCCCCAAGTTATTCTTTTGGTTATGTATACAATATTTTAACAGTTGAAAATACCTGATAAGAGTAAGAAGTGCGTCGGAATTTCACTAAAACTTGTATGGTCTTCTTCATAAGCAGCATATTCGTCATCAGTTGGTTTGAATATTTGCTACAAGAAAAAAAAAAATTATTAATGTCAACAAAGGAAATTAATATAAGAAAATTAGAGAATGTTCATTCTTACATTTCCGGTAAGGGATTCGTAACTCGGAAACGAAAGTGTTGTGACTGAAATAGGAGCTTCCATAGCTCTCCATCCAAGGAGAGAGTCCTAATATTGAGAAGAGAATTCACTTTAAGATACAACTTTCATGTAACTTGCTTTATACACCTACCAGACAAAAAGATTACTCACAAACCAAAAACACAAAGAAATAATACAAACAACAACAAAAGAATCGGCACCTAAGATTCTCAGATCCCAGATAGATAACAGGCCTAGACAAAACAACTCTTATAACAAATCCCTCTCCTACAATCAATCACAAGCTGACCACAACACTTCAAAAAAGAGATATGGAGAGGAGAACCATCGAGCACCTTCCTACTCTGAAGGAAGATCCCACTCTCAAAGAACCTACAACAACACCAGAAGATCCCCACCAAAACTAAGGGAACCTACTAGATCCTATGCCTCTCACAGAAGGGAACCCTCTAGGGAATCTTATGGGCACTACCACAGTGAGCATAGACAAAATCTCCAATGGAGAGAAAAACCTGTCTCCAGAGGCAACAACAGAAATGAGTACTTGGATTCCTCGGATTCCTCCAGAGCTCGCAGACCTCCTCTAGAGAGAACTGTAACGGCTGAAGTAACCCCTCCTCCACTTCCTCCAATCCCTACAACAGCAGAAGTAATGGGTGAGCTAAGGGATGTCACTATCCAATATACAAGTTGCGCGGATCCTACTGAGAGTGCAGCAAGGAAGCAAAGAGTGCTTCAGGGGGAAGCCAGAGGACTAATGGCCCAAACTGCAGAGCAGATTGTGGCAGCAGCAACTCTCACAAACCAGTCCTTCTTAGAGTCTTTGGCAACTCCCTCTGATATCCATTCTGACAAATCCCAGGATTTACCTGTGCACCCAGCAAATATCCCTGCAAGTACCCTGCCTAGTGCAAAAAAGAGAAGAGGTCGTCCTCCTCTAAATAAGCCAAAACCTACTCAACTTACAGGATCAAAATCAAGCAAGAGAAACAAAGTGCTGATCCAAAACTCACCTAAGAGAAGAAATACTCCTGAAAGAACTGGACAGCCTGGAGACACAAATAACTCCACCTGTAAAGGAGGAAAAGCAAAACAAAGACTTAATCTTCAGGGAGAGGAAAACGTCCCTTCATCAAGCAAAGCTCTGCCTAAAACAACTTTAATACCAGCCATGGTGAAGGATAGGGTGGATTTTCAAAATCCACCCAAGGCTCTTCCTTAAGAGTTTTGAGCTGGAACTGTTGTGGTTTGGGGAATCCCATGACAGTTCACCGCCTCCAGGAGATGCATAAATCCACTTCTCCTGATGTAATCTTCCTCATGGAGACAAAGAATCCTGATGACTTTGTTCTCACCAAGCTTCAATCCTTAGGGTGTTCAGGCACCAAACTTGTTTCTCCTCACAGCCCAGGAGGAGGAGGTCTTGCTCTCCTTTGGAAGCAACACATTGATCTAGAAGTCCTCTCTGCCTGCTCAAATTTCATAGATACACGTATCAGAGCTGAAGGAAAATCCTTTTTCGCATCCTTTGTTTATGGAGAACCTGACAAAACAAAAAGAAAAGCTATTTGGGATCAACTCTCAGCCATAGGTCAGTCAAGAGCAGAGCCTTGGTACTTAACTGGAGACTTTAATGACATTATAAACTCCACTGAAAAACAAGGAGGCCCGGAACGACCTGAAGGATCATTCATTGACTTCAGAACCTTCCTCTCAGAATGTGATCTCTTTGATCTACAACACTCAGGCAACTTCCTTTCATGGAGAGGGCAGAGATATGAGCATTTGGTTCTCTGTAGACTGGACAGAGCCCTATCTAATAGTGCCTGGGCTGAAGCCTATCCGTCGGGTCGATGTGAATATCTCCAGTTTGAGGGTTCTGACCATAGACCTTTAATCACCTACTTCAGCCTGAAACAGAAAAGACGCAAAGGTATTTTCAGGTATGATCGCAGACTCAGGGACAATAAAGAGATATCTCAAATCATCATACAAAACTGGCAACCAGATAATCAAGAGGAGGAAGTGGAATCAAAACTAGGCCGATGTAGGAGAGCAATAATTACCTGGAGTAGAGAGGCTAATGTTAATAGCAAAAAGCAAATTGAAGAGGCCCGCAGCAGACTTGATCTAGCTATGAGCAATCCTCTATCCACCAGTCTACAAATTGCCTCTATCAACAATGATTTGAAAGCTGCCTACAAAAAGGAAGAAGAGTTTTGGAAACAAAGAAGTCGTCAACTATGGTTAACGCTAGGTGACAAAAACTCTGGATACTTTCATGCTATCACAAAAGGCAGAAAAGCAATGAATAAATTTGCTGTTATTGAAGACGATGCAGGACAAAGCTACTATGAGGAAGCACAAATCCTAAAAGTTATCTCTGAATATTACCAGAATCTTTTCAGTTCCCAAGAAGGAGAAAGAACTGCAACCATCTTTGAGGCTCTCTCACCATGTATCTCAGAGACTACCAACTTGTCACTGATTGAACTACCCTCACCAGAAGAGATAAAGAAAGCCTGCTTCTCCATCCATCCTGACAAGGCACCAGGACCCGATGGGTTCTCTGCAAGTTTCTTTCATACACACTGGAATACAGTTGGACCGCAAATCATTCAAGAAATCCAGAATTTCTTCTCATCAGGGATCCTGCCAAGAAATATCAATGCTACCCATGTGAGACTTATCCCAAAAATCTCAAGTCCACAGAAAATGGCGGATTATAGGCCTATAGCTCTCTGTACAGTTTTCTACAAAATCATAGCAAAAATCCTTACAATGAGACTTCAGCCGATTCTCCACAGCCTGGTTGCAGAGAATCAATCTGCTTTTGTCCCTCACCTTTTATTTGCAGATGATACCATGTTCTTCTGTAAATCAGATAATCAAAACTGCGACACTTTATTGGAGATTCTAAAGAAGTATGAGCTTGCTTCTGGTCAGATGATCAATCCTCTGAAGTCAGCCATCACATTTTCTGCAAAAACTCCTTCTGAAATCAGAGAAAAAGTCAAGACTCAATTGGGCATTCAGAGAGAAGGAGGGCTGGGGAAATATCTGGGCTTGCCTGAACTATTTGGAAGAAAAAAGAGAGACTTATTCACCTTAATAGTAGACAGGATCCGCCAACGGGCTTGCAGCTGGTCTTCACGTTTTCTGTCTGCAGCAGGAAAGGTTACCATGTTAAAATCTGTTTTGGCTGCCATGCCAACCTACACGATGACCTGCTTTAAACTCCCAAACTCCCTTTATAAACGCATCCAATCTGCATTGACTCGCTTTTGGTGGGACTCAAGCATGAACAAGAAGAAAATGTGCTGGCTATCATGGCAAAAACTCACCAAAGCAAAAGGAGAAGGCGGACTAGGATTCAGAGATCTTCAAAGCTTTAATGACGCTCTTCTTGCAAAAGTTAGCTGGCGAATCCTTACAAAACCAACCTGTCTGCTGGCCAGAACACTATTGGGAAAATACTGTCATACCACTCCTTTCCTAGACAGCTCTGTCCCAAGCTCCTCTTCCCATGGATGGAGAGGAATCTGCATAGGCAAGGAACTGTTAAAAACACAGCTGGGTAAAGTATTAGGTAATGGGTCCTCAACCTTTATCTGGGATGATCCTTGGATCTCTCTTACTTCCCCACGCAGGCCTATGGGTCCACCTACAGAAGATTCACATCGTCTCACAGTGGACTATCTAATCTCCCCTGAATCTCTTGACTGGAACAAGGAAGAAATCAAGCATCTCCTTCCAGATCTTGAAAGAGAGATATTGGAGATCAAACTAAGTAAACTAGGTGCTGCAGACGCCTATGCCTGGCTCCCTGCAAAGAATGGCGTATACACTGCGAAATCCGGGTACTACACCAGTGTTAGTACAAAACCTGAGGAGACAACCCCGCAGCACGACTCTCTTAAAGATTTCAACTGGAAGATGCATATTTGGAATTCTCATTGCTCCCCAAAATCAAAATTCTTTCTCTGGAAAGCAGTTCGCGGAGCCTTACCAGTTGGAGAAAACTTACGCCACAGAGGTATCAATGCGACAGCTAATTGCCCTTTCTGTGGAGAAATTGAAAGCACTCTACATCTCTTTTTCACCTGCAATTTTGCAAAACAAGTGTGGGCATTAGCTCCTCTCAAATTCCCTTTGGACACCCATCGTTTGACTTCCTTCAGAGAGGGAATTGAAAAAGCAAGAGACTTAATCTGCTTACCACCAACGGGCATCGGTCTTGGCCCTCTTCATCCCTGGATTCTATGGAAAATCTGGCTGGCCCGAAACCAACAGATCTTCGATCATCGCCATGATCCTCCTCAAGAAACTCTAACTCAGGCGATCTTCCTTGCCCAGGAGTGGCAATCTGCTCAGACTCGGATTGAGAAACCAACACCAAAGCGTTTCCCGGAGCTGACTCCACGACCTGATCCTGAACTCATCGTTTGTCACTCGGATGCGGCTTGGGATGCAGAATCAAAGACGGCGGGACTGGGTTGGATCTTCACAAATCAGGCCTCGGGACTGAAACAACAAGGATCATCGACATCGATACATACCCGATCACCTCTTATGGCAGAAGCCCTCGCTGTGCACCTCGCTCTCACTCACGCTGCAGATCTAGGGTTCACCAAACTCTTTCTAGCTTCAGATTCAAAACAATTGATAGAAGCCATCAATTCGGAGACTCCTTTGAACGAGCTCCACGGGATTCTCCACGATATCCTGATCCTTTCTTCATCTTTTCAAGCAATTTCTTTTAAGTTTACCCCTAGAGAGAAAAACAGAGAAGCCGATGCCTTGGCTAAGCTTTCTCTTCGAAACTTTGTAGCTGCCTCTATTTAATTAATGAAATGGAAAAACTCTTTGCCCAAAAAAAAAAAAAAAACAACAACAAAAGAAAGAAAATTACCTCTCTAGGACTTTTAGGGTTTGTAGATTGAATCCCAAGATTGGTAAGAGCATTTTCGAACAACTTTTAGAGAGTCAATGCGCCCATCCGGTTCCTTAGGTGTCTTGTTGATTAGATCATCAACAGACAAATAACAATCCATGGAATCATATCATTAATCTTCAAGAGACCTTCAAATTGGCGAAGGATCGCATGCGCCCAACAATCAAACTCTTTTTGAACTACAGTAGATGAACTAAGAATCCATGGATTCTTAATTCTCCAACTCTCCAGTTTGTTTTTCTTTAGACTTTTAGACAAACTCTTCCGCACAGTTGGGGAGACCACAATGGGAAGCATCTTAAAGACTCTTCGATTTGTCAAGATGTCAAATGAAGGCCAATCAAGCACCTTGTGAATAGCCTGAAAGAAATTTCAAAAATGTCAATCTGAAGATACTTAAAAAAAATATCTAAAGATAACAACATCAGAAATTTACTAAGAAATTTTAAAAATGTCAATCCGAAGATACTTAAAGAATATCTAAAGATAATAACATCAGAAATTTACTAAGAAGTTTCAAAAATGTCAAATCCAGCTAAAGATACTTAAAAATGTCAATCCGGCTAATTATATGAAGATGCTAACAAATAACAACAACATAAACCAAACTAACATAAATCAATAGTAAGAAAGAAGATAATTACCGACAGATGAGATCCAAGATCTCTAGCCACATCTCGAAGTACAGATTGTACAAATCTCGCTTTCATGTAACTTTGCTCACACTTCTTTCTATCGAAGCTAACATTTCGGCTGAGCACCATGGGACCAATGCAGCTTCGATCCGACCAACGACGCAATCAATTTCGTAGATCATGCCTCCGATATTATCGTACTCCCCGAAAGACACCTTAGCTTTGCCCTAATCAGCGGAAACCACATTGATCATCACAACCTCGCCTACTTTGGGGAAGTGAGATTTATAGAATCGGCACCTAAGATTCTCAGATCCCAGATCCTCCATCGTCGTTCTGAGAAACAAAGTGTGAGAAAGAGAGTGAGAGATAGAGATTTAGGGTTACACGGGTTTGGGGAGAGAGAGTGAAAGATAGAGATTTTAGGGTTACACGGGTTTGGGGAAAAATGACTTGCTTCTTAGTGGTGCGTTGGGTTTTGTCTGTTGGAGCATATTGGCTTGAAATGCTAACAACAAGAAAAACAAAGGAAAAAGTAATTATGAGATGAAAGCTTCAAGTTTCATTTTGTATCTAAAACAAAAATTGAGAACTTGAAACAGAATCAGAACAAAAGTTTTAGAAGATAAACCATTTTTTTGTTTGAAACAAGAATTAAATTGCGTGATGATTTTGAAATAAGAATCAGAATAATGGCTACAAAAATTATAAGGAACAAATTTTTGTGACTAAAACAAATTGTAAAGTATGAAGAGGCCTAATCTCTCAGTATCACTGATCACCACCGGCGGCGATTGACTAAAACAAATAGTAAAATATTAATTACTTATCGATTTTCTTACATCATCTAATAAAATACTGGTTATATTACTTTTATTTTGTTTTAAGAAGTGATATTTGTTTTCTACTTTATTGTGTTTCTAAAGTCTCTTTGGAATGAGAGGTGTATGGTTATTTATATAAATGATATAGAAGTCAATACTAATGTGTATCTGATGCTTTCTTCGTTCCCTAAACACAAATTAATAATTGAAACAAAAATTACCAAACGATGTTTGTGCCTCTAATTGTATAAACTTATAGATTTCTTTACATGTATGCATTTTTTGTATTGCTAATCCTTCTCTATCAGTTTGTATGGAATACAAATTGCAGCACTTCTTTGTCCTAAAAAAACAATTTGAAAAGTCGGGTGAAGCATATTTCTTTTCTACCAATCAGTTATGATTTGTAATGACGATCGAGAAACAGAGATGCGTGGTAAGAATTGGTTTATTTTCTTTATCTCTTTCCTACAACCATCATAAACTCCCTAAAAATGACAAACTCTTTTGTATTTAAAGCATGCATGCATCATTTGTTTATGCTATTTGTTGGGTTATGAATGTGAATAAGGTTTGTGGGTTTGACATATTTTATGTACGTTAACTTTTGCATGCTAATTATTACTCGGCTCATCTTATCTTTTATATGAACTTTCCCCCTAAATTTCCAATATTATTGTTCTTTTTTATTGACAGTCGATGATATCTTCATTTTCATCATATTTTAATTTTTGTGAACAATTATGATGCTCGGTGGGAGACTTTTTAGGAGTTTACAGATTTTGGTAAATGACATTTTTATGATTTCAACTTAATATGCCAATGTCAGCATTATTTTTTCAGAATAAATATATTTTAACCCAACAATTGAGATTTATGTTTCTATGAATCCATGAGTATTGGTTCCTTATCAATAAGTTTACTTAACAAAACGATACTTTTAGGGTGCAAATGGTTGCACAATTTAAAAGGTTGAAAAACACTATTCAATTAATTTTTACCATTTGAGTTGAAAAAGTTGAAAAAATTATTCAATCCATTCAACTTAAAAAGTTGAAAAATGAAAAAGTTATAAAGAAAAAGTGTTCAACTTGATCATCCACATTTTTGGAGATGAATGGATTGAATGATATTCAACCCAATTTTGTTCAACCTAATAATTTTAACTCATTAAATTTTGAGATACCATTCGCAGCCTTAGTTTTCAATTGCAAGTCTTATATCATGTATCAATTCTCTACTTAGCATCTTATTTATTTATTTTACTCTTACCACCCTTTCATTGTGCTTCTTCATTACCCATGAAGCTGATAATAAATATTGTTTCATGATTAACAAAAGTAATGTAATTATCAAGTTTTACCAATTAAAGAGATATATCGGTAAAATCCAAATATCTTTGATGCATTATTATACGATCGTCTTTGAAAATGATTAATCTAAAGACTGTTCGCTTTTATAAACAAGATATGTGGTTTTTTTTTCTTTGTATTCTAGAAACTTTCATGTAAGTTTCATTTTTAACAAAAAAAAAACAAACGCAATGCGGGAACTTTTTATATAGCAATAAAAAACGTAATATTGTATAATTTCATGTTAAAAATACATATAAAATCAAAAACTATATATTGTTTAAGGTAAAATGTAACGACATATAGGACATGTACCATTCATTTGTAGCCAAATAACGAGACAATCATCACAAAAATCATGACCACAAAGCATACATATAATACTTTGACGATTTTCATATGCTTCAAGACATATCCTGCCAGTGGTATCTTCCTTCTTTTCTAAATTTCCATCGTTCACAAATGTTCTCCTTTGTAGCGAGTCAATTGAATCTTGTGAAGGAGGTATAAGGGCAAGTGGGCAATAACAGTTGCATTAAAAGATTCTTAAATTGCTTGTTGTTCTGCTAGATCAACATTGATGATTACTTCACTTATGTGAAGTGATAGATGTAATGTATTATCAATGAGAATTGAGAAGGTAGGAGAATATGCAATCTCATTGGCAATTATTGTAAGGTTCATCAATATGTCATTGGCATCATAAATCTCTATACCTTCATCCCTCAAAGATTCAAATTCATAAAAATCTTCTTTATCTTGCGTTTGATCTTCATTAGTGAAATTAAGCAAATCAAAAGAAAATGACCTAATTGTAGGTATTCTAGCTCGCTACATGATCCTAAAAGTAACGATCTTTAATAATAGTTATTTATTGTGTGATACTAAGTAAAATTAAAAATAATATTTACTAAGTTTTTTAAATGTAACACAACTGAAATGAAATTTTGTTTTACAAATCATTTTCTATTATATTAAGTATAATAAATTAGAGAAAACGACCGAATTGGTAATATGTAGAACGAATTCTAATGTTAATCATTTCAAATTTTTGGCGCACGGACCCATTTTCTAGTCATATGTAATGCTAAAGAGAGGAAAATGCATTCTCTCCATCTTCTCTTTCACCTCTTACTTCTCATTTTTCTCAGGCAACAGCTTTTTTTTGTTAAACACTTAATTCAATATATTTGTCTAATCTATACTAGTATTTTTGAAGTATATTTTTAGCGGGTGGGGCAAAATACATTTAGATACAATGGGTATCCGACCCGTTTACAAATTTTGATCATAAAAAGTTTGTTGGTCGGGTTATATTTAACTCAACTCATACACTGGATATTCCATATTTAATAATTTAGATATTTAGAAGATTTGATTAAGATTTAGAATTATGATTCTTCTATCATATATCTTTGTTTGATTTGTTTTTAACTGTTTTGAATCTTCATATATTTCATAAAGTAAAAAAAAAATTAATTTTTTTAGCATATACTGTGATTCGAAATTTTAAAAACGGACATATATTATCCAATTGATGAAAAATGTGTGTTCAACGTTCCACATAGACTAATATATTTTAAAAATGATTCAGAACCATATGATAAATAAGATCAACATTAATAAAATAAATGTGTTTTTTGGCGGGACGGGTTTGGAATGACTGGTTTTTGAATCAGCAATAATAAAAATGAAAATACCATTAAACGGCCACTTCAATACGAATTAAATATTTAATATTTTTATAATATCATCAATATTAGACATATTAAATCAGTTAATTTAGAAAAGATTGTACAAAACCAAAAATTGTCCCGTGGTATAATGTTACTTAATAACAATTGTAAACTATAAAATATATATGTCTTAGAGAATGATATAATTTGAAAACCTTTATATATAATAAACAATCGACAAATTTTTAAAATTACTACTTTGAAAAAACAAATCACAGAACGGGTTAAGAAATTATAGGACGGGTTATATTTCAGAACGGGGTTATATGGTGGACGAGTTTGAATTAATATTTCTAATATTTTAAAATATAATTAACATGCCGCCTTAATAAATATTAAATCCTCAGTTTTTTAAAATATAAATATCTTAGAGAATGATACAATTTGTAAAATTTTATATATAATAAATAATCATTAAATTTTAAAATTACTACTTTTAGAAAACAAATCACTGGACGGGTTATGAAATTACGGGACGGGTTATATTTCAGAACAAATTTATATGGCGGACAGGTTTGAATCAATAGTTATAAGATTTTAAAATATCATTAACATACCGCTTTAATACAGATTAATTCCTCAGTTTATTAAAATATAAATGTCTTAGAGAATGATACAATTTGTAAACTTTTATATATAATAAATAATCATTAAATTTTAAAATCACTACTTTTAGAAAATAAATCACGGGAAGGGTTATATTTCGGAACGAGTTTATGTTGCAGACGGGTTTGAATCAATATTTATAAAATTTTAAAATATCATTAACATGCCGCTTTAATACGGGTTAAATTCCCAGTTTATTAACAATTTTCTCGTGAACTTGTAGTATACCGTTACTTAATAACAATTGTAAACTATAAAATATAAATATTTTATAAGAAGATACAATTTGCAAAATTTTATATATACTAACTTTCAAAATTTTATATATACTAATTTTATAAGAAGATTATACCGCGGGTTAAAATCTAGTAGCTTAATACAAATAATACACTTGTTAGATGATTTAATGGATTCTAAAGATAGAGATACAATAAATACCATTCTTCTCCTTTGAATGTTGCATATGATATTTTTCAGAATTTTTGAAAAACACTTTATTTTTGTTAAGTTTTGAAAACTAACATTTGTTACAATTCTTTTAAAAAAAAATTTTGTGTTGTAAAAAATAATTATATCGTATTATCGTTAATGAGATTAAAAACTAAATAGATAATATTAAAATTATATTGTAATTTATTTAATATTGTTGGTGGATAAATATTGAAGAACATGTAAAATTTTGGAGTATTAAATTCTGTTTAAAAACATGTGATAACAAAAAAAGAATTATTTCAGACGTTAGTACATTTATATTTTTTGGTAAAGAATTGCTTTTTATATAATTTTTGCTCAACATAAATATCCATAAACCAATTGATTTTATACTTCAAAAAAATTATTCTTAAAAATAAAATAAAATAGTTAATAGCTTATCAAATTTTTTTTTGAAAAATTGTAAGATAACTGTTGGATTTTAATGATTGTAGATATATCGTCTAATTGTCAACGGAACACAAAATCTTTCACACAAACATGTTCAACTCATCCCACTGAAATTTCAACTCCTCCTACAAAAATAACAGTGCGAGTAAATTTATTTTTAATTCTATTTTTCTAAATAAAAATATTTATTAAATTTGACATAATAAGTTACATTGTATTCTCGAAATTTGTATAACAAAGACAAGTACAAATAGTCGTTCAATTAACAAAAACATTAATTCAATTGTTCTACGAAGCAATTACCATGAATAATTACACTCTTAAGCATCCTACTACCATCGATAGAGGGTATATGGGTGAAAAGTTCAATCAAGCGTTCAATATTAATAGAACTTATCGTTTCTTCAAAAACAAGCTTGGTAAATTCAAACAAAGTTTGAGGTGAAAGTTTCTTATTCATAAAACTGGTATCACGGTTGATCCTTATACATCCATGATATATGAATCTGATACATGGTGGAGAGAACAAGAGTTTGTAAGTACACATGATAATTTTACTCATCAAAATACGTTTCAAAATTTCGGTATTAAGAATCTAATTGATTTTAAATTTTTAGGTATGCAAATTAACAAAAAGTTTGAACAGACAGTCGCCTATGTTTTAGAACGTAATGCAAAGATGTCTCGTATTATATGATGTTCAATCACAATCTCAATATTCTGATCGTCAAAGAAGATAACAATTGATCAACGAGCATGCAATTGATGAACAGAACCAAGATGACTCAGACACTGATAGTGGTGACGTTTCCCCAACACAAGTTTCTGAGATGCGAGGAAAAAAAAAGTGTATCGTGTTACTATTGATGATGATGAAACGTTCCAAAATTCCGCTCCTAAAAACCAACAACGTGGTAGACTAAATTGGCAGTCAACCGCTAGGCGTGTGAGTAGTTCACAAATGTCTGGGAGAAACGCACGAGTTTCTAATGGAAGTAGTTCAAGAGGAAATCGTAGGCGAGTAGGCGACAATCCTTTAAGACAACAATACAAGACAAAAAATTCCAATGAGAAAGTTTTCAACAACTTCGTCCTAGTGGTTTTGACCAAGATGATTACGATGAATTTAAAAAGACGGAAGCGATTTCATTGCACTAGACCTTCCCAAGCATACAAGATTTTATTAGGCATGCATTAATGCACTTAAGGAACTAGTATTTTGGCGTAACTATTTCATTGACATATCTGTAAGCATTGACGAAGATAAGCTACAACTGTCAGAAGCTATGACTGGTGTTTCACGAAACAACCAAGATATGCCAAAAAAATTTTAGGTCTAGGCAGTTTATTTGGGAGCCCACATTTAGGAGATTTATCATGTGAAAGTCCATCTTCTATGGGTAAGAATTTAGGAGGGTGAAATTTCACCCGATTGTTGATATCCCGTTTATCCACAGTGGGACACACCACCAAATGCTCTACATAAGAGCACACTACCAAATGCTCCACAATGGAGCCCACCACCAAATGTTCTATAATGGGTTACATGCAATGCGGTTTATCTGGAGCGAGTCCAACAAATGTTCAATATAAATTTTTACTTGGTAGCCAAGAACCAAATGCAAGTCATCAAAATGATGTAGTGGATGAAAATTAGTTTGTGATGATTATTTTATTAATCTCGCTTATGTTTTGAATTAAATCATATTTTTAGTTTATTTTTGAATTATATTTAATTTGTTATTGTAAAATAATCCATGATTAATGAATATCGTTTGTATTAAATTTTAAACATTTCGTATATGTCAGTTACAATCAGAAGGCCTCAACAATCTAAGTTATGAAGAGAGAATTGAACTATGGAATTTGAAAAATGAACAATTTGAGGAGTTAATAATTCAACTAGCTTTGACTTACTATGATCGATATTTTCAAAGAGTACCAGTCCAAGCAAATGGAGGTTTGGGATGGATGAATATTTGGCGTCGACTACAACAAGATGATGCTGCTTGTCTTCAGTTATTACGGATGTCACTTCCAAGTTTCACGATATTGTAAAATATGTTGCAAACAAACGATGGTCTACAACCGACATTAAATGTAAGCATTGAAGAATATGTGGCTATGTTTCCATGGATATGCGGGCACAATGAAGTTCAAAAAGATGTTGGTTTAAGATTTGGCAGAAATCAAGAAACTGTGCAGAGAAATTTTAGGGAAGTTCTAACGGCAACTGAATTATTGGCATGTGATTATATTAGACGTCCAACAAGACAAGAACTTTATCGACTTCCTGATAGACTTCTGGTAGACCAAAGATATTGACCATAGTGGATTCGTTGTAGCTATGGATGGAACTCATGTATGCGTAAAAGTAAAGCATGGAGTGTATTGGAATTAATACGATAATGCATCATTGAACATCATGGCAATATGTGATCTGCATATGTTATTCACATAAATTTGGAATGGAGCACCAGGATCATGCCATGATACAATTGTTTTGCATATGGTACAACAAAGTGATTCTGAGTTTCTTTTGCTTTTGTTAGAGAAGTATTATCTCGTTGATTTTGGCTATCCAAACAAACAAGGATTTCTGGCTCCTTATATATCATCACGAAACTGAGTTGTGAGGTATCATATGTCTCAATTCTATTATGGTCCTCCTCCAAAGAATAAACATGAATTGTTCCACCAATGTCATGCATCTTTACGTTTTATTATCGAGAGAACTTTTTGAGTTTGGAAAACAAAAAGGAGGATTTTTCTGATTTTACAAGATATAGTGTTCACGTTCAAAAAAAGTAGTAATGGCTACAGTTGGATTACATAATTTCATCATAGTTTCAAATTTCTCAAATGCAGATTTCACATATATAATGACATAAACAAATAAAAACATAAGAGATTTTGAGCATGATGTAGGTGACATGAATGCAGCAGAGTTATTAGGTGGAGAACATATGACGCAAATAAGACACAATATTGCAAATATGTTATCAGAAAATCAAAGTATTCGATAATACTATTTTAAGGTGTTGTAATTTTTTTATGATTAAAATCTTTAATTAATTTAATAATATGTATGTCAAAATTTTAAACTTTTACTTCCGATCAATTTGGATATTTAATTCTCATAAATATATGAAAATATTTATTTATTAACACTAAACAAACAATAATATATAATTATAATAATTATTAATATGATAATATTTTTTCTAATATATTAATTATAATATGTAATTCGCACCGTCTTTTTTTTTACCACTCACATATTTTATTGTGTACTGCAAATAGTTTTTTCACCGATTAAACATTATTTTGTATCGCTAATTCTATAAAAAAACCGTACTTGTCCCTCAAATACATTTCTACCGCATGTACCACAGTTGAACCATACCGCACTATAAAACCGCTTTTTCCGCGCAACCAAATACGCTGTTACCATTCAGACCTATAATTCAAAAAAAGTTAAATAAAATACGTATGAATGGAGATATATGTTTTGGAGCGCATTAGGGTTTTTGGTATACGTGCTCCCCATTCATAACCATAGTTTTAGATATATCATTTATACAAATGTTACGCTTGTGTAAGTGGTTAGTTCATAACTATTCTCTTTCCATGTACCGGGTTCAACTTCAACTTTAGCCTTTTTTCGTAATTATGTTTTTAACAGGTTTTGGGCCAAAATCTTTTCTGCTTTAAACATCAAAATAGTATGGGCCGGTTATGCGCGTTGGTGATCGTCACCATTCACACATTGTCTCGAACCGAGCCATATGTTATGCAAGAACCACACTTGTTCCACATGTTACGTTTTTTTTAACCGCAACACATCAAAACTGTACTGTATTTCTATAACCGCTTGTTCTGCACTGTCCAAACAGTTGTCACCTCTATAAAACTATGTACCGGTTAATATATAAATGTATTGATCTGATATATAAAAAACAAATGTATTGATTTGATTTATGTCATTATTATGTATATAAAGAAAAAAACATTACTTTCAAAAAAAGTTTTCTTCTGCTATTTAAAGAGGGATTTTTAACTTTTCAGTGAAATATAATTATTCTCTCTTTTTTTTTACTGGTGAAAATACATATGACTTCAGAAAAAAAAAAAAAAGACTCTTTCTTTCTTCTAAAGACGCCTACCAGTCACAACCTTAGAGAAATCTAGTTTTTAACTAAAAGCAAATGTGTAAGACTCGAGACAAAATATATGACAAAGAATCAGAATTATACTACATTAATAAAAGCAAGATACATATTACAAAACAACCAAGAACAAAGTTACAAGTTACAACAAAGGGGAACTACAAAACCCAAAATTATGGGCACAAATACAAGTATCAAGTATCAAAGTCTGAAACCAGAAAGAACCATCATAGGTTTCTTAACTTATTAAAAATGCAAAAGCTTGAATCAATCTTCATTCTCTTCTCTCTCTCTAGGCACAGCACCAAATTCTTTGATTAGAATCTCAGCCACCAATGGAACCAAATCCGTGACACGAACACCTTTCTTGCAGATCTCTCCGATATGCGAGTCACTTCCTATTCGTCCACCAACGTACACGTCAGCACCCTCGACAGGCTTTCCGTTCTCGCCACGTGTTAAGCATCCCATGAATCCGATATCTGCGACTTGGACTTGTCCGCAAGTGTTGGGACATCCTGTCCAATGCATCCTTATCGGTCTTGGGACAGATACAAGTCTCTCCACTTCTTCTGTCACTTTCAAAGCTCTTAGTTTGGTCTCGATTATCGCTTGCCCGCAAAACTGGTTACCGGTACAAGCAACTAAGCCTTTCATTAGGATAGATGGCTCGGGGGAGAACCTGTTCTTGAGAAACGGCTCTTGAAGCAAAGCTTCAGTTTTCGAGGTTTCAACATTTGGGATGATGATGTTTTGCTCTACCGTGAGTCTTAGCTCACCTGAGCCGTAGGTGTCAGCTAACCGAGCAAGCTCGTCCATGTCATCAGCTTGTAGCCTACCAACCGGAACATGAAGGCCCACGAAGCTAAGACCTTCTTGCTTCTGAGGGTGGACTCCGAAATAGTCTCTCCTCTCCCATTGTTTGTTCACAAGATCCTCTGAAGATCCTCTCTCGAGTTTCCCATTTGGCATTCTCTTCTCTACCTCAGCTCTAAATCCTTCAACGCCCTATACATTTTTTGCAGACTAATCAACAATCAAGAACTTCAATACCGAATTTTCCAAAGTAAAGATTGCAAGAAAACTGTACTTACAAGTTCATCAATGAGCCACATCATTCTTGTCTTCTGTCGGTTTCCTCGAGTTCCAAGATCTCTGTAGGCCTCTAGAACAGCTTTGCAAAGTGGAAGAACTTCATCAGCAGGGACCCAAGCATCAAGAGGAATGGCCTCCTCACATCTTTTGGGACTAAAGAATCCTCCCACAAGCAAATTGAATCCAAACCGTCCATCTTTATTAGCAGGCATGTAGGCCAAATCATTAATATGTGGATGCTCATAGAGATCATGAGTCCCCACCACACACACATTCCACTTCCTTGGCCTACAACAAACAAACAATAAACCATCTTAGCATAACCATTCACTCACCAACACAACTCAATCCCATCATCAACAACGGAAAAAGAGAACTCACAAGTTGGTGAAATCCGGGTTTCCTTGTGAATTAGCAGTAATAAACTGCGAAAGAAGGTTCGTGTAAGGCCTGGTGTCAACAATCTCCTCCGGATCAATCCCAGCTATAGGATTCCCAACCGGATTCCTCACGTTATCCATACCACTCTGTAAACTCGTTAACCCAACAGAAGCAAGACCTTTCAAGATCTCAGGCACATCAGGCAACACAACACCACGGATCTGCCAATTCTGTCTAGTAGTCACATCAGCACATCCATCTTCACCATACTTCCTAATCACACTCGCTAAATACCGAGTCTGTGCACTTGTAGTCACACCATTTGGTAACTTCAACCTCATCATAAACTTCCCATCTACAACAACAACAACAACAACAACACATAAATCAAAATGTACTAAAGATTAAGAGTAAAGACTAAACCTTTACACAATTAGATCACTAACTAAACACAAATCTTCATCCTTTTTCCCCAATTCAATCACAAAACTCAAACATAAATCAAAATATACTAAAGATGAAGATTAAAGATTAAACCTTTACACAATCTGGTCACCAACTAAACACAAAGCTTCAACCTTTTTCCCCAATTCAATCACAAAACACAAAAAGAAGATAGAGAGAAACATACACTGATGCTTTCTACGGTGAAAGAGACCAAGCCACTTGAGTCTAACATCAATATCATCTTTAGAAGACTTTTCACTATCAATCTCTTCCATAGATTTCTTAGCAAGTTCTTCAATACCATTCTCCATAAACAACTTCATTGGCTCTTTCTCAATCTTAACCTTCTCCTGAGGATTGATCCCTTTACGAAACTTCTCCTTGAGAATAAAAAACCCATCTTTCAATTCAACTCTTGGCTCAAGACGATCTGCGTCAACAGAAGCGGTGGATTCCGCCGGAGCGGTGGTCTGAGCGGCGGCGACAAGGACGGATCTTTTGGGTTTGGAGGAAGAAGGAAGGAGAGGAGATGTGAAAGTGAGAGAGAAAGAAGTCATGGCGGAAGAAGAAGGTAGGAGAAGGTTGGAGACTTGCGGCCATTTTTGTAGAGGGAAGAGATGAGCTCTTGAGTTATCTAAAGGGTCAAGTTTCTCTTGAATCGTTTCTGTTGTGAGGACGAAACAGACACTTCTGATTTCTCCTTTGTTTTATTCTTTCTAAATTTATTTACAACTATTTAAATTTTGTTTATCTATACTATATGATTCACTTAGTGCATTGACTTTGTGTCAAATACTAAAGAGCAACATAATTGAAAACAATTAGCAGTGATTAATATGAGATATTTATTTCATAATTTGAATGTTTATAACATTATCTTTGTTAAAAAAATTTCTATATTTTAAAAAATAGTTATATACGTATATGAATTTCAATGAATATGATAACATCCGAGTTTAAATCCGCATATTACATATTACAAAACAAAAAAAAACAATCTATAGAAGAAAAAAAATACAACAATTTTCATATTCATAATTCAGTATTCTTAACTTTTAATCACTACTAATTATGATTAATGTTGCTTAGCATATGTTCTTCCATCTATATTTGTTGATGTTAATTTTGTAAACTCTGTTTTTTTTTATTAAAACAAATTATTTCTTTTGAATGTTAATTTTTTTTTAGTGTGTGGTTCAAAAAAAGGTTTATTAGAGAAGATTCAAGGTTGATGTGTTGTGCTCATTAGGAATGTAGGGATTATAGAAAGAGTTAATTAGCTGAGAGACATAGATTTAGAAGGAAATAAAATTTTCGGTATAATCTTGTCGGGTCCAAGACATCATAAATATTTAGTCCACTATTTGCCCTCTTATGCCCTTACGCGCCTCTGATTTCGATCCAAGAATTAGCCTATTACTTGAGACTTTGTAACCAATTATGTTGTTCTCGAGGCAATAAAGTTGCCGTCTGACTCTTGGTTTCCATTTCATTATCTCTCTTCTTTTTACTCTGAAAACCCTAAGACAACTCTCTCTCCATTCTCTTCTATAATCCAGTGATTATCTTCTCTGACGGCTCCGGCGACGCCGTTGTTGTTACTGTTAAAGCGTAGATGTTGCAGTGTGTTACTACTTTGTACGGTGAGCCGGCGATTACGGAGACCGACGTCTTGGAGATTAGAATCTCGCCGTTCTTTTGTTTTTGCTCTCCGATGATACGCCAACTTTTTAATCAAAAAAAATTTCCTTGTTTTGCTCTTTATATATTCAGAGTTTTTTTGTCTTCCGGTTCTGATTCTTCATCTTCCCACAACCGATTTGCGTAGATCTCTTTGTAAATGTGTTTATCGATTCGTATTTTACTAGTATATTCTTACTAATAAATCCTAATTTTATCTTTTTCTTTTTGTTTTCCATAACTGTTTCTGTATCAAAAAAAACTTTTCCATACTAAATTCGGTTCTGGTTCTTCGTCTTCCCACATGGGGACCCCTTAGATCTCTCTTTCGATGCATAAACTGATTCGTCTTTTACATATTTTTTAGATCTCTATTTTATATTCATATATCTTTATACTCCTTCATATATTTTTATAGATCTGTATTTGTTCATCCTAGATCTGCATGGTCCTTCACATATTTTTATAGATATGTATTTCATATTTATAGATCTGCATGGTTGTTCACAAGTTTTTTTAGATTGTTTTTTTTCTTTGTAGATCTCAAACCTGACTCTGTTTTGGTGCATGAATCTCCGCAGGAACATGAAAAATGTCGATCTGCCTTCCTTTCTGCTAGGGAGTTTAAGGTATAGTTACTTAAATAAATAACGATCTAACATTTAATATAGCAGACTACATGTGTTAATTTTTGAACACTTTGGATTTAAAGCAGAGACCCACGAAGAAGGCGAAGAGGACCTGCATGCGTTGCCGTGGGCTTGGGCATAATCGAGCGACATGCAAGATGCCTATATAAACAAGTACCTATGTAAAGCTAGTTATCCCTAGCATGCGGTGGTTAACATTGTGAAGTTATATAAGTTGTCCATGTTGAGGGATCTAACACATGGTGGTTTACATGATTCAGTTAAATAAGCTGTCCCTTTTGAATGTGTAAGAACAGCTCGGCGGTTTAAGTTGGAATGGGAATCGGAAGAAATCAAGTGGCCAATTTTCTTTGTAAAATATTAGTGCCGCATGTTAAAGACTTGCTAATGCTTTGTTAAATGTTGTTGAACTTGTCAAAAACGGTGTATTGCGTCGATCTTGTGAGTCCGCACACCTTCGAATGTAAAATATTTAATTTTATGTTTATCTATCTATTTATCCTTCTAAAATTATAGATTCAATTACACAGGTGGTGGCCTAATAAATGTCTCTGAAAACGCCAAAACGAAATAATGATGAAAAACCAGAATTTGTTACTTTTGGAAAAAAGTTTAAAACTTGAATAATGTAGATGACATAAACATTATATGAACATCTAAACGATAATATCTCGTTACGATAATGCTACACCGTAAGACACCATGTAGACGGAGAAGATAGATGTGACGACACCAACTAGGGAACCTAGTTTAGTAGAGCTCCCAGCTACGTGGGGTCCGCCACGTTGAATTAGGAGGCCCTCTATTTCTTAAAGTTATTAGGTAGTTTGGGAAAAAATTCATAAAAAGAAAACGAATCCCACGCGCATGTTGACGATTGTAGCTGGTTATTTTGTAAATAAGTAACAAGCCCGAGTCTAGTTTGGACGCCTTTTGTATCGTTGTCTTGGACGTCCAACCCTATTGTCTCTCAGCTAATTTCCTCCCCCATTTTTACCTCTGAGCAAATTCACTCTTATAGAAATCATCTATCACAAAATATCATGAGGTAAAAAAAAAGGTCTTGATTATACAACTAAGACAAGTTGTGTAGCATTTAGTCGTGTGGAATTATGAATGGACTACTTTAAGTAAATAAATGTAAATATTAATAATTAGATATCAGCCATAGGCGTTCTTTAGCGTTATTCTAGAGACATGAACCAAACATCATCGCAAGTCGCAACGTCTTCTTTCTTGTCAACACCAAAACGTTAACTTTCTTTTCTTATAGATTATTCGCACAATCGTTTTCAATTTATATAATTCTATAATCTTTCTGCAATTTATCAAGGTGACAATATAGGCTTGGTTATAAAAAAAATTAGGCAGTGAGGGACCGATCAAAATAATAATAATAATAAGTATGAGTAAGGTAAAAATTTTTTGTTTTTTTGGAAAAATGATAGAATAGTTATTTAAGATATAAAACTTCAACTAGAAAAGGCAATCGTCGAAGAGAAAGGGGTTGAAGTCGGCAATGATATTATATGGTATTGGTATATATATATATATATATATATATATATATATATATATATATATATATATATATATATATATATATATTTTAGCTCATAACAAATTGCTTAAAACATTATATATTTTAGTATTTTGCTCAGTAATACATGTAGTTAAAACTACATATTCTAGGATTTCCCATTGGCAACTTAAAGATCCAATTGCAGAAAGATTTATCAAAAATAAACTTATCAATCCAATTCATTAGTTCTTTTCTTTCGCCAGTTTGACACTTTTTTTACTATCTTTCTATAAATTTACATCTATTATCTTATCTTGTCTTGTTTTTTCATTTGTAAAATAACAGATTACAAGAAATTCAAGCAGATGAGTGGTGGTGAATAACAAATTACAAATATTGAACACAATACAAATAACTATATTTATAGCCAAAAAATAATAATTAATAGATAGCTAAATATCTTCTGATTTACAAAGATTTAAAGTAACAGTTTCTACAGTTTTTGTTACCAATAAAACTTTTAAAAATATTTTTAAGTTATAGTTACATTCTTTAAAACTAAACTTTCTGTAATCAAAATCGTTACCACTCAGCCCTTAATTATTTTACTTTTCTTTAACTTAAATATGAGAGAGTCATAAAATAACACTATACAGATACTATTAGCGTACCAAATCATCTCACTAATCTACTTAACATTTTTGAAGTACAAATTTGCTCCTTCCAATCGGGTCGGGTTTTTTTATAATTTTGACCCGGAAATCTTCAATCGGATCTTTCCTTATTTTTTGGCAAAATTCAAAAACGAAATTAATTAATAAATTCTAAATATATATATTTTCTCAACTAATTACTACACCTAAACTCTTTATTTATGGCATATTCTTTCTGATTTTTATAGATAAGGAAATTCAATATGATGATTTAATGCTAATATAACAAATTTGAGCTAATTTCCTAAAACTTCTCTACCTAATTTAAACAAAAACATATGATTCTCATTTCCCTTTTATTTGATTTATATTTATATTATTTTGAATTATTATAAAATATATATAGTTAATAAAATTTTAGATTTTTTTCTACATATGCTATGTTTCAAATTTTTCAAAACGGACATATATTACTCAATCAATGAAAAAAAATATGTGTACAATTTAAAGTACATATTTGCTCTTTTTTTTGGGTCGATTTTTTGTTTTTTTTTTTAATTTTGACCCGGAATTTGACCCTCAATTAAGTCTTTCGGATCCAAATAATGAGACTTTCCAAAAAAATCCTAGCAATTTAAATGATTGATTTCGTATATATATGTAGTTATTACTAAATATATATAGTTATAACAAAATAATTTTTGAATCTAAGTAGTTTCCTAAATCGGTGCAAATGAGTTAAGTGCAAATCATTTTTCTTTCCTAAATAAAATGAAATATATTCGATAGTATATAATTTTAATACAAAAAATTGTCTAAATAGAAAAATAAAATATTATCCCGTGGTGTACAACGGGTCAAATCCTAGAAAATAAATTGCAGTCATTTTTTTTTCTTTTCCATTTGTTACTTTAATTTTTTTTTGTTAACAAAACATTTTATATTTAATTGGATTGGGTTTCAGGCGGATATAGTTTGGGTTTTGTTCTAAAACAAAAATTTAAGCTCTATATTGTTTAGGTTTTGTTCTATTGGCATATATGGGCTTCAGTTAATTTTAAGGGCTTGCAATGTTTTAAACTTTGTTTAGGTGTTTTATCTTTAGTAAGATTATGTAACAACAAATAAACATGTTTAACCCACAATATGCAATGCAATATATAATGTTATCATAATATTTATTTTTGATACACTAAGCAACTTTAAAATAATTGTTATTTTAACTGTACATGATAAACTAAAACTAATTTAGCTTCACAATATAGAAACCAAATGCTATTATACTTATAATATAACAAATTTACGTCTAATTAAAAACCGTACATAATCAAACTTACGTTACGGTACCAATAAATACACAAAATTAATACATCAAATTCATTAGTTTAAAAATAAATTATAAAAATAATTAAATATTTTAACCCGCGGTATACCGCGGGTCATATCCTAGTCCTTTGTATGCATGCCACATTCCATCTAGTGTACAAGTCTCATTCAAAATATGTTTTTTCATACAAAGCACTATTCAATCATGGAGGTAAACATTCTTTGAGCAGAAAAATATTACGGTAACGAAACAACCAAAAAAAATATACCTTTTGATCAAAAAAAAAAAAAGAATATACCTAACCTAGGAGTTTATAAAATTTATAATTTATAAAATATTACGGTAGCCCATTTGGGATAAAATTAATATATTTTTAAAAGAAATTATAATTGAACCATTTTTTTTTCATTGTGTATATTTACACCCAACTAAACAATTATGGATCAAAAAAAAAAACACAATTATGGATCGATTTCATTTTCTTATCAAATATATCATATGGAGAATAAGAATAAAATTTAGCGTACAAAGAATTAATTTATCATACTGGAATTAAAAAAATAGCTAGTGGCTCTTGTAGCTTTTAAAATCTGAAGGACATAACGCATGACTTCTCACGATGTCTAAGAAACAAAACCTTCCCCGGTTCGGCCTAAACCGCCAGCCATCCAAATTATTCTCCACCGCTATTCCACGTGTGGCTTCCACACTCTTATTCCTATAGTCTGGCTTACTAAAATATCTATCACATCTTCGACTTAAATAATTGACCACGTGAAGTCGTGGATATATCCATATATCCACGTGAAAATTTCTTTAAATCAAACTTGACAAAAACTACAACCTCAAAAATTTCACACATTCCTACTCTTTTGGTGATTCATTATCCGGTTTTGTCCGAATAATTGAACTGGTAAACATGATATCCGTTTGATTATTTGGTTTTGTTAGATTTTAAATTCCCACAATTTTTATATTTCGTTTTCTTTTTCCTGTCAATGTTCCAGAATTAAGAGATTTTATTTTGTTTAGTATACAATAGTAGACTATTTTTTTATATCTATTGTTTTTTTTGTTCTATATGGCTTTTAGATTGATTAATTTGTTGCTATTACTTTTTTTTAATAAAGTTAAGCTTACATATTTGAAGATATGATTTCATATGATAGGGTTGATTAATTTTTTCTTAAGTTGGAATGCCGCGAGTCAATCTTTTGTCCTCAGTCTTTCAAAAACAGTTGTTAGCTAAAAAATTACGATTTACATATGATTCATTTATAAAAAAAAAAAAAATTATTTTTATTTTCTTACATATGATATATTGTATTAAACTAACAATTGTGACTAAAACAATTTAGGCTTGTTGTTTTTGGCTGTCATGTCTTCAAGCATGATGAAATTTTGTGACATCGTTCTTAGGAAGGTCGAAATAGTTTCCTTTGTTAGATCCAATACCAACTCTTCTTCACCATCCGAAATGAATGCCATAGAATAAGCATCCCATAGAAACTTTTATACTTGTTGTTAGACAATATAGTTATGTAATTGGGCTTACGATTGTATAGTTGGGCTTAACTTCAGCTTCATATGGCAGTCTAATGTTTTTGGATCAAATTGTTTTAACTCAAATTTTTAAAATTTAAAACAAATTTTTTAAAACAATAATAATACTATAAATTAATAAAATATTATGATCCCGACATTATTAATTTATAGAAGTTTTACTGGACTTTCATTTGTTGATTAATAGTTTTAACATTTTTTTAAAAAAAAATTATTGACATGATAGCGACGACTTTTAGTAATAATAATTTGACAGAATAACGATATATGGTAATCCTTCGCTAATGCCAGTGGAAGGCTTTCTGCGTTCAGTCAATCTACGCAGAGTGAATCGGTCCCTAAGGAACACCAATTATTAATTACACAATATTATTTTAACCATTTATGTTAATCATCATTAATATTTTTGATTTTGTGAACTAGAGATTATATGTGTATATTAATTTCTTGACATATATTTAATTTTATTTACTCTCTAACAATGTTAAAACAAAACAATATATGATATAATGAAAAAGTTATAATTATCTTATAAAATCAATGTAAACAAAGAAACAAAACAAAAATAAAAACTCGACTATCTCGCAGTGTGATTCAGGTCATACTCCGAACAAAATGGACAAAAAACAAATCATAATGAAATCGATAATTAAGGTTTTTTTTTTCAGTTCACATTAAGTTTGACTAGACATTGTCTTATCCACTTACTTCACAAACCTCACTTGACTAACAGTCAAATACAAAAACAAACATTAATTGAAATAGTTTTTTAACAATTATATTACAAAAATGCCATTCTTCGGACATAACTAGAAGAAACGTCGAAGAATATCATTTTCATCAATTTGGTTTGCCGGAGGAGTGCCTCGCCGAACACGCCACCACCTTAGCCCATTGCTTCAGCTTCTTCTTCATCGTCTTTCCATCATCATCTTTTAAAAATTGATCGTCAAAACCAAAGTAATATCAAACAAACAAAGATAAACAAACTGATACCTTTGTTGACGATAGTCGTGGTGCTAGAGTTGCTGACGTCATTTTCCGATGCAGACGACGAGGTCCGGGACAAATGGTTGCTGTAATGTCTTTGAATGGCGCTGTACAAATCCAAAGCTGGGATTGTTTTGGAGAGTCTTGGATTAAAGTCAGGAGAATCTGGCTCAAACCCAAACCCTAGGTCGAAGCAACCTTTGAGCTCCTCGATATCGTCGTTTGTGACGCAGCTCTTGCTGCGACGAAGACGATCTGATGGATGCTTCTTCTTCATCCGCAGCCAAGCCTCTTCGCGGTTTACGTCTGGTGGCAAAGACTGTTGCTTCATCAGAGGATTTGGCGGCTGTGGCTCTTTGTGGTTCGACATTGTAGTAGGCTAGTAGCTAGGCTTTTCTTTTTGCCTTTGAGTGTGTAAGAAACACTTCATATATAGTAATAAGACTATACAAAACACGTGAACAAGACTACACAGTAATTATATAAGACACTAATGTTATTTATTGAAACGCCTTTAGAATTTACTGTACCTTAAAAGACTCATTTATCACCACACATTTCCATATAAAAATTTAGTAAAAAGTCATTTAACCACGAGTATGAAAAAAGTATTAATTAATATATTTAACAATTCTGTTTAATATCGTAATTAAAGATAGACAGAAACAATATAATTAACTAATTGTACTATATATGTTTGTTTGTCATATGTTTTCGATTATTGAATGAGTTAGAAAATAGTTAGATGTTAAAATCATAAAACTCATTACAATTTATATAATATATGTCTATTTTTTTATAAGTTTTCGATATTTAGAGAAACAATTGCAATACGGCTTAGAAGAATGATAAAAGAGAAAAACAAAATCATGAGAGAAGAGGAAAATACACTTTGGTGGAGCAGAAAGAAATAAATAAAATAAAATTCTAACTTCTTTAAAAAATAAATAACACTTTTGTTATAAAACATAACGTAAAGAAATATAATATTATTATATTATATACATAAATGACTTTGTATAAGAGAAGTGGACGAGAGTAATTGAGAGAGAACGTAACACTTCTCTTCTTATTATTTTCTTTGACATCCAACGACTCATATATATAGGTAACAATAGCTTGATGATCAAGTAACAATAGCTTGATGATCAAGTCACTTATTTGTTAAGTAAATGATATAGTAATGGATAAGGGACACTAAAAGATAATATCTCTTATGGATAATTATCATTTTACAACACTCCCCCTTAATTATCCATTATTGCGTACTGCCTCGTTAAAAACCTAGTCATGGAAAAACCCAGTAGGATAAAAACCATGATAAGGAAAAAAGAGTACAGTGACGCAATCTCCCCCTGGAACAGACGAATCTTGTTCTCTGTATAGCTTTTGTAGATGAGGCATCTCGATTATGCTCTACGCTTCTTCTGATCTTGTCATTGAATGACAAAGATTTTTGAAGAGGGATAGACCTTCACTTTCTTGTCTATCTTTTGCGTGTTACTTGCTGCCTCGTTAAAAACCTTGTCATGGAAAAACCCAGTGGGATAAAAACCATGATAAGGGAAAAAGAGTGCAGCCACGCTCATTATCATATGTCTCCCCCTGGAAGCATCATCTTCAAAAAAAATGCATTTCGATTTGTGAAGATGCTTTATGAATGTTGTAGCAGGAAGCGCCATTGAACTGAAACTGCTACATTGTTACTTGGCCGGATATACCGAACATCAACTTCCTGCTTCTTCTCAGATTCTTGGGTGCAAGAGAAGAATCTTGGAGAAATATGTCTTGTCATCTCGCTCTTGGCATAGCTTTCTTTGAATTGGGAAACATTTGCAGCAGTGTCTTGTTGTTGGCTCTTCATTGGTGCCTATATTTCTTGCTTCTTGTATATTTTGAGTGCATCAATCTGAGCCATACTGATTTTTGACATGCTTCATGGAGCGCAATAATTTTGGCATGGCTTAAGCAAGCGGCGACCAAAATTTATTGTTGGAAATGCCACGAAGTTGTTGTTTTGCGATATATATTTATATAGATCTGATATAGATCCTCCATCTGCAAAACCAACTAAACCAAACTCGGGGTTTCTAGAATAAAATAAGCCCAAGTCAATCGTACCTTGCATATAGTAGAAGATACGTTTTGATCTCAATGTCTCGTCGTAGGGGATGAGTTAATCCTGCAAGTAGATCAGAAGCAAATGCTAGGTACAATATACAAAATATATAAATGCTCGTCAGCATTTATATATTCTAGCTACAATTCACAAAATATATAAATACTCGTCAGCATTTATATATAGTGCTTCATGATCAAATTATATAGAGTCGACCTCCCTTAGAAGTGACTAAGATAACATCTCTTTCTTTAGATGTTTAGTTGGAAAAATCTAGAGACACTTTTGTCTTTCCAAGATCTTTTATTCCAAATAACTCTTTAAGAGTTTTGATGATGTTCAAAAACATCATGCTTATAAGTTTCCGGAAATATATCTTTCAGGGATTAGTCCTACAGACATCCCATGAGACGCAATTCAAGTCATTTATTCATCAACTCAATATCGAGTGATTTTGACAAAACCCGGCGCGACACACCGTCTTGTCTTAAGTATCATAATACTCTTTTGATGCTTGGACCATGTGTCCAAGATTTACTCGTTTTTTATACGAGATTAATATAGACTTGGCTGCGTTTTTATTTATTGGCCAATATATATCTCTTTACGCTCACAGAGCAGAGACTTATGATCCTCATTAATCACATTTGCGCGCTAGATTATTTTTATTATCGACATTATGTTGTCTTTGGTTCCATGTTTTCCGTAATGACATGGTTAATCGAGATCTCTTAATCATTATAAATGATTTTATTCAGGTACCTGATTTCGTTTTTAACCATGTCAATCGGTCTTTTTACTCCTCTTTAGGAGTTTCTTTGCTTCTCTTGAGGAGTCTCTATGCTCCTCTTTAGAAGTTTATATGCTTCTCTTTTAAGAGTTTAATCCTCTTTTTAGTAATAATATGCTCTTTTTTATTTTCGAGGATTTTCTTTATATTTGAAACCAAAGTTGTCTATCACGTTTTTATCGTGTTATAGACAATAATATGTCATCCGCCAGAGACATATTTTTGTAGAGCATTTTTAGCTGGGACAAGAGATTTCCTATGAACTTTAAGTTCATATGTATTTATACGAGGATCAATAATTTATGAAATCTCATCCATCAGCTTTTTGCATTTGATTTGCAATTTATTATGAATAGTGATCTATTTGAACTTTGAACTCTTAAGTTCATATTTATTATAGTCATTTGTTCAAAGATCTTAACTATTCAATGATTCTCCCATAATGATGGGAAACTTTTATCATCAACAAGATGATATGCAAATCTTGCAATAGGCACATCTCTCATAAGATGGCTTAATATTAATAGAGCGAAGACTTATCTCCAGCATCTATATATTTATTCTTTACGAATAAAATAAATAAAAATAATTAAACACATAAATTCACAAAAATAATAATATAGAGATCATAGCCTTTTTACACAAGAATTCAGGAGGCATCGCCTTCCATTAAGAATTCAATAGGCATAGCTTTTATTTGATCGTAGAGAAGGAGGCAGAGCCTACCATATATATTGATCAATCCGGGAAAATATAAATTTTCATTTGATCGTTAGGAAGGTAAAACCTACCATATGACGATCGATCCGGAAAAAGCATAGCCATTTATTTGATCGTAAAGGAGGCATAGCCTACCATATATAACGATCTATCCGGAAAAGACATAGCTTTTTATTTTGATCGTAAAGAAGGCAAAGCCTACCATTTATAACGATCAAACCGGAAAAAGGCATAGTCTCACGATGTCTAAAATAATTATGTTCTATAAACATAAATAAATTTAAAAACTTTAAATTTTACTTACATCGTAAACGCCCAAGCGGTAAAGACATCGTGCTGATAACGTGTTATAAAACATAACGTAAAGAAATATAATATTATTATATTATATACATAAATGACTTTGTATAAGAGAAGTGGACGAGAGTAATTGAGAGAGAACGTAACACTTCTCTTCTTATTATTTTCTTTGACATCCAACGACTCATATATATAGGTAACAATAGCTTGATGATCAAGTAACAATAGCTTGATGATCAAGTCACTTATTTGTTAAGTAAATGATATAGTAATGGATAAGGGACACTAAAAGATAATATCTCTTATGGATAATTATCATTTTACAACAACTTTAGCTTATTAACAAAAACAGAAATGACTCTTTTGATCTCTAATTAATTTCAGATGACAAAAAAAAAAACAGAAAATATTTAGAGGGATGTTTTAGGCTTGAATTTGGAAGCATTTATGGGTTAATTAAAACGGAATTTTACGAAAAAACGAAGAACACCTTTAAGATCAACGAAGCTTTGATAGCATATTAAAGAGATGAGAGTTGTATTATGAAAAGTTCTAAGCTTTGATAGCATATTAAAGAGATGAGAGTTGTATTATGAAAAGTTCTATTGACACTGAAAAAAAAGTATATTTTTATCCAAAAAAAGAAGAAGTAATGTATATATATAGAGGAGATACTTTACATTCTAATGCTTGATAGTGATTTTATCGGTTACACTTATGGGTCATAAGTAATCATGTTGTGTCACAATTGGTATTAGAGAAGATGATCACCACATAATGGTTTTATTTTTATTTTTATTTTCTTAGATCACCACATAATAAGTAATATTAAATTCCTTTATAAAACTAAAGTAAGAATTCCTTTAAAAGCTAAAATTGAATAGAAATAAATAAACTAAAATTTTAAATGAAAAATGTACTTATGATTCCTTACAAAAGTGTACAAATTTACTCTTGGTCGCGGAAGCATTTTGGTTTAGATTGATGTACCCAAAAACAAAATTGTTGTCGTATTCGGTTTTGGCTAGATCATCGTCATAATTCGCCAATCATTCCATAGAGATTTCCAACAAAGCGATGAGCACGTGCCATGTATTAAAGGACACCGATAATTGTCATTAATAATTGTGATTTGTGAACTAGCGACAACTTATATTTTGTCGTTATTTTCTTACCATTAATATCTTCGTCAAATAATAATTAATGTATATGTCCAAAAATAATTTTAAGGAAACAATATAACTATTGTTACAATGTTTAATAAAATATATAATTAATATAAATGAAATTCATGATTTTCTTGGTAACTTCTGATTATATTAAGAATTTGACAAAACATAATGAAAATGTATTGATGTACCAAAAACAAACTTGTTGTCGTATTCGGCTTTCGCTAGATCATCGTCATAATTCGCCGATCATTCTATAGAGATTTCCAACAAAATGGACCACCAGATTGTTGAAATTTGTCCTCACCCATTCAAACTTAACTAGACTTGAACCTTCTTTCTACATGACCTGATCAATTCGATCAGATACCTGCCATCTATTTTCATAGTTCAACTCTTTGACAACATCTTCAAACCGAGCTTTCCATAGTGTTGCTTCCCTAACCCAATTAGAAGCTTGAATTTACAAAATATATTTTATTAAACAAATATAATTGGATAGAAAAATATAAATTTTTTATCCTGAAAATTAAAGCCCAAACTATAATAAAATTGGGCCCTTTTCCTACACCTACTTTTTTATGAAAGGAACGAAATTTTGGATTTTAATTTTATAGTGATCAAATAAAGCTGGCCAAAATCTAAAATATTCAATTTAGACTTTGGTTTTTCTATCATTCAACTCACTTTTTGTATTGTATATGACATTTTTTTTTTTTAACATCTGCTTATGTTAGCAATTATTTGACTACGTATATAATGCCCCTAGGAAAATTGGGGCCCAAAACGATTACGTCTTCCCTTATATATGTCTCAAGACCGGCTTTGGTGCTCTTGCAGTGATTCAGATACTACAAGGAACAAGATGGAGTACAAAAACAAATACTATAAGAAAATAACAATCGATAATTTTTCTTTTAATTGGTTCACATAAACTTGGACAAGACGTTGTCTTATCCACTAACATTCAAATACTAAACATTTTAGAGTTTGTTAACATTATATTACAAAACTGTCATTCTTCTGACATCAATTTGGGTTTCCCGGAAGAGTGCCGCACCGAAAACCCGACCACCTTAGCCCATTGTTTCAGCTTCTGCTTCATCGTCTTCCGGTCATCACCTTTTTAAAGTTGCTCCTCAAAACCGGAGAACATTCAGACAATGAAAAAAAAACAAAACTAATTCCAAAACAAGAATTCACCCATACCTTTGTCGACGATGGTTGTGCTGCTGCTGGAGTTGCTGACTTCATGTTCCGACGCGAATGAAGACGTTCTAGATAAATGGTTGCTGTACTGTCTATGAACCGCGCAATACAAATCGAGAGCGGGTATTGTAAGGGAGAGCCTTGGATTCAAATCAGGAGATTCTGTCTCAAAACCAAACCCAAGCTCGAAGCAGCCTTTAAGCTCCTCGATATCATCGTTCGTGACACTCTTGCTGCGAGGAAGGAGATCCAGTGGGCGTTTCTTTTTCTTACGCAGCCAAGCCTCTTCGCGATTCATGTCCGGTGACCATGAGTGTTGCTTCATCAGAGGTCTTGGAGGCTGTGGCGCGTGGTTAGACATTGTAGTGGCTAGGTTTGTTTTGATTGTGTAAGAACCATTTCTGCTATGTAACACAAATAATATCTACACAAAAGTGTTAATGTAGTAGGAAAAAGTGAATGGTTTCGGAAAGAGAAGGCTCCTAAATTTTTATATTATTTTTAACTTCTTTTTTGGGGACTAAAGCCATATATTAGTCCATATTTTGGGGTTGTTTAAGTATTAATAAGGAATGTAATCGCCAGCACATTCCATTGCACAAACTCTATCTCCAGTTATTATTACCTTTAATGGAAAACCTCTATCTCTAAAATGTTTCTTTTTGGGATAAAATCTCTAAAATGTTGGTATAAAGGAATATATTAAATTTCAAAAGATTTTATTTGAATTACAGCATGACGTGTTAGCAATTATTTAAATAATATATATAGGGATATTGTAGAAATTAACAGCTTTTTAAATTATGTTATAACTTTATCACAAAATATCTTCTTTTTAAAGACCTTTTTAGGATTGTAAAAGATGAATGTATTCTTAACGAATAAGATCTGTTTTGTTGACCAGAAAACAAATTTATAAGAACATGTTTCAGAAAAATTATCTTTCTTAAAATAAGTTGTGAATATGATTCATATTTATATTCTTTTGAGAAATGGGTTATGAGAGTTCTAATTGTTGGAAATGATGAGAAATGGTCAAGTAAGATTGCGACCAAAAACTCGTAATTGTCGGGCTTGTGCTGATTTGTCTTTAAATATTGGATCTTAATCTCTCTGCAAACGACCAAACTACGTGAGATTATATTGTCTTTTGTTTTTACGAGACCCTCTCTTTTTTGTAATGTCTCTCAAACTTCCTTCCTGATCAGTGTCTCTCTCAAACCTTCTGATCGGATTGATATTCCAAAAAATGTTTCCCTCAAAACCATGGACCATATTATTTTGATACTATCTATCATATTATTTTCAATGTGAATCTTCACATGCAACACTCACATCTCCTTGTGAACTCATGTATCTGATGAAGTGAAGTCAAAAGTCTATATGTTTTTCCTCTCATAGTGAAAATGTTATTAGAAAAAGCTATGAAATCTGGCTGTGACAAAACACATCCACTATCTCTTGTTTTAAACTCGTTTATGTCATCAACCGTTTATCTTGAAAATTTATTTGGTTATTTGAATAAGAGCCATATATTATGGTTAATCACTGGTGGATAGAGCTACAACTTTTTGTAACCAGGACTTATTTCATTGAATCATAATATGGTGTTGCCACCCAACATGAAGACCCAAAATGAAATTAAATTAATAAATTAAAATTAATATTGCATGGGAAATGTATACTTACCTCATGTAATATGCTGGAATCATTGGTTCTCCCTAACGTTTATCTACTAACTTGAAATGAACACCTAAGGAAGTGTGCGTACTACCTTAACGTGATTTATTTCTGAACATGTCTAGTTTTGGTTTTGTTTCTTCTAATTTTCTATATGATTGAAGGCTGGATAGTTTATTAGATGAGAGGCTATACAATATATATAGAGATTACAAGAGATATTAGATATCTAAGAATTACAATTATATCCTTAGTTTACTTCTATCTTACACTCCTTCAAGATGGAGGGGCTTGAGCGACTCCAATCTTGGAAGTAATCTCTCTAAATCGTGGCTAGGGAAGTGGCTTTGTCAATCAGCCAGCTGATCCTTGGTGGGCACATGAGATACACGTAGGGCTCAAGTGCTATAAGTTTCATTAAGCCTCGTTTCCTATGATTTCTCCTATCATTACTACTATCATATTCTCGTGTACATTATCGATCTTGAATCTCCGATCATCGGAGTTTATTATTATTATTATTTTTTTTCGGAGAAAGAGGAGCAAAACCGAAAGAAACAAACTTTTATTATCCGTAAAATGTTGTTACAAAGCTTAACTAAAAACTAATAATGAAATAAGCTTATATATATAGTTTTAACATTAATCTCAACATTAAACCAAGATCCAGTTAACCAAAGTTAACCAGAAATAACCGGTCCACATATCTCAGTATAAGTTAAAACAAATTCATCGAATCGTCATATAGTTACCTTGTGTTTAATTTATTGGGCTCATTTCTCATCCTCTCCATCTTTCACCTTATCGTGTATTTCAATTTATTTTTTATTTTGATAGAATGGTGGCCACCTTCAGTCTATGATCCGACCCACACATATTTTGTTATTCTACATACGTGTAACGTGTCGGAATACCATGCAATACAATTTTCGTTATCTAGTACAAGATCCAGCCAACATCTAATTACATTTCCTCTTCGCTCAACCCAAATCATATATTTAAAAGTTAGAAATGACAATTATGGTCGAATCTATTTAAACAACCTTAACTTGAAATTCATAATTATAAAAGATCTAAAATTTAGCTAAGTTTAAACCTTTAGTGTCTTGCAAATCTACCGTAAACAAGTGATCATAACAAAAATGTGATTGAAACCTTAGACGAAGCAACATGTTAAGGACGGCGGTAAATTTAAGGCTCATAAATTGCAATGAGGTTGAAGGTACCGATCAGCGCGATCAATACCTTCAAAATAAAAATGTGATTGCAACCTCGGACGAAGCAACATGTTAGGGAAGTTGGTAAATTTGAGCTCCGGTGATGAGGCTGAATGAAGTCTTGAAGGTATTGATCGCGCTAGTCAATTTATGTTTAAATTCCTAAAAATTAATATTAGCCATAACAACACCTAGAAATACAACATCAAAAATATTACTTTTTATTTTTTAAAAGTATTACACTTAATTCCAAATATCCGTTCTACAATATGGGCAATAAACATTGGTGTCTAGCCAAGGCAATAAGCATATGGAGTGAAACTTATGGGCACATGGTAGGTGTACCAAGGTCTCACCCTTCTTGAACTGGTCTAGACATATAGCACAATCTTGTTGCTCCCTAACTCTCCACTTGAACCATTCGATCAACCTTCCTCGGCTCTTCTTTAACCCGACCACCTCTATCGGTAACTCCCCGGGCGGTTTACCTTTTCCTTGCTCCAATTTATTCCCTTTGTCTTTACCATTTTGCCTGAACTTGAAAATTGAAAGCAAAATTCAAGAAAGAGTAATGTCAAATTTTTGGCTTTCTTGGAAGCTGCCTAGTAGTTTCCGGGAAGTTTCCACTAATAAAAACAAAAAGACGCAACTTAACAATAAATAGCGAGAACTTGCTAAAATGCGCCCACAAGTCACAAAGTGGGGTTAACACTAAAGAGATAATGAAATAATTTCCCGACAAAAGACAATGTCACAATTATATGCTCATGTGATACCACATGTTATGAATTAGAATACATCATCATGCGTCATTATCATGACAAATAGAGCAAAAGACTTGAAGCTTCTTCGGTGCATTTTAAGGTGAATTATGAATTTGTTTTACTACCGTACGCCGTTTTTTTTACTAAATCGAACCTTCTGCGCGGGATTCTCAGCCGTTCGTTGAGCCTCTTCTTTGCCTCTTTGGCTGCTCCGTCGAGCTTCTCATCGTTGTCTTCTCCATAAGATTTGTTCCTAACACTTCTCTCCTATAATTTTCCAAATTTTAAAGATTCCAATCTCATAAAGAAATGTTTTAATTAACGACATAGTATTTTAAGAAAAACTTTTTAAAAAAACTATATATTATTTTCTTCATTTCATTACCGAGAAGGAGACATGGGCCTGGTGGCTTTCATGATTGGTAGTGTAAAGAGAAAACGATGGTCGCCGCGTCCAGACGTGTCCTGCTGCTGCCGCCACAGCCGTGTTCGAGGATTCAATCGGGGGAGCACCACCGTGGAAGCGTCGCCTCCTTGCGCACTCGACTCCTGGAAGCATACCAGCCATAGCTTGTGTATGTGTTGTGTTTTTTAGTTTTGCTTGAGAGAAAGAGAGAGAAAATAATGACCGGCAGCTACTACTATTATTTATATTTATTTATTTATTTATTTATTTTTTTCTATTATTTATATTTATATATTACTAATAATTGATGATAGCAATATTGGTACTGGTACATATAAAGATGGTTAATTAGGTAGACACCACAAGTTTAGATTTTAAATAGATAACAATATAAGTCTTTTTTTTGGCTATCTCTTACATTTATAAATAACGGGTTAGTAAAAATTATTTAAACATGTGACGTTAAAAGGAAAAATAAAAAAAAAACCCACGAATTTATCATTGCAACGTAGGTCTAGTAGACATGTTTAGGAAAGAGTATTAGAAGGTGTTGGGAATTTGTTTTTTTTTTTAAAAAAAAAAAAACTCGTAAAATTATATCACCAAATCAATATTGCAAACAAAAAACTAGATGGAATTTAGGTGGATGTGATTCAAGTGCATGTTTGTTGTGATCCCATTTGTAATAAATTGTTTTATATATGATAACTCAAGTGCTTTAAAACCAAATTTTATTTAATCATTGGAGATGTCGATCAACTCGTGAATCTCAAAAATGAGATAGTTATATCTCCCAAAGGAAACTCAAACACATAAACCCTAAGTCGCTTAAGTAAAATTCTACGCATAGTCGTTTTCCTATCTATACACTTCTTTTGCTATTACTCTTATTACTTGACACAAGTAATGTGATATATCATTTATAGAAGGAAAAAATAACTTCACAGTATTTCATTATGTAATAATTCATATTATATTTCTTTATTATGTATCAAATTATGCAAGATGTGCTAATTATTGATGGACCTACCATTTTCAGTTATGAACTACTATGTTTTATTTATAAGGTGTCGATAGAATGTCATTTTTAGTTATTACATGAAGTATTCTGTTTATTTCTCTATGGTTATACTAAAAATGTCATGTTATCCAATTTATTATTATTATTTTTTTTAATGAGGCATGTCATAAATAGAAACGTTTATAAACAAATTATAAAATTACATAATTGACGATGATATGCTATTAGAAAAATATAACGAGTGAAAGTTTTACTCTTATAAACCGCAAAAGAACATGCAAAAACAATAATATTTAAGAATCGAATCTACGAAGAGTCGGAGACCAAAAAATACACAAAAGACCTATAAAGAATTAGATTTGGCTAAAATAAAATAAAAAGTTAAAGGAACTCATATGAAATTTCAGAAATAAAATTATTAAATTAAATTAAATAAATATAATATTTATGAAAAATAGAGAATAGAGAAATCTTTACGGAGCTCATATAAAAATAAGTAAATTAATTGTAGAAGCATTAAGATTCATTGTACAGTTTGAATTACTAAGGTTTAATTATCCTGCTCTCGCACGTAATAATTAAATATAACAAGCTTTAAGAACCTAATTCAATAAACTCACAAAACACAATAACATCAATTTTTAGTTGGCTAGAGAAGTTTTGCCTATCTAATAATAGATCCATCAATTCAAGACCACTTTTAGTGGTTTGAGGAATTAGATCATGGCTAATAGTTAAATTGGCCTAATTTAAGTAAAGCTTTAAAAACAATTAAATATAGAGAACTAGAAGAACAATCCTTAAAAACAATAACTTGTAAATAAATTTAAACAATCCTTTTGAAATCTCTAAACTCAATTATGGGATTACTCACACATGACCAATGTACATATGATCATTATAGAAGAAAGATCAAGAGTTTGAATAGAGATTCAAAGGGTTTTAAGAAATCTTTAAACAAAAAATAATGAAAGAAGAAGAACATCTTAGAAACTAGATAAATCATACGGAAATGTATGCCTTTGCGGCTATTATAGAATATTTAGTATTTATAGGCAATGGGCCGCAGTCCTAAAAATAAGAAAAAATAAATTTTACAAAACATAACCGATCGGTTTAAGGAGATAACTGATCGGTTTGCGGCGTCTTCTGTACTGACTGGTTCAATTGCTTAACCGGTCGGTCTGATTTTTCATTTTTCGTTCTTTTATTTTCTTCTCTTCACGTGTTATGCTCTATTTTCTCCTCTAAACGCCTAGTCTTACAAAACATGTATAGAAACATGAAAAGACTCAAAAATATCAAAAACGACATGTTCTCGACAATATGTCATACTAGTTAAATGATAATTTCCTAGTTAAACATCTAAATCGATCAAACTCTGAAACCCTTTGAAAAAATATTACAAAATTACAAATAAATAAATCGGCAAATGTTTTGAGTAAAAAGATATTTTGAAAATATGAAAACACAGTAAAAAATGATTTTAAAAGTAATATACTCCAATGTTTTTAATCAATACAAAAAAACACTAAGGATCTCTCAAACCTTGCTATCAACATTTTTGTAACGTCCCGACAGCCACTTTTCTTAATGGGCCTCACGTCCACTTTCGGTCCGTGGGCCTACCGGTGTCTAACGGCCGGTCTGCTACGTCTGGGAGGCTTTAAAGACTTGTTACCGACCCTAAAAATCACCACATGATCTTTCCCCGGGAGGCTTTGGCCTCACTCACACGGTTCCGACAATTACTTTCCGGAAGGTTACCCATCCTGAAATTGCTCTAACTCAAGCACTTTTAACGTTTGACCGAAAAGATAAGTGCACTTTGGTGACATAGGTGACCAAATCAATTCTTTTAAATCTCTCCGCATGCACCACCATATTCCTGAAACCGTAATATTACAATTTGTGTGTAATATAGAGCTGACACATCAATCTTTCTATCTTCCAATATAATAAGATCACTTTATTAATATGATCTAGCTTAAATGTTTTACAACGTATGGGCTAACACTAATTTGGCAAAGATAATGGCAGTTTTAGATGAGTACAAATTTCGACTCCCATCAGACGAGTTAACAACTGTGTCAAACAAATGGTGGGGAAGGCCAGAGAAAGGTGGACACGAAGATGGTGGAGGAGAGAATACCGAAGATGGAGATGTCAAAGACTAAGCAGCTTCTGAGACGCAAAATTCTACTGTCTTTATTTTAATTGGTTGAATTTTTGAAATCAAATATTAAACGATAGTTTCTAAAATAAATTTTTATTTATTTAAAATGTGTGTTTTTATCCAAAACATCATAAATTGTGAAACAGAAAAAGTAAAAATTAGTGTATTTTTCAAACAAAAACTGATAAATAGGTAGGGTAGTTTCAAACAGAGGTGCTTTTATGATTGCGAAGAGTGTGACTGATGATTGCAGGCTTCAATCGTATGTTGCGGTTGGTTCTCCTTCTTGGTTGGATGGTGTCTTCGCAGAGGAAAGGACTTTTACCTCTGATTGAATTAGAGTTTTTGGATGATTTGGCTCAGTTTTTTGGAGCTCATTCTTTTGTATAGGCCTTTACTTAGTTGTTAAATGGCCTTCTTGGTTGTATCTCGAGAGTGGAGTTGTGGTGCTCACTTTCTCAGATGTCCTATGTTTGGGTTTTAGGTTGTAACGTTCGTTATCCCATATATATAATATCAGTTGACAAAAAAAAAAAGGTAGGGTAGTTTCAAAAGGGAAAAGTAAGAAATAAATGTATGTATGTTAGAAATCTAACTAATGTGCCACTTACTGTTCAAAAACTTACCAAAAATGCCACAAAACATAAATCTTTCCAAAATCGCCATAATGGTGGACAACATTTCTAGTCTACCCAAATTTTTGTATGTCGTTTCGAATTTTTGTCCACCAAAAATCTGTTGTTTCAAAGGTGGACAAGATTTTTTGTCCACCAAATATCTTCTCAATCTGTTGTTTCAAAGGTGGACAACATTTCTTGTCTACCAAAAATTTTCGGTTCAAAGTCTTGTCCACCATTATGGCACATTTGGAAAGACAAATGTTTTATGGCAATTTCTGTAAGTTTTGCTACAGTATATGGGACATTAGACCAAAATCCCTTCTTAATTTCATAAACTAGTTAAAATAAGAAATAAATTGACAAGTGGAAATTCGGTGTAGTGGGACCCACTGTTCTCCGTTTTCGTATCTCTCCACTCGATCTGAGAAATGTCTTCTTCTTCTTCTTCTTTTTCTTCTCAAATCACACTCTTCAATGGCGATTTCTTCTTCTTCTTCTTCTTCCTCCTCTATATGTTTTAACTCCACTCGATCGCACACAGCTCGCCAGATTTCATCCCCCTCGCGTCTCTTCCCAGTCACCAGCTTCACCCCTCGCTCTCTCCTTCTCTCCGACAGACAATCTCTCTTATCTTCCTCCACCTCTCGCCTCCGTCTCTCTCCTCTCTGCGTTCGTGATTCTAGAGGTACATATACTGATTAATTCCATTGATTGCTTCGATCTTCAGTACTGGTTTAAGTACTTGTGTGGTTTTGTAAGTGTTTAGAAGAAATTGGGGAATTTATCAATTGAGTGATCAAATTTTGTGTTTGATTGTTTTGGACTTTAGTTTTTGGTAACCTTATGAGCTCTAAGTTTATAGAAACCTTTGTTCTGTGGAAAACTGTTTTCATTTTCTTTATCTAGATCATAACAATAGGTTTAGCTGCTTCTGTGCTAATGTATTTTGATATCTTTTGAACTTAGAGATAGCTGCAAGTGTGTGATAGATAGAAATGGAATAAGGTCAGTGCGAAGATCTTGCAGGTTGAGATCATAGAAAGCCACTCAAAATATTTATAGGGAACTAGGATAGCTTAATAAGTGGCCATGATATGCAACAACTAGAGTTTGTTTAAATTGATATCTAACAAATAAGTTTGGTGGAGAAAAAAGTTATTATGTGAACTTGGAGACATCTGCGAGGGTCACGAATTGACCTGTGAATTGAGAGAGAAAGAAGTGGAGTGAGAATAGTGTGAAGATCGTGTAGGTTGAGAATATCGAAAGCCATTTAAAAGCTCGTAGGAAACTACGTTAGGTTTGCTCGAACCTCCTTAGAACTCATAGTTTATAAGAGGGCATGAATTGCAGCTACTAGAGTTTATATATACATTGATCTCTAACCATTTATTTTGGTGGACAACAAAGTAAGTAAGACATATGGTTCCAAATGCTTTTATTACCCAATTTCTTCTGGTTTATGACTTGATACGACTCTACTCTACTTCCACCACTTAGCATAAAAACCAACAATAATGGATAAAAGTAGATGCTTAGGTTGACATAACAGTTTCAGCTCTTTGTGATTGTCTTGTTGGTTTGATTATTAGTATGACACTAAGAATATTTGAGTTTTGAAATCCCCCCTCATGTCTCATTTTTCTATGTGCAGCTACTGAAGTTACAGAACGATCATGGGAGGACTCAGTCCTCAAAAGCGAAACGCCTGTGCTAGTAGAATTCTATACAAGTTGGTGCGGTCCATGTCGGATGGTGCACAGGATAATAGACGAAATAGCAGGGGACTATGCCGGAAAACTAAACTGTTATGTCCTGAACGCAGACAATGACTTGCCGGTGGCTGAAGAGTACGAGATAAAGGCTGTACCAGTAGTTCTGATTTTCAAGAACGGGGAGAAACGAGAGTCCATCATGGGTACAATGCCTAAAGAGTTCTACATTTCCGCCATTGAAAGAGTCTTGAACTCGTGAAGAAGGTAACATCATTGATGAAGACCTCTCACTACCACTTTGATCAAATATATTGTTGGGAGCTTAAAGATCGATCCATTCCGATATGGTTAATATCTCATTGAGACCCGAGAAATAGTCTTTTGTCTTAAATCTGAACCTCTATCTTTTGTTTTTTTCTTCTTTTATTCTCTGTGAATATAACTGTTGGGTTTGTGGAAAGATGGCTCAAGAAGTATTGTGAATACATATATCTTCCTTCTTCTATTGATGATTTTAGTGTTCTATAATTTTGTTTCGTTCAACTTCAGTGATCTCAGACTTCTAACGATGCTTTTATAGTTAGTGATGTTGTTTCTTCATCCGCTTCTTTGGCATTTGATATAGAATTCGGCGGTGGAGATGGATAAATAAACCGTTCAATGGACTTAATTGTGACAGAAAGTGAGGATAAAGAGATTAGTTTGGGTTGACCAATCATTTTTCTCTCAATAGGACCGTCTCTCAAACTTTGTTTATGATGGTAAATAGCGGGTGGACATAATATCCGAACTCGAGGACCCGATCCGAACACTATCTGAAAAATCCGATTATAACCTGTATTCAAAATTTTAATTACCCGAACGGGTCCCAGATCTCAAGACCTGAAAACCGAACTCGACTCCAAACCCCACCATACCCATAATATATTATTAGTAATATTTATATTTTAAGATTTTAATAACACAAGTGTCTAAAATAATTGGATTTTCGGATATTTTGAATATTTTTAGGTATTAAACCTACTTTTGAGTAAATTTGGGTAAAAACTACTAGAGGTTTTTAGATATTTTGGGTATTTTCGAGTAGTTTGGATAAATTTGGAAACAAAATTTTTGATTTTTGAAAACTTCGGGTAACCCAAATCCGAAATATTTGTATATGAAATATAACCCTTTCAAAAAAAATTAGTGACCCTATAAACCTAAAACATGAAATATTTGTGGTATTATTAGAGTTGTAGACAAAAGTTTGAAAAATAAAAATGTAGTATTTTTTAGCCCGAAAAGTTGCAGGTTCTCTCCCTTTATCTGTTTTCATCCCAACATTTAAAATTAGAACTTTAAAAATCAAAGCCTAACTTGTACCAGTTTCATCTTAGAAGATTTGATAAATTTTAAAATACAATTAAGCTTAACATTCTAGCCAATCCAGTTTATTACCCACAAACACCGAGATTGTATACCTCCTTAACCTGCCAATAAATTGGTAAAATTTTCAGCAAGATAGACGCATAATACTTAAATCAGAGCTTTATAACCTCAAGATGTTTACCAAATCGTCATACAAGTATTTCATATCATTAGGCCATTTCTTTCAAGTGGATATTCACAATAGAACCAAAAATGACATATCAAATGAAGGAAAAAAAATATATATATATACCGCGGGTCAAATTCGTTGTTCTTTGGACATGGTCAACAATTTTTTTTTTTCCTTTTTCTACCTTTTCTCTATAAAGAAAAGATATTTCGAGAGTAAAGAAAATTTGCCTACTTTGAGTATCTTAATCAATGGGTCAAATTCCTTGTAATTTGAACATGGTCAGCAATTGTTTCTTTTCCTTTTTTTACCTTTTCTCTATAAAGAAAAGATATATCTAGATAGAGAGTAAAGAATATTTGCCTACTTTGACTATCTTAATCATTTGCAAAAATGTAACTTGAGTATAAAAAGATGGGATACTAAAACTTTATGTTAATTTTATAAAAAACCTTCATAAACTACTTGTATTAAAAATATATTCATAATGAGTTCCTCATCGCTATTTTCCATAATATTTAGTGTAACATTCGTGGTTTTTCTCTTTGGCAGTCGTTGCAAGGCTAATCGTGTGGTACAAGTGGACATCATTAATGATATTGGTTCAAATATTCAATTGGGACTACACTGCAAATCAAAGCACAAAGATCTCGGATCACAATCTTTAGCCCAACATCAACATTGGGGGTTTAGAGAAAATCTTAATTTCTGGGAAACGACTCTGTTTTTTTGTCACTTTGTATGGGAAAATCAATCTAAATGGTTTGATATTCTTGAAGCTAACAGAGATAAAGATATATGTGAACATCATCCGTGCGTTTGGAGTGTAAGACCTAGTGGTCCATGTAGATTAACGGGTACTGAAAAATGTTTCCCATGGAACTAATGTAATACAGAAATAAGGTTGTTACAAGATTTCATTTCTATAAAGCTAAGAAATTGAAAGTATTTTTTTTTTTCAATGAATGTTAAATTTATTCACACCAAAAAAATAGCACTGTTTACATAAAATGCATCCTTGTTTTGAATTAAATTGAAAGATTTTGATGATGAAAATTAAGGGAGTGTGTGGACTCGTGTCCCAATCAAAATATGGAGTGCGTCCTCAAATTGTGAGTTGCCATGATGCTTGAGAGTGCTTAATCTGTTTTTGACAAGGCCGTCAATGAATTTGAGCAGCTGGTCGGGAGAAGTAGGAAGCTCACCATGTCTACGTTGGTTCCGTTCTCTCCATATAAAGTCAATAGACGCTACTTTGACTATCTTAATCAGCGGGTCAAATTCGTTGTTCTTTGGACATGGTCAGCAATTGTTTATTTTCCTTTTTCTACCTTTTTTCTATAAAGAAAATATATTTCTAGATTGAGAGTAAAGAATATTTTCATACTTTGACTACCTTAATTATTCGCAAAAATGTAACTTGAGTATAAAAAGATGGGATACTAAAACTTTAAGTTCATTTTATAAAATCTTCATAACTTCTAGTATTAAAAAAATATTCATAATGAGTTGGTCAGCGGCATTTTCCATAATATTTAGTGTAACATTCGTTGTTTTTCTCTTTGGCAGTCTTTGCAAGGCTAATCGTGTGGTACAAGTGGACATCATTAATGATATTTGTTCAAATATTCAATTGGGACTACACTGCAAATCATTGCACAAAGATCTCGGATCACAATCTTTAGCCCAACATCAACATTGAGGGTTTAGAGAATTTATTAATTTTTGGGATACGACTCTGTTTTTGTCAATTTATATGGGAAAATCAATCTAAACGGTTTGATATTCTTGAAGCTAACAGAGATAGAGATATATGTGAACATCATCCGTGTGTATGGAGTATAAGACCTAGTGGTCCATGTAGATTAACGGGGAATGAAGAATGTTTCCCATGGAACTAATGAAATATAGGAATAAGGATGTTACAAGATTTCGTATCAATAAAGCTAAAATTAAAAAGTATATTTTCTTATTGAATGAATGTTTAATTTATTCACTGCAAAAAATACCACTGTTTACATTAAATGCATCTTTAATTTGAATTAAATTGAAAGATTTTGATGATGAAAATTAAGGGAGTGTGTGGACTCGTGTCCCAAACCAAACACAAAGTGCATCCTCAAACTGTGAGTTTCCCCGATGCTTGAGAGTGCTTAATCTGTTTCTGACGAAGCCGTCAATGAATTTGAGCAGTTGGTCGGGAGAATACAGAAGCTCACCATGTCTACGTTGGTTCCGTTCGCTCCATATAGTTTGAATAGACGCTACTTTGACTATCTTAATCAGCGGGTCAAATTCGTTGTTCTTTGGACATGGTCAGCAATTGTTTCTTTTCCTTTTTCTACCTTTTCTCTATAAAGAAAGGATATTTCTAGATCGAGAGTAAAGAATATTTGCATACTTTGACTATCTTAGTTATTCGTAAAAATGTAACTTGAGTATAAAAAGATGGGATACTAAAACTTTAATTTCATTTTATAAAATCTTCATAACTACTAGTATTAAAAAATATTCATAATGAGTTGCTCATCGACATTTTCATAATATTCAGTGTAACATTCGTTGTTTTTCTCTTTGGCGGTCTTTGCAAGGCTAATCGTGTGGTACAAGTGGACATCATTAATGATATTGGTTCAAATATTCAATTGGGACTACACTGCAAATCATTGCACAAAGATCTCGGATCACAATCTTGAGCCTAACATCAACATTGGGGTTTTAGAGAATTTATTAATTTTGGGATACGACTCTGTTTTTGTCACTTTTTGTGGGAAAATCAATCTAAACTGTTTGATATTCTTGAAGCTAACAAAGATAGAGATATATGTGAACATCATCCGAGTGTTTGGAGTGTAAGACCTAGTGGTCCATGTAGATTAACGGGTAATGAAGAATGTTTCCCATGGAACTAATGTAATATAGGAATAAGGATGTTACATGATTTCGTATCTATAAATCTAAAAAAAGAAAAAGTCTTATTTTTTTATTTTTTTTTGAATGAATGTTAAATTTATTCACACCAAAAAAATACCACTGTTTACATAAAATGCATCCTTGTTTTAAATTAAATTGAAAATTTTTTATGAAGAAAATTAAGGGAGTGTGTGGACTCGTGTCCCAAACCAAACATGAAGTGCGTCCTCAAACTGTGAGTTGCCCCGATGCTTGAGAGTGCTTAATCTATTTCTGACGAGACCGTCAATGAATTTGAGCAGCTGGTTGGGAGAAGACAGAAGCTCACCATGTCTACGTTGGTTCCGTTCTCTCCATATAGGTTGAATAGACGCTTGAAAAACATATCGGAGAATGAAGAGTGGAAGCGGTGAGTGTTGAGTCCGTAGCAAGCTGTAACAGAGCAGGGAAGCTAGATGTGTAGCGTTGGAGCAGGGGACCTTTTGTTAACACAGCCCATATTTTTGAAGAATACGAACATGTGAAGAAGTGGTGATCCCGCGACTCCGCTGAGCAACAACAGAGCACACAAGCAGAGGAGATTCCTCTGTTCCAAGATAGCATTCTGTCACCGGTGGATAAACGGTTGTGAGCTGCAAGCAAAGCCATGAAAGCATATTTTGGAGTGGCACCTGAGAACGAAATTCCCTTATGCCATTCTATTTCTGAACCTCTTTGACGAATTTGATGCCATATCTCTCGAGAGGAGAACTTTGCCTTGAATTTACGCCCATCCCCTTCCAAAGAGACTTGTCTTCCTCAAAACAAACGCCCTACTCCTTATTTTATTTAGCTCCTCTTCTACTTTGTTCAAAAATTCTAATTGATGCCGTCTCCGTCGATGAATAGAAAGAGTTGCGGCAACAATGGAGTTAGACTATATTACCATATCAATAACCTTATGAAAAAACTGTTTTCATTTTCTTGATCTAGATCACAAACGTAGGTTTAGCTGCTTTTGTGCTTATCTAAATTGAAATCTTTTGAAGTTGGAGATATCTGCAAGTGTGTGAGAGAGATAATTGGAATAAAAAAAATGAGAAGATCTTGCTGGTTGAGATTATAGAAAGTCACTCTAAAGCTTTGTACGGAACTAAGTAGTTATTGTCGAATATCTCGTCAGAGCTCATATCTTAATAAGTGGCCATGATATGTAACGACTAGAGTTTGTTTAACTTGATATCTAACAAGTAGGTTTGGTGGAGAACAAAGTAATTATGTGAACTTGGAGACATCTGCGAGGGTCACGAATTGACCTGTGAATTGAGAGAGAAAGAAGTGGAGTGAGAATAGTGTGAAGATCATGTAGGTTGAGAATATAGAAAGCCATAGTTTATAAGAGGGCAAGAATTGCAGCTACTAGAGTTTATTTTCATTGATCTTTAACCATTTAAGTAAGACATGTGGTTCCAAATGCTTTTCATACCCAATTTCTTATATTTTCATATATTAATGGATACAACTCTAGTCTACTTCCACCGCTTAGCACAAAAACCAACAGTAATGGATAAAAGTAGATGCTTAGGTTGACATGACATTTTCAGTTCTTTGTGATTGTCTTGTTGGTTCGATTATTAGTATGACACTAAGAATATCTGAGATTTGAAATCATCACGTCTCATTTTTCTATGTGCAGCAACTGAAGTTACGGAACGATCGTGGGAAGACTCGGTCCTGAAAAGCGAAACGCCAGTGCTGGTAGAATTCTACACAAGTTGGTGCGGTCCATGTCGGATAGTGCACAGGATGAAAGACGAAATAGCATTGGACTATGCCGGAAAACTAAACTGCTATGTCCTGAACGCAGACAATGACTTGCCTGTGGCTGAAGAGTACGAGAGAAAGGCTGTGCCAGTAGTTCTGCTCTTCAAGAACGGGGAGAAACGAGAGTCAATCATGGGTACAATACCTAAAGAGTTCTCCATTTCAGCCATTGAAAGAATCTTGAACTCATGAAGAAGGTAACACTATCGATGTGAACTCTCACTACCACTTTGATCAAGATATTGTTTAGAGATTAAGCATCGCTCCATTTCGATATGGTTGATATCTCATTGAGACTCGAGAAATAGTCTTTTGTCTTAAATCTGAACCTCTATCTTTTCTTTTTTTTCTTCTTTTTTTTTCTGTGAATATAACTTTTGTGTTTGTGGAAAGATGACTCAGGAAGTATTGTGAATACATATATCTTCCTTCTTCTATTGATGATTTTAGTGTTCTATAATTTTGTTTCTTTCAACTTCAGTGATCTCAGACTTCTAACGATGCTTTTATAGTTAGTGCTGTTGTTTCTTCATCAGCTTCTTTAGCATTTGATATAGAACGCGGCGGTGGAGATGGATAAATAAACCGTTCAATGGACTTATTGTGGCAGAAAGTGAGGATAAAGAGATTAGTTTGGGTTGAACAATCATTTTTCTCTCAATAGGACAATCTAAAATGGCGGGTGGGCATAATATCCGAATTCGAGGACCCGACCCGAACCCAATCTGAAATAACCCGATTATAACCTATATTCGAAATTTTAGTTGCCCGAACGGGTCCTAGACCTCAAGATCCGAAAACCCGAACTTGACTCCGAACCGAACATACCGATAATATATTATTAATATTTATATTTTAAAATGTTAATAGCCTAAGTGTCTAAAATATTTGGATTTTCGGATATTTTGAATATTTTTGGGTATTAAATCTACTTTGGAGTAAATTTGGGTATAAAAACTACTCGACGTTTTTAGATCTTTTGGGTATTTTCGAATAGTTTGGATAAATTTGAATTTTTTTTTTTTGATTTTTGAAAATTTCGGGAAACCCGAATCCGAATCCGAAATATTTGTATCTGAAATATAACCCTTTCAAAAAAGCATTAGTGACCCTATAAACCTAACACCTGAAATATTTGTGGTATTATTAGAGTTGTAGACATAATTTTTGAAAAATAAAAATGTGGTATTTTTTAGCCCTAAAACTTGCAGGTTCTTTCCCTTAATATGTTTTCATCCCAACATTTAAAATTAGAACTATAAAAATCAAAACCTAACTTGTACCAGTTTCATCTTAGAAGATTTGATAGATTTTATAATACAAATTAAACTTAACAATTTTCGAGTAGTTTGTATGATGTTTGCCAAATCCTCATAAAAGTATTTCATATCATTAGGCCATTTTTCAAGAGGATTATTAAAATAGAACCAAAAATGGCATATCAAATGAAGGAAAAAAAAGAAGAAAAATATCGTGGGTCAAATTCGTTGTTCTTTGGACATGGTCAGCAATTGTTTATTTTCCTTTTTCTACCTTTTTCTAAAAAGAAAAGATATTTTTAGATGGAGAGTAAAGAATATTTGCCTACTTTGACTATCTTAATCAACGAGTCAAATTTGTTGTTTTTTGGACATGGTCAACAATTGTTTCTTTTCCTCTTTCTACCTTTTCTCTATAAAGAAAAAATATTTCTAGATCGAGTGTAAAAAATATTTGCCTACTTTGACTATCTTAATCAAATGTAACTTGAGTATAAAAAGATGGGAAACTAAAACTTTAAGTTCATTTTATAAAATCTTCATTACTACTAGTATTAAAAAAAATATTCATAATGAGTTGCTCATCGGCATTTGCCATAATATTTAGTGTAACATTCGTGGTTTTTCTCTTTGGCGGTCTTTGCAAGGCTAATAGTGTGGTACAAGTGGACATCATTAATGATATTGGTTCAAATATTCAATTGGGACTACACTGCAAATCAAAAAACAAAGATCTCGGATCACAATCTTTAGCCCAACATCAACATTGGGGGTTTAGAGAAAATATTAATTTTTGGGATACAACTCTATTTTTTTGTCATTTTGTATGGGAAAATCAATCTAAATGGTTTGATATTCTTGTAGCTAAAGATATAGATATATGTGAACATCAGCCGTGTGTTTGGAGTATAAGACCTAGTGGTCCATGTAGATTAACGGGTAAAGAAACATGTTTCCCATGGAACTAATGTAATATAGGAATAAGGTTGTTATAAGATTTCATATCTATAAAGCGAAGAAATAAAAAGTACTATTATTATTTTTTTTTTGATAAATGTTAAATTTATTCACACCAAAAAAATACCACTGTCTACATTAAATGCATCCTTTTTTGAATTAAATTGTAAGATTTTGATGATGAAAATTAAGGGAGTGTGTGGACTCGTGTCGGAAAACTAAACTGCTATGTCCTGAACGCAGACAAAGACTTGCCGGTGGCTGAAGAGTACGAGATAAAGGTTGTGCCAGTAGTTCTGCTCTTCAAGAACGGGGAGAAACGAGAGTAAATCATGGGTACAATGCCTAAAGAGTTTTACATTTCCGCCATTGAAAGAGTCTTGAACTCATGAAGAAGATAACACTATTGATGTGAACTCTCACTACCACTTTGATCAAGATATTGTTTGGATATTAAGAATCGCTCCATTTCGATATGGTTGATATCTCATTGAGACTCGAGAAATAGTCTTTTGTCTTAAATCTGAACCTCTATCTTTTCTTTTTTTCTTCTTTTATTTTCTGTGATTATAACTGTTGGGTTTGTGGAAAGATGGCTCATGAAGTATTGTGAATACATATATCTTCCTTCTTCTATTGATGATTTTAGACTTCTAACGATGCTTTTATAGTTATTATTGTCGTTGCTTTATCTGCTTCTTTAGCATTTTATATAGAACGCGGCGGTGGAGATAGATAAATAAACCGCTCAATGGATTTATTCTGACAGAAAGTGAGGAAAAAGAGATTAGTTTGGGTTGAACAATCATTTTTCTCTCAATAGGACAGTCTCTCAAACTTTGTTTATGACGGTAAATGGCGGGTGGGCATAATATCCGAACTCGAGGACCCGACCTAAACCCAAATTGAAAAACCCGATTATAACTTGTATTCGAAATTTTAATTACCCGAACAGGTCCTAGACCTCAAGACCTGAAAACCCGAACTTGACTTTGAACCCGAACATACCCATAATATATTAGTAATATTTTTATTTTAAAATTTGAATAAGCTAAGTGTCTAAAATATTTGGATTTTTGGATATTTTGAATATTTTTTGGTATTAAATCTAGTTTTGAGTAAATTTGGGTATAAAACCTACTCGATGTTTTTAGATCTTTTGGGTATTTTCGAGTAGTTTGGATAAATTTGAAAACAAAATTTTTGATTTTTGAAAACTTCGGTAACCCGGATCCGAACCCGAATTAGTTGTATCTGAAATATAACCCTTTCAAAAAAAAATTAGTGACCCTATAAACCTAATACTTGAAATATTTATGGTATTCTTAGAGTTGTGGACATAATTTTTGAAAAATAAAAATGTGGTATTTTTAGCCATAAAACTTGCAGGTTCTTTCCCTTAATATGTTTTCATCTCAACATTTAAAATTAGAACTTTAAAAATCAAAACCTAACTTGTACCAATTTTATCTTAGAAGATTTGATAGATTTTATAATACAAATTAAACTAAACAATTTTTGAGTAATTTGTATGATGTTTGTCAAATCCTCATACAAGTATTTCATATCATTAGGCCATTTTTCAAGAGGATTATTAAAATAGAACCAAAAAGGGCATATCAAATGAAGGAAAATAAAAAAATAAAAAAAATATTGTGGGTCAAATTCGTTGTTCTTTGGACATGGTCAGCAATTGTTTCTTTTCCTTTTTTACCTTTTTTCTACAAAGAAAAGATATTTCTAGATTGAGGATAAAGAATATTTGCCTACTTTGACTATCTTAATATGCGGGTTAAATTCGTTGTTCTTTGGACATGGTCAACAATTGTTTCTTTACTTTTTTCTTCCTTTTCTCTATAAAGAAAAAATATTTCTAGATCTAGTGTAAAAGATATTTGCCTACTTTGACTATCTTAATCAAATGTTACTTGAGTATAAAAAGATAAGATACTAAAACTTTATGTTCATTTTATAAAATCTTAATAACTACAAGTATTAAAAAAATATTCATAATGAGTTGCTCATCAGCATTTTCCATAATATTTAGTGTAACATTCGTGGTTTTTCTCTTTGGCGGTCTTTGCAAGGCTAGTCCTGTTGTACAAGTGGACATCATTAATGATATTGGTTCAAATATTCAATTGGGACTACACTGCAAATCAAAGAACAAAGATCTCGGATCACAATCTTTAGCCCAACATCAACATTGGGGATTTAGAGAAAATATTAATTTTTGGGATACGACTCTGTTTTTTTGTCACTTTGTATGGGAAAATCAATCTAAATGGTTTGATATTCTTGTAGCTAAAGATAGAGATATATGTGAACATCAGCCGTGTGTTTGGAGTATAAGACCAAGTGGTCCATGTAGATTAACGGGTAAAGAAAAATGTTTCCCATGGAACTAATATAATATAGGAATAAGATTGTTACAAGATTTCATATCTATAAAGCTAAGAAATAAAAAGTATTACTATTATATTTTTTTTTAGTGAATGTTAAATTTATTCACACCAAAAAATACCACTGTTTACATTAAATACATCCTTGTTTCGAATTAAATTGAAAGATTTTGATGATGAAAATTAAGGGTGTGGGTGGACACGTGTCCCAAACCAAATATGAAGTGCGTCCTCAAACTGTGAGTTACCATGATGCTTGAGAGTGCTTAATCTGTTTCTGACGAGGCCGTCAATGACTTTGAGCAGCTGGTCGAGAGAAGTAGGATGCTCACCATGTCTATGTTGGTTTTGTTCTCTCCATATACTGTGAATAGACGCTACTTTGACTATCTTAATCAGCGGGTCAAATTTGTTGTTCTTTGGACATTGTCAGCAATTGTTTCTTTTCCTTTTTCTTCCTTTTCCCTATAACGAAAAGATATTTCTAGATCGAGCGTAAAGAATATTTACATACGTTTACTATCTTAATCATTTCCAAAAATGTAACTTGAGTATAAAAAGATGAGATACTAAAACTTTAAGTTCATTTTATAAAATCTTCATAACTAGTAGTATTACAAAAATATTCATAATGAGTTGCTCATCGGCATCCTATAAAGTACATCTATAAGTTGTAACATTGAATTTTGTAAGAAATTACAATATATGCCATTACAAATCTCTAATCATAACCATTTTAATTTTACGTCACTCACATTAACCAATTCATTAAAAAACGGGTCAATGCGTTATACGGTTTTAAAGATATTAAAGAGATTACCTAATATTTAGGAGGCCAATCACGAGTATAACAAACATATATTTTGTTTAGATACAATTCGTAATCGATTCTTTGTCGTCGTTGAGCATTTTTTAATTTTTTAAAAATTATTATTCTAAAAAATTAAGGTACAGATTGTCTCGATTATTAATCAAAATATATTACATGAGTCATTTTGATCTACTGTTGAATAATTAGTGTAACCAAAAAACATTTGATCGATTTCATGGCTTAATTATTCTATCACAACTTCGAAAGGTTATGGTGGTGCAACCATAAAAGTAGCAAAGCGAATGGTTGTAGTGGTGTCGGATCAAGTTTTCTTCGGACGGGTTATTTGTTATTTATTATATGATAATATGTACTTTTACTTTTAAAATGTTTTAAAATATAATAAATATTTTTAAAAAATTAAAATTAAATTATTATAAATATTTATACTTTATTAAAAGGTAAATATTATAATTATTTAAAGTTTATAAAATATTAAAATATTTATAATATTTGAACTCTATAAGAATTAACTAGATATATATATTATGAAAACCATTTGAAAGCAAACATTTAAATTGATTTGAATTATGTCTTTTAAATAAAAGTATTATTAAAACAAAAACTAACAAAATAATGTTTAATTTCACAGGACGGGGTAAGATGGTGGGACGGGTTTGGGTCGATATTAATACGAGACGGTATAATGCGGGTGAAATCCTAGATATAACAAGCAAAATACAATTATATCATCTTACACACTACAAAACAAACAATATTAACGAGAAAATATAATTTTAATTAAAAAAATTTAGTTATAAAAAAGTCGATCCACGGTGTACCGCATAGTATAATCTAGATTTTAACTCAATGAACTGTATGTTATTGTTCCTATATTTTAAAATGGTAAACCTCAAACATAGTAATTGTACACTAAATATTATATAGATATAAGAGTTATACATTTAGAAAATTCAAAACATTAGGTCATATATATAGTTAATCTATTAAACAAATTACATTTTGATTTTTTTTTTATTATAGCCCCACGGTGTACCGTGGATTATAATCTAGTTTTCCATAATATTTAGTGTAATACTGGTTTTTCTCTTTGGCGGTCTTTGCAAGGCTCATCGTGTGATACAAGTGGACATCATTAATGTTATTGGTTCAAATGTTCAATTGGGACTACACTGTAAACAATTGAACAAAGATCTCGGATCATAGACGTTAGCCCAACATCAACATTGGGGGTTTAGAGGATTTATTAATTTTTAGGATACGACTCTGTTTTTTGTCACTTTGTATGGGAAAATCAATCTAAATGGTTCGATATTCTTGAAGTTAACAGAGATAGATATATATATATATATATATATATATATATATATATATATATATGTAAATATCATCCGTGTATATGGAGTATAAGACTTAGTGGTACCTGTAGATTAACGGGTTATGAAGAATGTTTCCCATGGAACTAATGTTAATATTGAAATAACATTGTTACAAGATTTCATATCTATAAAATATATTATTGTTTTCACTATGTCTGGTGATAATTACCTTATTCAATTTTTTTTTTTTTTGATGAACGCTATCGATTGATCCAGTTAGTTCCGGTAGAATTGTAATGAAGTGATTTAATGTGGAGTTCTCCTCGAAGGGCCACCATATTGTCTGTCTCAAATTTGAAATGCTTTCCCACTAATGTATGAAGATAATCAGATTGCTTGTCATTGGACTACCATATAAACTACTTGAGCTATTTTGTCTACATAGATGTAATTTTTGTTTCTAAGGTAAATCAAACATGGTTCATTCCAACATTTCTCCAATTCTCAACCACAATTAGACCACGACCGTATATGCCAGAATAAAGTAAATAATAAATCAATGAATGAGATGTTAAATAATCACAGATAAAGATAAGATAAATAATAATCTAAGAGATTGAAATGAGCAGTTTTTACTTTTTACATCATAAACTTACAAAGATAAACATTTGTCCCAAAAAAAAAAGGATAACATTTATTATAGGATATTCTTTTGGATGGAGACGACAGAAGAAAAACTAGTACCACCGACTCTCTCATATGCTTTCTCTGGACAAACGCAAAAACTTTTGAAGAACCCTAAAAATCCCAAAATCCGCCGGAGAAGAAGATCCAGAAGAATCAACTACTAATCTGAAGAATTCGCGAAATTCCATCTTCGCCTACGCTGTGTGTATTCAATCTTCGAAATCAGGTATTTTGGTTTTAAAATGACGAAATCAATAGATTCGTCTTCGTCCTTCATCGCAATTTCTCGAAATAGATTTTTCTTCTATATGTAAATCTGTTTGTTTAAATCCATTTCCAGGAGCCTTTGATGATACAAAAAGCTATGTCAAGTTATTATAATCCATCAGCAACAGCTTTAGTCTCTATTGATTCTGATGAACAAAGAAGAATAAAATATTTAGCAGATTTGAACATGATTGCAACACAGAGACATTCTTCTACAGATGGTCCTATGGCCATTCTCTGGGATATGGAGAATTGCCCTGTTCCTAGCGATGTACGTCCTGAAGATGTGGCTAGTAACATAAGAATGGCTATTCAGTTACATCCTGTGATATCCGGTCCGGTTGTTAACTTCTCGGCTTATGGGGATTTCAATGCTTTCCCTCGTCGGGTTAGAGAAGGTTGTCAAAGAACTGGTGTGAAGCTTGTTGATGTACCAAATGGTAGGAAAGATGCATCTGATAAAGCGATTTTGATTGATATGTTCTTGTTTGTACTTGATAATAAGCCGCCTGCGACTATTATTCTCGTTTCGGGAGATGTTGATTTCGCGCCTGCGCTTCATATATTGGGTCAGCGTGGGTACACTGTGATTCTTGTTATACCTTCTAGTGTGTATGTGAATTCAGCTTTGTCTAATGCTGGTAGGTTTGTTTGGGACTGGCATAGTATTGTTCACGGTGAAGGCTTTGTGCCGCTACGTAAACCTCGTGTTGTGCCATATCTTATGGGGTGTAATATCAGTGATAATAGTAACATGGATGGTATGAATGAAGATGAAACAATTCTCTATAGAGGTAACTGTTATAGTAACCCAAGAGAGTCGTCCTTGATGGTTTCGCAGTTTCATAATGAGTATAGTAGCAGGGCAATGTCGTGTTGGCCATCTAATTCAGGCGAGTCTTTGGCATATCCTCCTCCTGGTCACCTTGAGTCGACCATGTGGGTAGCGCCGGGAGATTTAAACGGTTTGAAGGGACAGCTCGTGAAGCTGCTAGAGCTCTCAGGTGGATGTATTCCTCTCATGCGTATTCCTTCTGAATACCAAAGGAATTTCAGTAAACCGCTTTTTGTATCGGACTACGGGGTGCACAAGCTTGTGGATCTGTTCAAAAAGATGAGTGATGTGATTGCAGTGGATGGTAAAGGCAACAAGAGAATTGTTTACCTGCGCAACTCGAAACCGAACATCATCTCTCCTTCTCCCCCTGTGGTTCTACTGAGAAGAGAGAAGAAAGGAAAAGAGCCTAACGGGGAAACTACCAATGGAGGAATCTCCTCTGATGAATTCTCAGACACGGGCTCAGTTCAGAGCGAGAGGAATCTGGAAGAGTTCAAATTCGAGCTACAAGACATTTTGGTGAGCTATTGTTGTCAGGTACAGATGGATTGTTTCGAGGCGATATACAAGCTAAGGTACAAGAGGCCATTACCCTACAAAAAGATGGGCGTGAATCACTTGGAGCAGCTCTTTGACAAGTTCAGGGATGTTGTTACCATATATGAAGATCCAGCTACAGGGAGGAAACTCATCAGCCCGGTTTAGTGGAGCCTAACTGAAGAGTCATATAAGATCAGACTTCAGACGGTGCGTTTATGAGCCGTTTCTATGCGTTCTCTATCACTCACTGGGACAAGCAATGTAAGCTCCTTGCCTGAGAAGCTCTCAGTATTAATGTATGTGCTCTCTACTCTTTCCTTAGAACACAATGTTTACACGGAAGCTTTGATTCTGCATTGCAAGCATTTCACTTCTGTTACTTTCGAGAAATTGGAAAGAAAGAATTTAGCATGCGGAGCGTTTCGTGAGCCTTTTACTATGTGTTATTCTCTAGTTGGGAATAAGCCAGTAGTATTATTGTAATATTTGGCTGGTACACCACAATCTCATGCCTTTCTTTGTTTAAACATTTAGAACGTTTTTAAGAGCTCTATGTAAGCTAAGTCCCTTCCTTTGTCTTCTAATTCACGAATACATTTAAGTAATAAACTCATTGAGTTTTCTACAAAGCTTATGTCTTTGTGTTTGGTTGGTTTGTCGTTATATTCATCAAAAAAACCTTTTGACAATGAATGCATCTATAGTTTTAAAGGGTTGAAAATGAAAACAGAGTTTTTGAATATTGGAAAGAAGATGGCAAGAGCTTTAGTTGGACTGAGCTTTGAAGAACCTAGAGACACCTCAAAGCTAACCAGTCTCGCAGGGCTTCTTCTAAACCTCCATTACCCTAATTTGATACTGTCGATATTACGAACCGTGCTGTCGATTTGTTTGTGAAGATTTGCTACGGATAGTGGCTGCTCCCCATGACATCTTCGGTTTCGTTCTCTCCATATCAAATAAATAGTAGATTGAAAAACATATCGCAATATAAATTGATGTGCTCGACTGAAAAACCTGATCCAGAGATTAAGACGACCGCATCCTTTGTTATATAGGATCAAACTTTGTTATATAAAATATATATATTTGTTTGATATTTATCATCTACAATACACACGAAAAGTTATCATATTTGAATCCATGTCATAATTCGATAACAACGACACTAGTACAAACTCTTATACCACAAACCTTGGAAAAAATTCAATTACGATAATTTTTTTTTTTTATCAATAATATATGCATCATGTAAACTTATAAACATGGATTGGTAATACAATACGAGCAATAGTACAAACCATTTCACTCTATATTTTGTTATTTTACTATAAAACATCTATTATAAATATGATTTTACTTTTATTAAAAAAAAAAAAACCATTAAGAGCGTGGGAGTCTGCAAACAAAGCAAATGCACACATTAAAGTCGTGTCCGTGACAACTACCCCTTCCTTTGTACTTATGTTGACACGAAGAATCACAATCTTTGGAAACACATTTCCCATTCGGTCCTACTGGTAGAGACAATGAACATTGTCCGTTAGGCAGCTGACCCTTCCATGCTTCAGATACTGTTATATTTAAAAGACAACATATAAATTGTATATTAAAAATGGAAATAGTAATTATATTTTTTCATCTTGTAAAAATTTATATGTTTTGTTCTTACTAATAAATAGTTTCTTTAGTATAACACAAAATAGTTGAATATTGTTCTTCTAAATATGGTGAAAATTTGACGAGGAAAGCTAAACTCGATGTCATCAAATGTTGACATATATATTACATAACATAGACAAAATGTTTTTATAAGATATATTATGATATTTATAATCAATTTCTTTTCAAAATGCCCAATCTAATATATTTAAACAAATTTGATATATAATCAATTTCTTTTAGAAATTGTCAATCTATTATATTAAAACAATTTTTTAATGTAAACACAAACCTAATACACAAACGATGAAGATAGTTAGCACGGTGAACAAGAGTTGAAAAGAATTCCTCATATCTTAAATTATGGAAATGAATTGATAGTGTTTTACAAATTTAAAAAGAATGAACAAAGTGTGCTTTACATTCAAACATGTATATCACATTTTTAACCCTGAAAGAGTAACTAGGTAACACTTTAAATCTCGAAAGAATTCTACTAACACTATAAACCACCAAGATTGCTTTACTAACACTTTAAACCTCCAAACTAGCTTTTCTGTTTGCAAAGCCATAAAAGATGATGTAAATCAATTTATGTTTGTTTAATATATATTTATTTAATTTAATTTAAATTTTAGTTAATTTTATTATTTATTATAATTAATAAAAATCTAAAAAAAACAAAAAAAAAACTTTATTTTCTTCGTTTAATCACCGTCCGACCATGAAATTTCTTGATAAACTGTTGAAACAATCTTTTAGACTGATCCATAAGCGTTTTCATTCTCTCTAGTGGATAAATTAGAATCTCATAATACCAATTGAATAAAAAGATGGTGAACACATACAATGAACGGAATAAAAATATGAAAAATTGTGGTCGGACGGTGAATAATCGAAGATGATGATTTTTTTCTTTTTATTTTTTTTTATTTATCGTCAAAATCGTAGTATATAATAAAATTAATTAAAATTTAAATTAAATTAAATAAATATATATTAAACAAACATAAATTGATTGTTACATCATTTTTTATGGCTTTGCAAACAGAAAACAAACATAAATTGATTGTTACATCATCTTTTATGGCTTTGCAAACAGAAAAGCTAGTTTGGAGGTTTAAAGTGTTAGTAAAACAATCTTGGTGGTTTATAGTGTTAGTAGAATTCTTTCGAGATTTAAAGTGCTACCCAGTTACACTTTCAGGGTTAAATAATTGAAGTTTAATGATCTCACATTCAAAAAGTCTAATTTAAGTCATGCACCTCTTTTAGTTCCGATTGAAGGGGATCTGATTTTAGACAAATTTCCACATGTTTGCTCATTTGATATGTAAAAAAGTTCTAGACTCGTTATTTTCTCATTTTATTGTAAATTATTCTTTTCAGTATAAATAAAACAATGAAAATCCATTAAAATACATATTTAATTCATAATGTAGGTCATTAAAATTCATTAAACCCATTGCTTGATACAGTCCTTCTGTAATTCATAGTCACATTTCATGGTTCGAAGATTATCACCTTCTACATACTCTTCTTGTCAAATCAACAGCTATAGCTTTTTCACATCAGTTCTTGCGTTGGGGTTGAGTGTTATGTCAGCTTGAAAAGAGACTAAATCAATCAACCAATGTTACCTCAAAAGAGATATTTTTATTGCAGGGATTCATGAATCGAATTAACTAAACGAATTAGGTTCTAGAAATTAAAGAGATCGATCGGTCCTTAAAGGGATCGACCGAACTCTGGTTGTGCGGATTCTAGACGCAAACCGTAATTTGTAAGAGATCTTCTCTCCTAGAATCTAATGCTTAATAACATGACAACCAAACTACTCATCATTCAAAGACAAAAAGATCATGCAATAAATTCAAGTTCGATTGGTTCACAAAACCCTAAAATTCAACTATTGCATGTTATATAATGGAATTGCTCTCTTTTTTTGGTCAACAACTTATATATTATTAGAATGTAATTGCTCTTCTAAACTAGAAATCGAACATTAATTTTACATATAACAAGATCTTTTCTTCTAAAGCGGTAAAAAAAAATAATTAGAAAACTACTAAGAAAACTGTTTTTATATCTTAAACTCTAACATTTTTCTTTTAATCATTAATAAACGACAAGTACAAACTCTTTGTGCCACATACCAAGCAAATATCTATATATACATTTTTGAAGTACATTTAGCAAATAAATCCTGAAGTTGAGAAGTATTTACAATGGAATGCCATTGACATTTATTGGTAATACATTAATTAATTAATGAATTTCGGTTTAAACACCTTAAAATCGTTTTTGGAAAGATTTTTTCAGATTCTGGAATTTTTTATTTTTGGTAAACTTCAGATTCTCTAATTTGTTTATATTGCTTTAATACTAAATCTACAAATAATCATATTTTATAACATAAAATCAAGAATATTTAGCAAATAAAAACTATAATTACCCAAAACATGTATTTTTGCGGTTTAATCTATCAAAACATGTATTATAGCTGACATTAGTACGATTATATTTTTGCGGTTTAATCTATCAAAACATGTATTATAACTTAAATTGAAGATTTTTAATATTTGTTTGTTTCAAAAATTTTAAGAGCTCGCAGATCAATAAGTGGAGCGGATAAGAATTAGCATTAATCCGATAGAGAATAAGTTAAATAGAATGTTAATGCCCTATGACACTTCTAAATTTATAATTACAATACTAAATTACATGTACTACAGGTTATGTATAAAAATACTAAAAAAATAAATCATATAATTTTAATACTCATTTAAAATCTGTAAAAGTCTAACATTACTATAATGTATAAAGAAAAGTTGGTCCCGCGGTATACCGCGGGTTAAATCTTAGTTAAATTACATTATTTATTTATTAATAATATTCATAATGTGAACTTGAATTTGGATGGTAAACTTTTATTATAAAATTAAAAACATTAAGAGCCTCTGGCTAAATAAGGTACGTAAAGCCTTATGCTTATAGGCCACATATTAGAAAGCAGAAAATGAAGCCACATTTAAAAAAGTTTCAATGGTCTAGTGGCTAAATCTCCTACTAGGAAATAGTAGTCCCTCCCGGTTCAAGCCTTGATGGTTGATGTTTTGTCATTTTCCATTATGTTTTTAGTTCTTTTTTTTTATAATTTTCTTTTCAAAGCCATATTCTTAAAAATATGCTTTAGGCCACATAAATTCTAAGACCCGTCATGGCCTCTTGCAAATAAAGCACAAGCACTCATCTTTTTTCTCTGGAGTACACCTACCACCTCCTTTATACTTCTGGTGACACAGAGACTTACAATCTTTGGGAACACATATCCCATTCGGTCCTACTGGTAGAGGCAGTGTACATTGTCCATTCACCATCGCGCCAAATACTGTTATATTTAAAAAATAGGATATGAGTTTCTATATTGAAAATGAAAAATACTCATCTTGTAAAAGTATATGTTTGAGGAATTTACTGATTATCTTTGACACTTCAAAACTATAGAACATATATGTATAAAACATAAAATACAACCTGATACATTTATCTATACAGTTCAAAGGGAAAAAATGATAATTAGAAAAAAAAAAAAAGTAAAAGGCAATAAAAACAATATTGTAGATCAATTCATATCATAATATATGATGATGATACACTTTTTATAAATGTAAGAATGAACCAAACATTTAAAGAAATACATAAGTAAAAAAAAAAAACCTTTTGGGGATTATTAGTTTCTTAAGTCTAACAAGAAACAATTGAACCAATTCTTCTAAGTATGTTATAGATTTGACATAGAAAGGCTAAACTCGATATCATCAAATATTGTATTAAACTATGATTGTGGCATATATTACGTAACATAGACCAAATGTTTTATAAGACATATCAAGATATATAATCAATTTCTTTGTTAGTCTAATATATTAAAATAAATTTTTATTGTAAACACAAACCTAATAGACAAATGATGAAGATAGTTGGAATGGTGAACGAAGATCGTAAAACTTTCTTCATATCCTAAATAATAGAAATGAATTGACGTTGTTTTACAAATTATTAAAAAGAAGGAACAAAGTGTGCTTGACATTCAAACACACACATATATATAATCGAAGTTAGATGATTTCACATTCAAAAAGTCTAATTTAAGCTATCCACCTCTTTTAACTCCGATTTAAGGGGATTCTAATTTTACATAAATTCCACATTTTTGCTCATTTGATATGTGAAACATGAGACTCAGTCTTTTTCTCCTTTTTTATTAAAAATTATGTTCAATATAAATAAAACAATGAAAATTCATTAAAATACATATCTAATTTATAATATATATCTCTATATATAACAGTTATAAATTCATATTGTTGGATCAACAATTTTTATTATTTAGTAAAGTTAGTAGTTAATCAACTTCCTTGTTGGATCAACAATTTATATTATTTAGTAGAGTTAGTAGTTAATCAACTTCCTCTTCTGTGACAAACACACACATAACGAAAATGATGAAGAGGAAAACAAAATGGCTTTCGCCCAAATGCGCTTACTCATATATTTACATGGTATAAGAGAAAGTGGTCGTAGATGAGAAAAGATGAGCAAAAAGAGAGTTCTAGAAAAATGAAAAACGAGGGTTTCCAAAAGCTTTCTTCTTCCTTTAATTTTTGTTGCATCTTTGAATCAAGAACATCATAAGTTAGTGGTGTGAGTAACCTCTTGTATATAGTGAACTTTGGGAGCAAGAGTTCTCCAGAGACGTAGCGGTTAGAGACCGTGAACTTTCTATTTTATGTTTTATCACTTATTAATACACTATAAATTCTTTTGTTAAACTTTTACCCCTTCTTTTTTTTTTTGTGAAGGGGTAAAAGTTATCATATAGTTTTTTACATAGATTTGACATAGAAACGCTAAACTCGATATCATCAAATTTTGAATTAAATATGGTATATGATAAATTATAAAAAAAAATTGTTAAATTTTGTTTAATTTTTTTCACTTCTTGGATGATTATATGATAGGAAATCTCTCATGACCCTCAGAACTGCAACAACTAACCAATCGGATTGTCTTCGTAGCTATCCAAATTCATTGCAGTTTCAGTTAAATTAATGAAACCCTAGAAGTTTAGGAATCCAAAACTTTAGTTCTGATTCATAAAACAAAAACTGAAAAAGAAAAAATCCAGAAGAACAGAGAAAGAAGAAATTGATCTGGAAAATTTTGGAAAAAAAATTTGGACCATTTCTCGATTTATGCGTGTCATCCTTGCGCAGGGGCCATGCTAATCTTCTCTGTATCGTTCCAATTTTATCGGATGTCCCCAAAGGGACAATCATATTCTTCACTCTGATAATATATAAACACAACTTCTTTTCTTTATGTAAGCGATGTGGGACTTTCGACATTACTTAACAACTTAAACGAGACCGTTTCAGAAAAAGGCCTCTCCCTCTCTTCCTTCATAAGCCCATTAATACTATTGAGCAGCCAAACCATGGCCGTTTTGTTTCTATGGATCAAGATTCAAATATTTTTCTTTAGCATCTTTATATTCCACAGTTTCTGGCCAAATCGAAGAACAGCCGAAGAGATACTAGTACCAGAATGTTAGTACATATATCGCCACTATGCAATGGATTCTTGCCAAATTCAAGTTTGTTACTCCAACCATTACCAAACTAATACCTATATTGTTTAGTACTTATAGGTGCTTTGTTGCGAATACGGTAACTGCCCTTCATCCACATATTTGAACATGATTGAAACACATAGTCATTATTCCACAGTTGGTCATGTGGTCACTTCCCTGTACCTAGCAATGTACATCTTGGAGATGTGGCTAGTAACATAAGAATGGCTATTCAGTTGTATGCTATGATAAGTGATGCAACGATGGTTATGTTCTCGGCGTATAGGGATTTCAATGCCCTCGTCGGGTCAGAGAAGGTTTTCAAAGAACCGGTGTGAAACTTGTCGATGTGCCAAACGGTAGGATAGATGCCGCTGTTCAAAGATGCAGCTAATAAGGATGTTCTGTTAGATTTCACTTAGACTATCTACAGCTCCATTGCGAAATTTGGTATAAATGTTATGTCAGCAGCAAAATAGTCTTTGTAAGAATTGAAAGGCATTTTAATGTTATCCATCAGTCAACCATCAGCTATCAACAGTTACAAAGGATTCTATTAAAAATGGGAATTATTCTCTTCTCCATGGAATTTTTATGAAATTGTCATAATGTTCTTTGAACAGTGTGACACAATGAGTTAAGCATAAGAATTAATTCTCATATGAGATATACGGATATAACAGAACTTTAAGATCACTATTTTTATTTTCTTTTGGTGTCGCAATGATGATGAATGGAGCCAACAGGCACAATGAAGATGGAGGCAAGCATACGTACTATGCCGTCTTTAATGCCTCGGTCTTACAAATGGGGCAGAGATTCTTGATCATGACCCATTGCTTGATACAGTCCTTGTGGAATTCATGTCCACATTTCAAGGTTCCAAGATTATCACCTTCTACATACTCTTCCTGTCAAAACAGCAGCAACAGGCTTTTAAACATCAGTTCATGTGTTGAGGCAGAGTGCTATGTCAGCTTAAAAAGAGACACAGAAGAGACTCATTCAATCAACCAATGTTACCCCAAAATCAACATTTCATAGCTGATCAAAGATTACATATCAAAGCTTACGATATCAGTTCAGCTAATAAATCTGTTAGTTTCATTATGGCACATCATCATCTATGATGATTACATATCAAAGCCTACTACTTTTAGGCTTGATCAAGGAAGTGAGACTAAACGAAAACAAACAGCATCAATTCACAAAACTTATCGCGGAGGACTACTGTTAGATGAAACAAACCGGCTCAGGGAGTAGTGGTAAGAACAAAGTACAGAAATGCAGATTTGATAACGAGAACCAAGTGATAGTTAGGGTTTTGTTATAAAGTCCCCAAACTCTCCAAAAGCCCAAAAGTTTCCCAAACAAACCAAACACCAAACACCCAAAACTCTAGTCCAACCTATCTTATTTATATAGTATCCTATTTCATTCCATATGTAAAGAGAAATAATGGAAGCAAGCTCAGCAACACCAACTTTTCTTTATCTTATGCTTATCAATTAGTTGGTAAGTATTACACGAGCAAAACACTTCTAGTTCATACTTAATCAAATACCTGACAAATGCAGCATGGCTCTATGTTCTGATGCAACTCAGCAGAAGTTGCAGAAGAAAATGTATGTTTGTGCTGTTTCAATGCTTTCAAAATGACCTCTTCACTTAGGCCAGTGCTCACATCACCTATGCGTTCCCCAAGTGCCAATAGCTCCTACATTCATTCTCACACATTGTTGGAAAATGGGAAGATTGCGATTAACAGTCAAAAAAAAGGAATACTACCTCATACGACATGTTGTCAACATCAAGCCGCATTTCCCGATGCCTATCATGCATTTCAGTCATACCCTGGTAGATAAGTGGATCGAACACCATGTAATCCTTATCAAATTGAAAAAAAAGGAAGATCACACATCAGGACAACAGATTCACCAAGAAATGGAATGTGTTCTATCCATTAACTGATATTAACAGGGAGGATTGTCGAAAATCACTCGTGTCAAAATCATACCTCAACCCGTAAATTTTCTCCTCTTCTCATGGCATGCAACACCTGACGTATCTGCTAACAACAAATAGAGGAATCAGTGCAACTCACTATTAAAATACTTATCGAACTGCATCAAAACTAAATACATGTAGCAGTTGCTAAGGAGGTTTATAAACTAGATTTAGAAAACAAGCATTCCCATAACGTAAGACATCAATATGGTTTGCAGATGGAAGTGATATCAGAGTGCATCAAACTGCTCTAGTTCTCATATAGATAAAGTTATACCTTTCAGAAGAGACATATACTAGAAATCATTAGCAAAAAAAGCTTTATAGCAGAGCCTATAAGATTTTTATTTAACAAAAAGTGATATGACGTTGTCACTGGCATCCAAAGAAATCAGGTTTCAACCAAATTATGGCGTATATGCAAGTCTTCAAATTTTGATCAATACACTATCCTACATAGCCTTACTTCGAAAGAGAATAATAGTTACCGACCATTTATGAATCAATTTTTTAACTCTATCTATATGAAGTTAGACCGCAAAAAGTACAAAACCAGATAATTTCACAACCAGCAGCTACGTACTCAAGCATATTAAGATTCTACAGAGAAAATCACATGAAAACCTCATAACAAAAAGAAGACAAACTTAACTAAGAACCCTGAGTTTCAATCAGATGAACATAACAAACTAAAAACCATGACAACAACCCATAAATGCACGCTCTTAACCCCCACTTATTCATAACATGAGATGCTTATGAGGGAAGGATTTTTCTATCAAACCATTGGATAATAAAAGATAGTGAAAGATACTATAAAGATTCATACACGGCATCAACCAAATTATCAGACAAGAGCCAGTATTTTATGAAACCCATACCTCGGAAATGATTTGATTCCTTCCATTACCGTCAGCAGCTAAGCTTCTCCCTATATGACGCAAGTGGAGAAGTTCATTTTGTCTCTCCAATAACAACCCTGATCTTCTTTGCCGTGAGCGATGGCTCCGGCTATTAGAACCAGATGGCATTGTCACCTCATTTGAGGAAACAGAGGGGCCTGCGGGTAATAATGGAAGAGAGGCACCGTGACTAGCAGATTGAGATTCAATATTAGGAAATAAAGACCAAGGAGAAAGTTCTGATGTTCTCGATGGATTATGTATTGGGGCACTCTGAGGAGGAATCCATGTGGGATTAGGCTGTGGCGCATGAATAGCTGAACTTGGCCCTGCTCGAGGAACAAAGGGAAATTCTATAGATGAACCAGGGTTTCCATGTGTGAAATTCCAAAGATCATGCACCGGCTGTCTCATGTCAGTTGCAGGTGCAAACATGGGCTGCTCTGGGTTGCTTCTCGGTGTTTCCCACGGTGGTCCTGATCGCTCTGCAGGCATCCCAATACCCGAAGAATTACTGGCTCTGGAACTGAAAGAAGCATCCCAAGCAAATTGGTGTATGTTCCTGGTCAAAGCAGGGAGGTGGACTATATTTGTCTGATTCTCACCAGTGCTTGAGCCACTAGTTGATCTCACATCTAGAGGATCTACAAAGGGAGAGTTCAATGGTAAATTCTGTTGCAAAGAACCAGTGGGACTCACAGAAGTTCCAGCGTGAGATACGCTGAATGCTACAGACTCCTGAGGCTGCCTGGGATTTAATCGTCTGCCAGCTCTAGATAAGGTGTCAGTGTTTCTTGCAGAATGAAAAGCACTGGCTGCAACTGCTCTTCCACCACCAGATCCAAACATTTGTTCTGTCCGGACAAAATGATTAGTAATATTTGGAGAACTTTGTGAGGGTGTAGCCAAACTTAAGCTACTTGAAGCACCATACTGAGAAAGACTTGCATGCGAAGCACTATTATCAGTCTGAACAATGCGGTTAGGAGTTTCACCAGAAAAATAATGACCAGGGGATCCTTCAAGAGCCTTTCTTTTGCAGGACGAACCCCAACCACCAAACGGAGAAGCAGGACCACTGCTGCTCTCCCCTGCGGCCTGAATTGAGCTTCCTAATGAACTCCCATAGCTATTATGACGGATAACTACCCCGGAACTCTGTGCACTACAATTATCGCTGTCCATGTCCATGCTCATATCTACATGCTGTGGCATAGGATTAGAGCTTGAACCCCGCAAGAAAGAAGGCCCATTCCTGATGTGACTGCCAGCATGAACCCCTCCATCTACCATCATACCATTCAGACCTAATTCCCTTCCCTCAGATCCATAGCCAACAAAGTGATGAGCACCATCTTGAGGCAGCTGGTGACTTGTCTTCATTCCAATGGAATTGACCTGATCAGAAGGACCAGATATGGAGCTGGATTCCCCAAACCTCCACCAGTTATGATCTTGAGCAGCATGAGAACTCGAACTTGCATAAGTTGGCCGTCCTGAAGGTGTACTATTGTTTGGAAATCCAGTGTCTGCTGGATTCAACATGTTATTCATAGCGGTCTCTGTGCAATAAATCGATTCACCATCTGCCTGATTCACTTCAGTAGACGAACCACCAGTATTCCGTGGCCCTTGCATTGGATTCATACCTTTGACTAGAACACAAGGACTTTCCAGAAAACAGATCAAAAGTTACAAGGACTTTGACGAGACCTAGAGTCACACAAAGAGAAAGAAACAAGAAAATAAATATGCATAAGAAATCCATGAATGAAAGAAATTGAAAAAAAAAAAGAAGTAACAAAACTGAAATAAGCGCACCCTAATTACCATTACGATCACCACATGCCAGCCAGCTATCTAGCTTCAGGCTACACTCATGCTCCAACTATAGCTTCTGCATTATGATACCACAAAAAGGCAAGATCAGAAACTATCACTAATAAATGTAAAATCATCTATCATATATCAAAAGCATCATTTCTATATATCAAAAGTTTCTTACATAACTGAAATATTAGAAATCAAACTATAAGCAATTGAGCGACTAAGTACCAAAACCTCATCAAACTAGTTGACATAAAATTATAGTAACAACTAACATATAAGCAACTAACAAACTACTTCTGCCTAACTTGTAAACTTCATCAATGGATTCTTTAACATAGAATCCATTCGAAAGATGAAAGTACAGAGAAAGAAGGTACATGTTACTTAAGCTATGCTCATTTTTGACATACCAGATTAAATATTGTCAAAACTTCTTCTACTTCATGAAACCAAAACAACAGAGAACTAAAACCAAAACAGTTGTGATACTAATTATCTAATCACAAAGGAACCATGACTAGCACATTTGCAATACCAAGTTACCAACCAAATCAAGTTACTTACATAAGAAATCAAATCCAAACAATCCGATGCCAAATTAGAAAATTTCCAATCTTGAGATGAAAAACCTAAAGTGGGTCAATCCCGATCCGTCCAGCTATTGCAATGCAACAAATCCTGAACCAAAATCACAACGATCTGAACAATGAACACAGATTAGAGCAAAATTAGAAAAACAAACAAAAAAATGTGAAATTTTTTATAAAGATTGAGAAAAATGGTACCTGCAAAATCAATCCCTAGAGAATCAAAATGGGTCTCAAAAAAAGTTGAAATTGAAATCAAATTAATAAACTTTATGTAGTTTCAATTTCTGGGTGTGGTGTGGTGTCCTCTCCTCTGCACGATTCTTAGGTTTTAGCTTCTTTCTCGATTCTCACCAAAAAAAAATGCAAACTTTTTTCTCAAAGAGAAGAAGAGAAATGAAATTTGGTAATCAGAAGAAGAAGCACATAAGCAATGGATGAGGGAGAAGAAGAGAAGATTCAAAGACGTACAGATTTCATGTGACAAATTTTTGTCCAAAAATCAATATTTTTTTTAATAGTTCTTGTAATGAAAACTTGGAAAGATATGATATTTTTTCTTTCTTTAGGAATTAATAAAATAAAAGTTTGGTGAATATCGTCTCTAACATATTTTTTTAAGTGTTAGATTTTGCAGGACGTCACTTGTCTTAGTGCTGGTCTTTGGTGCTGTCCTAGGCTCTATAGCTACCAAACTGGTAATAATAACTTAATAAAAGACAATTGTCACGGTAAGAATAATTTTGTAGCTTTTTCTTTTCTTTGTTATTGGAAATAAAACTCATTTTTCACCAGAATTTTTAGACTTTTCCAACTTACTGTATATGCTTAACATTGTCTCATCACTAATCTTTCAAGCAAATTGCTAATTTCTCTTTAGTAGATTATTTGTCATTTATGACAATCACTAGACCATTATTTTGTTAGCTTTACTTGACCAATAGAGAATGTATCATTGGCTATCCTTATACTCTCTATATCAACTAATTTATAAGCTCTATAAACCAGTCTTTTCTTGGAGAGTTTCAGTTTCTTTTCATCCGCAACCGAAGTGACAGTGTCTTTAATTTGATCAGGACTGGCACTATGTATATGTTCGGTGTGCATTTGCACAGGGTCCATCAGAATTTTTGGGTTTCTTTTAGTCTAAAAAGCCCAAATTTTTATTTTTTAAAAATATGTAGCAATATTGGTACAAAGTTTTTTCTAGCTTTGGACCCTATAAAAATTTGAGCCGTGCCTAAGTTTGATCATACTGTTTTGGTAAAAAGTTCCGAAAATAGATGGCATGATCTTACTTAGACATGAAACTAGTTTCAAGAAGACATCCAAATTCTCAATCCATTGACTTTAGAAAAGTTGTTTAAGATATACTCGATTAAGTAGAGATTGCGATAAGTCGATTTTTGTCAAAAGCTTTCCCATTGCAAGATAAGTTGGTTCATCAGTTACCTTTTTCGAGACAGGTATCTGAGTAGTGGTAACTAATGAACCAAGTAGTCTCGATAAAAGTAACTGATGAAATAAGATAGGTTCATCAGTTACCTTTATTGAGAATCAAAAAGATTCATGACTCGGCACACCCGTAGTGTTCTTCTTTACAACTGCTACTTTCTCTCTCGTTTATTCACAGAGTTTTTCTATGGACCATTTATCGGTTTTATTCATTTTCACATGTTCTTGTTATGAATGTACTAGTAAAACTATTTTTGATATGAATGTATTCTTACTTGTAAAACTTAAGAATGTGATTCATTTGCACATTGGTTTAACGTCTTAATTTACTTCTTTTGATCACATTTGCCCTGAAATTTGGTAAATAAGAATACATTCTTGTAAAACTTAAGAATGTAATTCATTTCCAGATTGGTTTGACGTCTAAATTTACTTCTTTTGATCACATTTGCCCTGAAATTTGGTAAATAAGAAACCCAAAATTAAAAATATCAAATCAAGTTTCAAACAAAACAAAATAAGTTTGGGGGTGGATGAGAAGCACAAACCATGTCAAAGCACTCCTACAGAAAAGGAAAGAAACAAGAAACTCTGCGAGGTCACCAACTGTGTATGGAACAGACAAAGCCACACTTCGAAAAATGTATTTTCAAATCGAACAGAAAGACAATATAACTTAAGAAACAAGATTGTCGTTCAGGTTCAAGGAGGCAAGCTGCTCGGCTGTACCACCAGCAGCGACACTTCTGAGAACGTCCATAGCCTCAGCTACTTTAGCCTTGAGAGCTTCAGGTGACTCCAAGAGATGTAGCACTTCAGTCTGATCCATCTCCAGAAGCATCCCAGTCACTTTAGCTGCAGACTCTGCCTCTAGCTGTTCCACCAGCGGATACAAATTCTCACCCAGCAGCTACACATCACAATATCACAATCACGATTTAAGAACCAAACCCCAATAGGTAAAAGTAAAGAAAAGGTTTCTCACCGTCCGCTGGAGTTCTGGAGCAGCATTAGCAAGGGATGAAGCCAAAGCTCCAATAGGAACATGCTGAGAAAGTACAGGGTCACGCAATGGCATATTACTACCCATCTCATATGGAAACATTCCAGGTACATCAGGGGGACCACCACTACCACGGCCTTGAGGATAGCGGAACATTCGACCCCTTGGGTGCATCTGATTATTACCCACAAAGAAAGATTATCAAGAAACCTCCTACCAAGGTAATACCGAAAAACAGATTTTTAATGTGACTGAGAAGGAAAAGAACCTGCTGTTGCTGCTGCATCATGGGAACTTGCTGCTGCTGAGATTGCTGGATCCCTCCAGGACGTCTCCCTCCAGGACGTTGCTGGCCCTGCTGAACCATTGGCATGAAGAAGTTGTGCATCGGTGCTCCACCAGGTCTCATTCCAGGTACTAGCTGCTGCTGGTAGCCAAACCCGGGCTGGCATGTACAATAACAAGTTAAGATTATCCAACACTCTTGAGAAGAACAGGAAAATGATTTATGCAACCCATATTCTTAGTAATGAGATAAAGATAAATTTATTATACATTGCAATGCCCTAAATTATAAAGCTAAAACCTCATATGGTAAAGGGGGTTTTAGTCAGCTGGAGTAAATTAATCACATGTACACTAATATAAGTTTCTCAGTAAGAAAAGTTTAGCGATTGCCTATTAAGCGCAAGGGAAAAAGCAGAAATACCTGTGAAGAAATCATAGTAGGAGGTGCCTGACCATAAAACATTGGTTGTCCAATTCCGGGACCACCAGGGGGATAAATTGGCATACGAGGACCAACCGGTGGTGGCATTGCAACTGGTCTCATTTGGGAAAACTGAGCCTGTTGACATTGTAATGTACGCGTTATTACATGAAATATTCACCACCATAAAGTTCACAGGACCGGGCCATATAAAGTTCAAAAGGCATCATCTAAATCTTAGATTATAGAATGTACAACAGTTAGAGGGTACATATATGGGCATTCTTTCTTACTTTATCCACTATTACACAAACAAAATTGGAAACAGTGAATAGTAAAATAGATGTATGTATTACCCTTACAAGTCAGGGACAATGTTATACTTGAGAATGTTGGCAAAATATGACCATAACTGGTGCTAGATAAGATATGTAAGTTAATGAATTATATGAGTCAGATGACCCAGACCTAGATTCTCAAGATGCATTTCTGTATCAGTGATGGAAATTCTAAATAGATATGTCAATTTCACATTCAATATTGGCAGGTCCAATTGCTTAAAATTGACACATAAACAAACAAAAAGAGTCAGAAAGCTCATATCTTATGCTACGACGCAATTTCAAGAGAACATACCTGGAGTCTGGCCCTTCTATCCTCCTTTCTCTGGGCAACAGCAACATAGAGAGGTTTGTTTTCAATCATTTTACCACTCATCTCTGACATCTGTACAGATTTCAGTGTTAGTAACGCTGAAGGTTGTCTTTATTCATCATATACGAACTCAGCAAGACATTACAATTGGCTTACAGCTTTGGTTGCTTCTTCAGGAGTTGAAAATGCTACAAAACCCGAGCCCCTGCTTATGCCATTAGGATCCCGCATCACCTGTTATGTTTTAGGAAATGGAATTTATATATGCCATCAACAGAATGTAGTACAACTCAGATTAGCAGAGAACGGAGTATTGGACCTTGCAAGACGTAACAGTGCCATAAGGTGTAAAGAGCTCTTTGAGTTTCTCATCAGAAACACTGTCATCTAAATTCTTAACATACAAGTTAGAACTTTGAAACTTGTCAGCAGCTTCCTTCAAACTCTGCTCATACTGAACCTTTAGTTCCATTTCCCTTTCAGACTTCTTCTGAGCTCTACCAACAAACCATTCCTTATCATCAAATGTTTTTTCATTGAGAGACTCAACAGCCTTAGCAGCATCATCAGCATTTTCAAAGTTAACAAACCCAAAACCCTTTGGCTTCCCCTCTCCATCTTTCATCACCACAGCACTTGTTATCTTACCAAACTCACCAAAAATGTTCTTCAAATCATCATCAGTGGTTGATTCAGCAAGATTCTTCACATACACGTTGGTGAATATTGTTTTGTTACCAGTAGAATCTCTTTCTTGCCTCCTGAGGAAAGGTCCAACATACACTTGCTTGTCATTTAGCAACATACCGTTCAATTGACTCATAGCTTTCTGAGCAGATTCTTCAGTTTCATATTGCACAAACCCATAGCCTTTTGATTGTCCTGAAGAATCCACAGCTACCTTGCACGAGATTATGTTCCCAAACACAGAAAACGTATCATGCAACGCTTTGTGGTCAATGGATTTGTCCAAATTCTGCCATATATAACCATGGTTAGCAGGAGGGGAAAAAAAACAAGAACAAAAAAAGAAGCAAAGCCTAAGGAAAGCAGCTACATTGCCATTATTCCAAAACCAAAAAAAGATTTCAGTATCCCAATAAAATAAAGATACCATCTTCCTAACCTCAACCTATCATATCTTCGCAGAAAAGGAAAGCAATTAGTCGAACATCGAAAGTAAAGACACATAACAATACCTTGATAAAAATATTCCCTGCACCACTTCGACGAACACTAGGATCACGATGAGAATACATAACCCTAACAGGTTTCCCATTAAGAGGTATATAGTTCAGTTCCTGGATCGCTCTTGCAGCTGCCACATAAAACACAACCATGAAGAGTCCCATCAAATGTCAAAATAACAGATAGCGAAGGATAAAAGACCAAACCATATCCACAAAGACAGTAAAGTGAAGACCTTTGCAACTAATATAAGTGCACTATTCCAAAGTTACTAACTTTGTTGTACCCTAACACTACTAAAACTCACAGAGAACAATAATTGCAAAACCCTAATTAAAGAGACTAACTTACCATCTTGAGGACTGGTGAAGTTGACATAACCATAACCAAGAGATCTCCGAGTAGCTAAATCTCTACAAACTCGAACTGATACAACTTGACCCATCTGGCTAAACGCATCAAAAAGCTGAGAATCCGTCACGTTTGGATCCAGATCTCCAACGTAAAGCGATGTAGTACCAAACTGAGCAGCTGCTGCTGCACCAGAACCAGTAGCCATAGCCGGAGGAACAGAGCCATTCACAGTTTGAGATTGAGATTGAGATTGAACCTGAGCCATTTTTTTTTTTCGGTTTTTGGAACTTTTTTCTTCTTTTTTTTAGGGTTTTGTTTTTTTTCTTTAACTCTTCCCTCTCCTCTCGTTATTTCTTCTTCACAGTAATCAAAATTTTGAAAAACCCTAGAAAACGAAAATCGATAGAGGAAAACTGAAACGGAGAATTAAGAAGACGAAACAGAGAGATTGTTTTTTTTATGGTTTTTTTTAGGGAGGAGAGGGAAGAAGAAGAAGAAAAAGGGGTAAAAAGCAGTTGCCGGCGGCGAAGCCTGCGGCGGCGCGTGCGATATCGAAGATAGTTTGGTGAGAGATTTGGGGGAAATGTTGAAAGAACAAACTGCGAAGAGGAAAGAGAGACACGACGATTCTTATTTTTTTGCTTTTATAATTAAATGAATTTTTATTTTTTTTTAATTTCCGAACCCTAGTAGAAATGTTGAGAGAGTTGTGTTAGGAAATATATCTCAACCGTTAGATTTGTTCTGAAGTAAAACGTTTGGATTTTTACCCTAGGTGATATGAAAAAGGTTTTACTGTTTTACACAAGTGACATTGGAGTGGATTAGAAGCTAAGATCGGAATTTGGCTGCGTTCCTAGTCCCAATCTGATTCTTTTTTTTTTTTTTTCTTTTTTTTTCATTGATAATGGGCTTTCCAAATTGGACTTGGCCCGAAATATACAAAGAGTAACAACAGGTACAAAACGCAAACGGAAAAAGCAAAACGGCACCGGAAAAGAAGATCGTAGCTTGGTGGTTACCGGAAAACGGAGAATCCGACACAGTAACACCGACAGAAGCAAGATCCACAACTTTGCGGCAAAATCGACGGATCTAGAGACGTTGACGGAAGCTTCTGATTTCCGGCCACGTTCCTTTTCCGACGACCCACCGGACCCGCCACAAACCTCCCGGTAAGGTCAACTCCCCGACAATCCGGCCCGCCGTTGTCAGCTCCCGCACCTAGCAAACCGACAAGCTGAGCCATAACCCCTCCTTCCCAATCCCGACGCTTTTTCGATTCACAGAGCAAGATCCCATCAATCCGGCCAAGAGGAAGCTTAACGCGGTGGCTGCAAACGTCGGAGGCTCAATCCAACAGAGATTCACCGAACTCCACGCCAGCCAAGTAAGACCCGTTAGGATCCAGTGTTAACCTACTCGACAAAACGGCTCAAACCCTCCTTCTCCCCTCACGACTTCCGCCGTTGCCGCAGCGGCCGTCGCGACGAGGATAAGCCGCTACCCATACCGGCGTCCTCAAACCAGGCAGGATCCGCAGCAGCTCACCTCTACCGACACATCGAGAGGAGGAGACGCCACACCACAGCCGACGGAGATGGAATCATGCTCACCCCTGAGCACTCAAGGCAATCTCGACACCGACGGTGAAGAGCAAAGTAACCAGACATTTTTTAGATTTAGATCTACTTTTTAGAGGAGAGAGAAGAGAGTGTTTGGGAACGATTGTCCTCCTTGATTTTTTTCCGCCGCTTTAGACTTTCTTTTTCCTTAGCCGAACAGTTCATTGATTTTTCGTCATAACCGGTCCGGATCATAAGTCTTACATTGTTAAACACTATTTTTTTGGAGAATTTCCAAAAAAAAATTACATTAATGAAAACGGCTCAAATTTTTAGTTGTGCATAGAATATTACTGAAAATTTGGAAACTTTGGATCGGCACTGGTTTTCGTGCTTGGTTTCTAATATAGGGCATGATTGGTTGGGCTGTAGGAGATTTATAAAGTCACAAAAAAAGCTACAGCCCCAAAATTAAAACAATCACGCTTTAGCTTTCCTATTTTTTCTCACAGCCCAAACAATATTTTTTTAATTATTTTGGCTGTAACTACAAGTTTTTCTAAAGCACAACTTTTTGGTCTTTAGAAGGGCTGTACCTTTTTTTTTCTTCTTTCTACTTTATTTTCTTTTTTTCTTTAAAAACATTATTATAGTTTTAATCCATAAATATATTATGAAAATTTATTTTTATGGATATAAATAGTAGGTAAACATATACTTTATGACATATATATAACTCTTTTTTGGGCAAAATATATATATATATATATATATATATATATATATATATATATATATATATAACTCACATTATTTTTTTAATATATATGTATATCATAATTAATTATATTGATATTTGTGAACAATATTATATAACACATAAGTATTATTTACCAATCATATTTTTTTGTTTAAAAATACATACAACTAAAATCTTATTTCTACAACCAATTTATTTAAATAATAATATTATATTAATAAAACCTACAAGCTAATTTCTACAGCAATAACCTTACAGCTACAGTCATCACACCTACAGCAGAAATTGTACAGCACTAAATCTACAGCTACAGACGAACCAATCACCCCCATAGTCTTGTTTCGTTTGAATTTGGTTTTCTTTGTGAATTTTTGTTTCCTTTCCTTTTTTACATCAGTCTCTTTCTTTTGGGATTTGTTATTAGAGGATCCATATAAAGCCAAAAATTTCGATCTCATAAAAAGTACATTAATCCATGGGATTAGGTCTAAGCAAGTAGATTCATATACATGGTTTTGTAATAAACATTAAAGTTGTTAACTTAGAGACTCTCCTCTTTCCCTTTTTTGTGAAATCAAATCAAAGTCATTGTGTTCTTGATGACAATCTAAATCTCTTTTCCTCTTTTCCCTTTTTTGTTCAATGAAGCTTCATATGAGCTAACTTATTTATCTACCTTAAGAAAAGTTTGAAATGTTTCTTGTTTTGAGATTTCCTTCATTTGTTTTCTGGAGAATTTTCATCTTCCGCCACATTATGTAATTTCCACTTGAAAGTTTAAATCAAAACTGAGATGACAAAAAAATAAAAATTGATGTGAATTTCTAATTTAACTATAAGTAAGATACATAATAGGGTCTAAGAGCAACCTCAACGGTTCTTAACTTCATATCTTAGCATTACACGTTATCGGAGGTATCTTAGAGAGAGAGAGGGGTCGAGAGAGAGAAATAAAAAAACGAGGGATTTTTTTTTGGCTTTGTTCTTTCTTCAAACTAACCAGAGCAGGACACGTGCTCATATCTAAACTCATCAAAAACATCTTAAATAAGATATACATCTTAGCATTTGTCTAATCAATTCATTAAATTTAATAATTTTTTCCCCTAAGATATCTCTAAGATACGTCCGATAATCCTGCTCTAAGAGGATATTAGATCCATGTAAAGTTATTGATATAATTTAAAAAATAAAAAATTGGTTGCATCAGAATTTGATCTTGTGAACTATATGTCTATATCAGCTTATAAATCAAGAATTTGAAAGGAAGTACATCCTCCAAAAGAGATTTGAATCATTGTCAAAAGATGAGTTCTTGCGAAAACAAGTTTGCACATGGTCGATTTGAGTGACGACTGTAGTGAGTTTACGCCATTGGTTCTAGATCCAATACCGCTGTATCACCACGTACGTGTTAAAAGGAATTGTTTCTAATACTTTCGCCGATTTTCGACCGGTATTAGAAACAAGAAAAGCCTTCATGGGAGCTTTATTATGAGTGTTATTCGGGTTAACATCTAGTATTTTAGGGTGTGTTATGGAGTATTTTAGCAAATGTTATGTCAACTTCTTCACCTTAAAACCAAAAAAAAAAAATGTTATGTCAACTCTAATGCTCTTATATGTGTTGTATATTCCGAAGTTGTAAACTCATTGTTAATAGTGGATATTGGAATACCAATCCCGGCAAGATGTATCCTAATCACACTCGTATGCCGTTTAAACCCTTTCGTCTCAGTTTCCACATTGTTCGAACAGAGTGAAAACGTGATTTATGGTATTAATTGGCATTTCGTGCGGTTAAAGTTTCAATGAGCAAGAACTATGGAAAACGAAGATTGATCTCCAATACTTGAATTTGCCATAGATATACCAAATAAATTTAATTCAGTCTATACCATTGGCTTATTAGATCTTTATTATATAGGAACACACCACGAACTTTCTCTAACCAAACAGTGGCTAAAGCTAATATTCTCGTGTCTTACCAGGACTTCAAAGACAAACAAAGTTAACAATTCATCTCACAACTTTAAACATGTTCTATCTTTCTAGTTTTGACCATTCAACTCTTCCATGAACTTGCCAACATCATTATAAGAAGACCCTCCTTCCTCCACAACGGTTTTAGCCATCTCGCCTAACTTCTTCGCCCGTATCCGCCTTTCCTCTGCCTCTTCCCCAATTATCACTTCCCTCACTGCTTTCTCCACTTCCTCTCTACTAACCAACTTTCCTTTTTTCACCAACTCTGTAGCTCCTACATTCACTCCTATTCTCAACACTTTTGTCAAAAGCTTCTCGTTGTAGAATTGTTCCGCCCCCATCGGCCAAGTCACCATAGGAAGCCCCGCGGCAATGCCCTCCATAGTCGAGTTCCATCCGCAATGCGTCACAAATCCTCCAATTGATTTGTGGTCAAGTATCAGCACTTGCGGGGCCCATCCGCGTATTATCAGCCCTTTTCCTATAGTCCTCTCCTCAAACCCTTTAGGCAACCACTCTTCATTTTCACCTATCCAACCACACAAACACCAAGTCATAATTGTTAGGAAAATTCTACAAAGTAAATAAAGTACATGAACCGTTCTACACATTGCTATGGCATCATAGGAAATACTGAAAAAGACCACGTTGATTAATAATGGTTAAGGAGGAACAAAATACCTTGGTTTTCATTTTTGCTAACCACCCAGATGAAATTTTGTCCAGAGCCTTCAAGACCGAAAGCGATCTCTAACAGCTGTTTGTTGGGTAAGCCAGTTCCGCTGCCAAAGGACAAGTAAACTACTGAACCAGGTGTTTTAGAGTCAAGCCATTTAAGGCATTCTTGCTCATCAATGTTAGCCTTTTTCCCTCTTCCAGCTTTCTCAGCAAACTCTCTGTTGGATAGAGAAAGCGGACCGATATGCCAACAACTTTTTGCCACAAAACTACGGTAAAAATCAGCATAAGCAGATTCCATGTCGTAGAAGCTATTCACCAAAACACCAAAGCTACTGGTCTCTGATTCTCTGACCTCTACCCAAAACTTTCCAAATGGAGTTTCTTCGTCGGCAACATTGGCTTGGTCTTCTGTGATTACTATGTCCCCTGGGAGACCATGTATTACGAAAGGAGTAGAACTCGAAGCGACTTTCTTGTGTGGCTTATGAATCCTCATGTTATACGAACAACACAAGGCAAAAGATGATGTGCCGTGGAACACAAGTCTTGGGACACCAAACTTCTCAGCAGATTCTGTTGCCCAAGGGAAGAACATATCGGCTACAAGAGCACTTGGTTTGGTTGTTTCAATGAAACTCTCCAACTGCTGTTTCATATACTTGGTAGAGAAAAGAAACTTCAAGAACAAGTCACCTGAGTCAGATTTTTGGTATGAGTTGATGAAGTCACGGTTCTCGCATCCTTCTGGCAATCCAAGCTCTACACATGGGAAATTGAGGATCTTGATTCCGATTTCGAGATCAGGGTTTTGATCTTTGAATGCTTCAATGGGTTTCTCCAAGATCTTAGCATTGATTAGTGTTGTGAGGAGAGTTGATTTGGCTCCTCTTCTTGCGAAAAGCTTGGCCATGTCTAAGATTGGAATCATGTGGCCTTGAGCCATGAAGGGAAAGAACAAAATATGAACTCGCTCCCTGTTCATGTTTGGTTGTAGTTACCAAATTCTTGGTTTTAGGATTAAAAAGAAAATCAAAAGAAAACAGAACAAGAATGGATAAAATTCTGCCAGACAAAACAAAGAGGGTTTCTTGTCTTAGCTTGGGACTTTCTTTCTTTATCTGAATTGTTGTTCCAGATTCGGACATATCGAGATATATATACACACTGACACACACGTGTGCACGTAAAAGAAGAGAGTGGAAGAAGATCAGATAAAATTAATTAACGAATCTTACTTACGTGTTTGCATACGTCATCTTTTACTTTTGTGTTGCCGTATTCTGGTTCGTCATCTTTGGTTGGCTACAAACCGGGAATCGAGTCAGCACATGGGTTGTGTTTCTCGTAGAAGCAAACTTTGACTTCTCGCTTAGGCCTTTTAGCGATGAGTAATGAGCAAGGATTATTGCTTTTTTTTTTTTTTTTTTTTTTCGTCTGAATAATTCATGAAATAGAACCAAAGGAGGAATACAAAGTTGGGATACATGGTGGAATACTATCGCCGGCGGGACTCTAACCCCCGGAAACTAAGCCGGCGGGACTTTAACCCCCATAAACTAAGCCCCAAACAACGGGGAAACAAACATCAAACTAAAACAGATCTAGAAAAGCTTAGAAATTTTACACAGAAAAGCAATAAATTTTACCCGAACAATCCGAGATCGCAAAACTATCAGGTTGACAACAAAAGAACAGACCGCAACCTAAAAAGCTTTCGATCAACTTGCCTCACTTGATGATTAAGAGTCTTCATAAGATAAACCTTGGGATACCATGAGAAGCGGAACGGTGAAACCTCAGCCCAACAAGCAGAGACCGTTGAAATCGCAGTGGCCGGAGATGTCAAGTAAACGACTTGAACCGGTAAGAGGAACCCAAACCTGGGCGGATCTCGCCCTAGATCCGATCGTTGGAGCTGTGTGAGGAAACCCAAAAAATTGGGTCGCCCAAACCGATTCACCACCTCACCGACAGTGAGTGGCTTAGAGCCATCGCGGTTTGGACCATGGAGGGTCAGGTAGAAAAAGAATTGAAACCTGCAACAAAAACAAACCAAGCAAACCCTAGATCTGAAAGGAGAAAAGGAAGGAAACGAAAATTCGCATCCAAATCCGAGATCTCTCCACACACGAAACCATAGCTAGCTAAATAAACAAAAGCTCAAAAGCCGAACCGACGCTGTGACCGTGGTGGCTCACACGCGCCGGTCGGAAACAAAGACCTAGTGCTGCGGCGGCAAGAAAAAAGAAGAGAGAAGGGAGAGCAAATAAAAGGAGAGAGAAAGCTTTGTTATCTCTTATCTGATTTAGGCGATTATTGCTTTTTCTTAGTACCCCCAAATTTGGAGAGCTTGAAATTCTTTTAGAAAAGAAAAAAAAACAGATATAGGCTTTAGGGTTTGTGGAAACAGCAAGGAGTCTCTTTTCTTTTCTTTTTAGATTTTAGAACTTGGTATACAGTTTTGTAAAATGCTTGGATAAAACACCTAGATCAAAAGCCCAAATGACATACGCGAAGAGTTTGGTACTGGAATAAACCTGAAACTATACAAGTTTAGGCCCTAGCCTTAGATTCATTACCTACGCATTAGGTAAAAGGAGTTAGTAAAAGACAAAAGTAGGTGGGCAACCGGGAATGGGAACGGGACGGAAGAGAATTCGAAAACAAAAAAAAAAAGAGGTCTTATTTATCTCTAATATAAAATTTTGGATCCCGTCCCATTTAAAATTTGGGACGGATATTAGTGGATTCATATGAAACTCAATAATAGTGTCTTATGAAAAGTTCAAAAGCTCAGGTTATGGCCATGTAACTAGGGTTGTTAATAAGATAAAGATTCCTATATGTAATCTTGTAATAAGAATTTTGAGAGTTGTCTCAAAACAACTCTCCTTCTTCCACTTTATGAAATATTAATCACAAAATCATTTGATTTTTGTGACAATTTAAGCTTTATCTCCTTTTAGCTTATCTGCACAATAAAATTCTTCATGAACTATTCACTTTCTAATTTTAGATTTCTCTTTCAATAAGTTCTTAATGATCATGAATTTATGTATTGTTTTGAGATTACTTACAACGGAAACGGGATGAGAATGGAGGGAAGCGCGCGGAAATTCCCAAAAACTAAGAAGCAAATGAAAAAAACTTTTTGTTACTTAATATTTACAAACTTAAAATTCAAAGACAAACCAACCTATTAATCCATCAAATATAAATCACATAGTAAGATTACAAGAAGTAAAAGTATGCACAACGAAGATTTGATATCTTAATTAAAGCAAGTCTTGAAAAGGCATGTCTTCCGCTCTATTCTTTTTGACTTAATAAAGCTTTCTTATGTAGAAACACACTACGGACTTTCTCTTACTAAACAGTGGCAAAAGCTAAGACCGTATGACAAAAAGAAGAACTCCAAAGCGGAACACAAAGTCAACAATCTATCTCACAACATTAACATTTTTTTTTTAATTTTGGTAAAATCTCATCTCACAACATTAAACATGTTCTGTCTTCCTCTACTTTCTACCATTCAGCTCTTCCATAAACTTGTTAACATCATTATAAGAAGACCCTCCTTCTTCCACAGCGGCTTTCGCCATCTCGCCAAGCTTCTTAGCCCATAGCCGCCTCTCCTCGGCCTTCTCACCAGCTATCACTTCCCTCACTGCCTTCTCCACTTGTTCTCTACTAATCAACTTTCCTTTTTTCACCAACTCGGTAGCTCCAACGTTCACTCCTATTTTCAACACTTTTGTCAATAGCTTCTCGTTGTAGAACTGTTCTGCCCCCATTGGCCACGTTACCATAGGCAGCCCCGCGGCAATACCCTCTATAGCCGAGTTCCATCCGCAATGCGTCACAAATCCTCCAATTGCTTTATGGTCAAGTATCAGCACTTGCGGCGCCCATCCACGTATTATCAGCCCTTTTCCTGTTGTCCTCTCTTCAAACCCTTCAGGCAACCACTCTTCATTGTCACCTGTCCCAACCATACCAACACCAAGTCATAAATGTTAGGAGAATTCTACATCACAAATAAATTGATAAAATACATGAGCCAATCTACTAAAATTGCCATGGTATCAGAACATATTTAGCAATGCGAAAATATACACAAATGTTAACATTGCCATGTTGATTAATAATGGCTGAGAAGAAACAAATTACCTTGGTTTTCATTTTTCCTAACCACCCAAATGAAATTTTGTCCAGAACCTTCAAGACCAAAAGCGATCTCTAACAGCTGGTCGTTGGTGAAATTAGTTCCACTCCCAAAGGACAAGTAAATTACTGAACCAGGTGTCTTAGAGTCTAGCCATTTGAGGCATTCTTGTTCATCAATGTTTGCCTTTTTCCCTCTTCCAGCTTTCTCTGCAAACTCTCGGTTAGATAGCGAAAGTGGACCGATATGCCAAGCTCTTTTCGCCACAAAACTACGATAAAAGTCAGCATAAGCCGATTCCAGCTCGTAGAAGCTATTAACCAATACACCAAAGCTATTGGTCTCTGATTCCCTAACCTCTTTCATTAACTTTCCCATTGGCGTTTCTTCGTTGGCAACATTGGCTTGGTCTTCTGTAATAACTATGTCTCCTGGGAGACCAGGGATTACAAAAGGAGTAGAACTCGTGGCGACTTTCTTGTGTGGCTTATGAATCCTCATGTTATACGAACAACACAAGGAAAAGAAAGATGTACCGTGGAACACAAGTCTTGGGACACCGAACTTCTCCGCGGATTCTGTTGCCCAAGGGAAGAACATATCGGCCACAAGAGCACTTGGTTTGGTTGTTTCAATGAAACTCTCCAACTGCTGTTTCATATACTTGGTAGAGAAAAGAAGCTTCAAGATTAAGTCACCTGAGTCAGATTTTTGGTATGAGTTGATGAAGTCAGCGTTCTCGCATCCTTCAGGCAATCCAAGCTCTACACAAGGGAAATTGAAGATCTGGATTCCGATTTCGAGATCAGGGTTTTGAACTTTGAATGCTTCAATGGGTTTCTCCAAGATCGTAGCATTGATTGGTGTTGTGAGGAGAGTTGATTTGGCTCCTCTTCCCGCGAAAAGCTTGGCCATGTCTAAAATTGGAATCATGTGGCCATGAGCCATGAAGGGGAAGAACAAAATATGAATTCTCTCAGAGACTTCGCTGTTCATGTTTGGTTGTAGAAATCAACTTCTAGGTTTCACAATATGAAGAAGAAAATCAAAAGAAAACAGAACAAAAATAGAAAAAATTCTGCAGATCTAAGAACTCAAATGTGTTATGTGATCAGACAAAACAAAGAGGGTTTCTTGTCTGGATTGGATTTTTTTCTTACTCTGTCTTGAATTGTTCTTCCAGATTCAGACATTCGAGATATATTAATGGAGTTCCAGGCGGCGAATGTCACGTCTTTGCACACGTCATGTTTTAGTACTTTTGTGTTGCCTTATTCTGGTTCGTTTAGGACTTAGTCTTCTTTGGTTGGCTATAAATTGGGAATCGAATCTGAACATGTGTTGTGTTTTGTAGAAGCAAACTTTGACTTCTCACTTTAGTGACGACGAGTAAGCCTTGACGTTTGCTTTTTTTTTTCTTAGTACCATATGTCTTTCGAAGGCTGGCATTTCCACAAGAAAAGAATAAAATCGAATAATGCCATTCACTACTTTGATAAATATAAACGATTCTCTCTGTTTGTGTGAATTGTAAGGTTTTGAAAATCTAATTAAATTATATAGTACAGCCTCCATAAATTAATACTCGAAAATTTTCGAGTCATGGCATTGTAAAATAAGTATGTAGTACAGCCTCCATATATTAACACTCGAAAATTTTCGAGTCATGGCATTGTAAAATTTGAAAAAATATGATAAAATAATAAAATAATTTAATAATAATAACAATATCAATAAATGCCTTTTGCATTTGTGAAAAGTCGTGTATTTTCATCGCAACCTTTTATTAATTTTTTAAACTCAAAAACAAATTTTACGGTTATAATTTCTTAGAAAGTTGTATCTTTTCATTTTACGGTTATATCTTTATAGTTGTATTTTTGATTTATTTTATGAATCGTTATAACATTTAATTATCTACAATCAGGTCTCTCGGTATGACTTCTTATAAACTATTCTTTAAATTTTTAATTGTTAATGTATATGTAAATGAATTTGTAACCGTTTAATTGAACCGTTGCAACATTTGATTTATTTGACCAATCATTTTAACTTTTGATTTTGTTTTATAAACCGTTGTAAATTTTAATTTATTTGACGAACCATTGCAACTTTTGTTACATTTAATATATACGATCGCATATCTCTATATAAATTTTAGTAAATTTTTTCATTTTTAGTTACTAAAATATATCTTAAAATAATTTTTGCAACCGTGTCATCGAACCATTGTAGCATTTAGTTTATCTAACGAATCATTGTAACTTTCGTTTTATTTTATGAACCGTTGTAATCTTTTCTACAATCCGAATAAATGTCTTCAATGATTCTCTTTTATTGTTTCATAAGTTTATTTTCTTAAAGCTAAAAAATATATTTTATGGTTGTGTTTTTTTTAGAAAGTTACAATCCAAATAAATGTCTTCTACAGTTGTATTTTTATCGTAACTCTTCATAAATGGTTGCAACCGCTTAGTTGAACCATTGCAATATTAAGTTTATTTGAAGAATCATTGCAACTTTTGGTTTTATTTTATGAATCCTTCTAATTTTTAGTTTAATTGACTAACTATTGTAACTTTTGTTAAATTTAACCTATACGACCGCATCTCTCGGTATAACTTTCATAAAATTAGTTTTTAATTTTTAATTACTAAAATATATATTTAAATAAATTATCGCAATCGTTTCATTGAACCACTGCAACATTTAGTTTATTTGACGAACCATTATAACTTTCGGTTTATTTTATGAACTGTTATAATATTTTTTTATATAATAGTAGAAATTTGAATAAATGTCTTCTAAGGTTACGTCTTTTATCGTAATTTTCCATAATTTTCTAATTATTTTTTTACTAAAATATATATAAATAAATTGTTGCAACCCTGTAGTTGAATCATTGCAACCATTGGTATATTGGATATCTATAGTCGCGTATTTTGGTTATAGATATATTCAAATGAATTGTTGCTACCGTTTTATTGAATACTGTGGCATTTTGTTTATATGATGAACCGTTGCAACTGTTAATATATTTGATGAACCATTAGAAATTTAATATATTTGATGAATTGCTGCAACTTTTAGTATATTTGATTAACAGTTGCAATATTTACCCTTCAAAAAAGGTTTTCATGTGTAGTAATTAAAATAATTAAAAACAGAAAAAAATCACTAAACAAAAATATTTTTGTTGAGACCACAAAACATCAAAACAATATAAGAAAAATGTGTTTTTTTTTTCATTTTTTTTATGAGATTATTTTGGTTCATAGTAACTATCATCTCTCTATTTTGTGGTATTTTTATAGCGTTTGTAAAGATTGGGTTCATTATTTTTCATCAATCAACTAACCAATTTAGTTTGAGATCGGAGAATTATTGGCAGATTTTATTATAATCATTTATAATAATAGTAGTCCCAACATATACGTTTGAAGATTGTATTTTTTGAAATATATATTTTTGTTTAGTATTTCTTTATATATCTATATATGAAATCGTTTATAACTTTATTTATTAAATGTCAATTTTTTTTATTATGATTGTTCATTTTGTCCTTTTAATTTAGAGGTGCGTCTCTTTACCACAAACTTTTTTATGACCATACTTTATTATTCTTTTTTTCATCATCTATCTGTTTCAGATAGTTGTTGTTACTACTACTAATTGTTTAAATACCTTAAAAACCTTATAAAATATTATAAATATCTTATAAAACCATATAAATAATTTAATCTAGTCTCCGAATAATAGTTACCATCGATAAATATCTTATCAATTTTATAAATCTTTTAAGGTTTAATGCTAAATGAAGCATTTTTGAAAATGGATATAGAAAAGGGGAAAAAGTCCCCTTTAAAAATTATGAAAGTATTTTAGAGAAACATTATTTCACTTATACATATTAATTTACTATGTGCGTTATCACTATGTGCGTTAATTTACCACTCATGTATTTCTAACTATATGTATTGGTAATTTGTTAGAGAAACATTATTTCACTTATACATATTAATTGTTTGAAAGTATTTAAAACTTTAGTAAACATATATTATTTTATTTGTTTTGTTTATTAGAGTTATAGATTTAACAAAAACTTTATGGAATCTAATTTTATCACTTTCCTAGAAAATTTTTTGGGCTGTCTCATCTCTTTATTATAACTCTGCGTTATATATTTTGTCACTAATAAATATTTTTATCTTCATAAAAAATGTTTCAAAAGATCTTGTTTTAATCATAATTCTTATTTATTACATTTTTATTCATAAATTTTTAACATCTTTAGAAAATATTTACGATATAGCGTAAAACATGGTAGAATTTATGTAATAATTCAAATATTTGAAAATATTATCACAAGAATTAAATACATAAACACAATATTTTTTGTAAATTTAATATATAAATACAAAATTTTGTTGAAAATGAGTTCCTACGCAATATCGCGGGAGTTCATAACCTAGTAATTTTAATAACTTTCTATGTAAGTGTACGACCTCATTAGTATTATAAATTTAATTGTCATATATATACATATATATATATAGTGTTTTTTTTCTTAAAATATAAATTCTTACTAGAGGTCTATCTAATTTGTATTGTTTTCAATAATTGTTGTGCTGTGTTTTCAAATGATCATATTGTAATATCATCTAGAACTTTGCATCAAAGTAGTCATAACTTCTAAATTGCATCATTTTCATATTAATATTTTGTAGATTTGTTTAAATGCAACCGCTGAAGTCATTATCCATAAATTTAAATTTATGTATATTGTTTATATAAATGAATTTATGTATGACATTTGTTATTTATCATCAGAAGATTTTTGACTAAATACTAAATGTTCAAGTTGAAACTAAAAAAATTATAGCATTTAAAACATCAATTTTCTTGAGATTAGATTATTGCAACTCATATTTATCTAGACTTCTTTAAAATTAAGTTCTAAATAATTTAAAAAATTTAAAACTTTAAAGATTAATAAAATATTATAGTTCTTTTTTTTGTTAAATTATTAAATTATTGTAAATATTTTAAAGTCAACTCATATTAAGGCTCCGAATGGTAACCGCGTTTTGCGGTACGAGAGAAGTGCGGTATTATAGTGCGGTACGGTTCAACTGCGGGACGTGCGGGAGAAATATATTTGCGGGACAAGTGCGGTTTGTATAAAATAAGCGGTACGAAATAATATTTGATTGGTGAAAAAGCTATTTGCGGGATAAGTGCGGTTTTATATATAAATATATATATAAATTAATAATTAATTTTTTTTTTGTTAATAAATAAACAATAACAGATATTTATAAACCATTAATACACAAATTGATCAAAATATAAATTTAATTTTTAAACATACATATTGTTGAATCCGTTGAATAATTTTATCATAAAAAAAGTACAACACATTAAAAAGTATTATCTATTACTTTGATTTTCCCATAACATATTTGCAATATTATCTCTTATTTGCTTCATATATTCTCCATCTCTTATCTCCGTTGCTTCTATGTCATCTATTCTATATTTAAATCATTTACAAGTAGGCTTCTATGTCATCTATTCTATATTATCTCATATATTCTATATCATCGGTTATTTCATAAATGATATATATATTTAAATCATTTACAAAAGATACACAATAATTCATATTATTTTTCATAACCTATTTAAATATTAACATCATTTACATTGATTAATGCAAAATTTTAATTTTTTTTTTCAAATGACACAAATTAACATCAATAATAACAAATGATGAAAATAGTTGCATCACTTTTTTAAATGGACACAAAATATTAGAGTCACCATTTTTTTTTTTTTTGGGCAAAGAGTCACCATTTATAAATTAAAATATTACCTGAAAATGTGGGAGACTTGAGAATAAATTTTTAAAGAAAAATTATCAAAAAAAAATGTTAAAGTTTGTATTTGTGTATAAAAGAGAAGTTTGTATTTGTTATGAAAGATATTAAAATGTTTGTGTTTGTGTATAAAAAAAATGAAACATGTTTGTGTTTTAACATGTATATGTATTTTGTTAAACAAAAAAAAGGGGAAAAAAGCTGTATATGTACTAGTAGTTTTAATTATTTAAAATGCAAAAGCATGTTTTATTATCCGTTGTATTATTTGTTGCTGCGGTTTTGAAAACCGCTGGATAATGACCAGAAATTTTTTAAAAGGCGGTCCAAGGCTTTAACCGCTGGACAATTCCGCAATTTTTTTTTTTTTTTTTTTTTTTTTTGAAAAACGCAAATCTGTTCAAAAAATGGTGAATGGTGACCAATTGACGGATTTGCTGAAAAAGGTAAAAAACGCATTTTTTAGTGTTACCATTCACACCCTATGGCTCCGAATGGTAACTGCGTTTTGCGGTACGGGAGAAGTGCGGTATTACAGTGCGGTACGGTTCAACTGCGGGACGTGCGGGAGAAATATATTTGCGGGAAAAGTGCGGTTTGTATAAAATAAGCGGTACAAAATAATATTTGATTGGTGAAAAAGTTATTTGCGGGACAAGTGCGGTTTGTATAAAATAAGCGGTACAAAATAATATTTGATTGGTGAAAAAAGTTATTTGCGGGACAAGTGCGGTTTTATATATAAATATATATATATATATATATATATTAATAATTAATTAATTTTTTGTGTTAATAAATAAACAATAACATATATTTTAAACAATTAATACACAAATTGATCAAAATATAAATTTAATTTTGTTGAATCCGTTAAATTATATTATACATATTAGTTGTGTAAGGATATTTAATTAAAAAAAAAATTTAACGACGCGGATATTTAATTAAATTATAAATAAATAAATGTTTTAATTAAACTATTGATATATGAACAAGAGAAATAATTATAGTGTGTATAAGACACCCGTATAAAGTGATGTATAGTTAATATATATTTTTTAGATCGAGTTTTACAGATTAAAGGTATATATATATTTTTTTTTGTCAATGATTAAAGGTATATTATATGTGGATGTATGCATAATAAATGAATCAGATTAAAAAACAACAAAAAACATTATTTAATGTACATGTGTGCGGTTTTATTGAAAACCGCTGGGTAAAAGGTGCATTCCTTATGAAAGGCGGTACAAGGCATAATTCATTGTACAAATCCGCCCTCTCACCCTTTTGTTTTTTAAAAAACAAAAAACGCAAATATGCAAAATTGTGTTGATTGGGTGTCAAAGTACGGTTTTTAAAAAAATGACTTGAAATCCGCTTTTTAGTAGTCACCATTCACAGCCTATAGTTCTTTTTAATAAAATATTAAACCATAAGTTAATAAAATAATATAGTTCTTTTTTTTCTCAACAATTTTAATTAATGTTGCTCAAAAGAGTCATTCCTATGTAATATTGTTTACATGTATGTAATATAATGTGGCTCAGTACGAAGTCTTCGTGCTAAATTACCCGCTTTGACATTTGCACTATGAGAAACTAAAGATAAAGAGAAACTCGAAAATTATTCCTTGTCGATTTGAATCTCCTCCAAGTACAATGAGAAAGGTGTCCATTCAGTTGAGAAAGACACCATCTTCACCAAATCTGAACAGTCTGTATAAAAAACTGTCTTGGTTGTCGGCACCAATCATGCACCTCATCGCCTAGACAAGTGCTTCCACTTCGGTATGTAGTGGAGTTAGGCTCCTTCGGAGGTTGGCATCTCCCATTGTTGCTGACTCTCCGTTACAAGACGAGCAGTATCACCCTGCTCCAGAAAACTTATCACTTCCTTTCCACGAACCATCAACGTAGCATCGATAACCACAATTGGTTGGCACATGTGAGCTAACTCTTCCCTGGTTTCGACTACATGTTTCCAAACAACCCTGATTTTACGTGTGCCTCATTTTTCGCTAAACGCAATATCGACTTCTTGGGGGTATTCTCCACATTTTCATAGGTCTTATCATTTCTTGCTTTCCATATACACCAAATTATCCACGGAAACGAAGATGTATCGACTTTTTGGGGTGTTCTCTAGAATAGATGATCCATATTCGTGTTAATGGAAGCCGTGAGAAATATCTCTAGTGCCGTAGGAATTTTTGATAGGGCCCAAATCTGACACGCTAGTGCAAAATTAAATGTCTTCTCTGGTTCCACACATCTACCATAATCCATATCGCAATTTATGTCTATTTTCCGCAGATTTGTCGTAACCAATACGCAACTGGATAAAATTTGCCACAAAAAGTGTTTTAACTTACGCAGGCATTGCAATTTCCAAGTGTGACTTTTCAGCGGTTTTGTATCTGGACCAAAAATTTGTGTTGAATTGGCCTCCAGATTTTCTAACTGTGCCATATAATATCCATACTTAATTGTATATTTACCAGTTTTTGTAAAATACCAACCTAGTGTATCCTCCTTCGTTGGTGCACCGAAAGATAGTGTACTTATGAAAAATACATCTTCCAGATCAAAGATCTCTAGTTCAAGATCAATGTTCCAAGAATTTGACTGGTTATCTATAAGACTTTTGACTTTAAGGGATGGATCAAATAATGAACCATTACTTATTGCTGGTCTCGGAAATTGAACTGGTACCCACGGACATCTCAGAACCGACTTTTTTAATAAGCCCTTTAATAACCAAATATCTAGTTGAAATTATACTTCTCCATCCTATGGATGGAGAGTAAAATTTTATTTGGTCCAGGGGATTAGATTTCCGATAATACCGTCCTCTGAAAATCTTCACAAAAAGTGAATCATGAACCGTAATTAATCTTCATAATTGTTTTGCTAATAGGGATAAATTAAAGTCATCCACACTTCCGAACCCAAGCCCACCTTCCGATTTACCAATACATAGTTTATTCCAATTCATCCAATGCACACCCCTTGACTAACAATTTTGCTACTCGTACTTGTAAATTTAGAAGTGATTGTTTTTGGTAATCTAAAACATGTCATAACATAAGTTGGTAATGCAGCATCTACCGATTTAATAAACACCTCTTTACCACCTTTCGAAAGAAATTTAGCCATCCAACCATTTATTCTATTCGATAACATGTCTCTTACAAAAGAAAATATTTTTGTCTTGGATCCACCTAAGGTTTTCGATAAGCCAAGATAATAGCCCATACCACCAATGTTAATAATACCCAACGCTTCCTTGACTTCCGCCTTAAGCGAATCATCAATTTTGTGACCAAAATGAATTGAGGACTTACCAAAATTAATATGTTGTCCCGAAATAGCTTCATATTGTCTTAAAATTCCTAAGATAACATCACATTGTTCTTTATTATCCTTAAAAAAGAGCAAACTATCTTCCGCGAATAGAAAATGTGAAACCGAGGAACTTGCTGTCGCCACTTTTATACCAGTAATCAATTTATTTTATTCTGCTTTCCGAATGTTTGCAATCAGAATTTCCGTACAAAAGATAAATAAATAAGGAGATTGTAGATCTCCCTGTCTTAATCCCCTTTCTGGTACTATTAGTCTTTTAGGTTGTCTGTTAAGGAGAACTTTGTATTGGACAGACGTGATACACCACATTATCCACGAGATCCACTTTTTCTAGAAACCCATCTTCCTTAGTAACTGATCAATAAATTTCCATTCGACCCAATCATATGCTTTCCTCTTATTCGTTTTAATCGCCATAAATTTTTCTGTACATGATGGATTCATTCTTAGCCCATGAAACATCTCTTGTGCTACGAGAATATTATCTTGTAAGAGACCTAGATGTCGAAGGACGTTTGATCCATCCTCAACTTACGAAAGAGACCTAGGCTATATCATTCTTTACGTTAAAAAATTCTTTGTTACTTCGAAGAGTTAGAATTTTCTCTGTACTCTTTGAGATTCGATCTAAAATAATTAAAAAAAAAAACATGTTTTCTCCCTACTTCTTGTTAATTTATATCTGTTTGTTGAAATCTTACATCAACATCAAGTAAGGGCAATCTAGCTCAGATTTTGGACTCATATGGATCTAATTTCATATATGTAATTAGTGGAAAGAAACTATGGCAAAAATATTTCAACAAAAGCCGTATTATATCCTTCCCGGTGAGGATTTCCGGTGATGTTGGGGATCCCTTATTCTCGAAGAACTCAACCGATGACAATGATCTCCCGAAGACATTAACAATATATGGGGATGGTGGGGCTCTTTTCTTCCTCATGTTATCATTTGCCTCTCAACCAATAAAAAAGTGTGAAGAGAGAGAATTTGAAAACATCATCAAGTTCTATGTATCACAAATTTATCTATCGGAATTTTTATTTTCCTTGCTTAGGACGACTAACGTTATTATCAATCTTATGTATACTCGAAACATTTTTTGTCAATTTTAAATTACATAGATGATTCATATGAGTCAAGCTAGGAAAATACTGTTTACATACAAAATAAAACACGGTTGTACATGGAACTTCGCCGACCAATTTATCCACTTTAATATTATCTCGTCGCGAAAAATAAGATATATCAAAAGTCAAAACATAAGAAAATACTCATTTTTCTCAATGTCCTCCAAATATGTAAAAAAAAAAAAAAAAAATACTATGCATACCAACTTATCCGCTGTAGTTTTATTTTAATTTTTGATATAAAGTTAAGATATGAATGCGAAAAGAATAGTTGTTTGCATATTCATATTATATTATATTTTGGTCATAGATAATTTATACAGATAAATATATGTATTTGAATCCACATCATAATTCAACGGAGATATTAACATAAAAATCTATACGACAACCATATAAAAATGTTTTATTAGTAAATATATTAATTTATTTTTATGTCAACATTACAAATCTTGTGATTTGAATGTAACTGGTGACACAATGATAATACTAATCCAACCACTAAATTACATGGTTTATAACTTTATTTTAAAGCATATTATGAAAGAATATGATATTTCTTAATGTTTTTTTATAAAAAACATTAAGGACGTTGGCAAGAAAAACTGCAATTGCACTGCATCCCTTTTCCTTGAGTGATGCATTTACCCATTCCTTTATACTTGAGCTCACACAAAAGAGCACAACTTCCCGGAATACATTCCCCCTTCCTTCTTCCAAATATTAGAGGCGTAGAACAGTTTTGTTTTGGTTGTGCACTCACCATTCCTGATACCGTTATATTAAAACATAAATTTTGTGAAAATAGATATTTTGAATGTATTACAACCATATTAATTTTTCTTATTCGTTGATATTTTTATTAAAAAAATTTATTTATATTTATAATAAAAATTATAGCGCATAAATATTTATGAAAAAATGCGATTTGACACATTCATTTATGCGGTTTGAAACAGAGAAAAAAAACTGATAATGAATAAGCATAGATATATTCAAAGAAATCGTATCACAATAATTATGAATAGATATAACGACGATGAATTCTTGAAAGAACTAACCAAGATAGGTAGAGAAATGACATTAATAATTAGTTTATTTTAGAAAGATTATATGTAATATAAAAAATTTATTTTAATCTAAATACATACCTGCTACAAGAATGATGAAGATAGTTAGAACGGTGAACAAGCGTTGAAACGATTTCCTCATCCTAAATAATAAAAGTGAATTGGTGCTGTTTCACAAATTTTAAATGAAAGTATTATATGTTTTTTCCATTCAAACATATCTATATATACGTCTTGGTGAAAGCTAAATGATCACACATTCAACATACCTAATTTCAGTTATCTATTTTTTATTCCGATTTAAAATATATACCTCTTTTACTTCCGATCTCAAGGGATATTGTTTCTTATTTGTACCATAGAAATATTTTTAGGAATTTTTGTAAATTAGATTCCTTTAAATCAGAACTATAAGAGATAGTTCGGATGTCAAAATGGATAAACCAGCCTATAACCAGTGAAGTTACACTTAAATGGTTTATGAGTTGCCCAATTTATTTATTAAATGGAAAAAATCTATCCATAAACTCAATAAATTTGATGGTTTGTGTGGATGTCGGAATCCGCAATACAAATTTCAAGATGTGTATCGGGTCGTCTAGCCTTGATAATTCGAATAACAATCGTGAAAAAGAAAACAAAAGAGTGAAGTGTATGTTTCTGTATATTGCTCAAGAATTCGGTCCCCAATACAATGGTTTTTGTGTCCTATTTATAGTTACATAATCCGAAACCGAAATCGCCAATCAAGCCTCCAATTTCGCCTTCATCATTGCTTACGTTACGAATCTCCATGATCTCGCAGATTCCGTGTGATCCGCCTTTCATTTAAACGTCGAGATCCCGACGTTTCATTCGACCTGGGCTGGAGCCTACTGGGCCGTTCTTTTCGTCCTCTGGACCGAACTGGCGGCCCACAATCTACTGTCTTTCTGAGCCGGATCCGAATTGCGGGATCCGACACCAACAGTTTGCCCCCCAAGTGTTCCGAAGTGAATACTTCGGGATACTTTAAATGCCAAGCTCTACTCGGGCTCAGAAACCCCGTCATTAATTCCACTTTTTCCGGGATTTGGTTCCACGACCGAAATGACGCTTCGAGATCTTACGGTATCAATTTTCCCGCGGATCGAGGGATTATCCTCGGGATGGGGGCGACGCTTCGATATCCTAGGGTTCCCATATTCCCGCTAGAGAGTCCTATAAATACTCGTCTGGACTCTTCGGGTTCTGTACAACCGCTTCATGTTCATTCACACCTCGTCGTCTGCTTATTTAAGGTACCGAATCCTCTTTTCTTTTCTCTCTTAACATCCTTCCGATTATGCTTAGTTTTTGCTATTTAGTTTCGGATTCGTGTTAGTTCACCGCTCTAGATTAGTTCCGTGCTAGATTTAGGCCAGAAATCTAAAAGATTTCTCAGATTTTCAGCCCTCTGCTCCAAAATCGTTCGCTGTTCTTCATCTCCTCCGCCGTGTTCTTGATATTCCGGTGAATCGCAACCGTCCTCCGAAGAATATCGACCGTTTAATCTTCCCGGTTTCTGGGTTTCTACGAAGATCTTCGAAGCTGTTCTTGAAGTGTTTCTTTTTTGAAATTAGTTCCAGATCTTCTTACGCTTCCAGATCTTCCTTGATTGTGTTATGGCTCCGAGGAAAAGCAAGAAAATTCAGAGTGAATGCTTCATCATGGAAGGTGAATTCGGGAAATACTTTTCCTCGGACCTCGACGATAAAAGGCTAGCCTTGATGAAAGGCGCTTGCGAGATCCCACGTCAAGTTAAGCTGATAGCTCCAGAATCGAAGGAATCTCCCGAGTCTCCTCCTACCAATCACAGCTGCGCCTTCGAAATATTCTTCTCGGAGTGCGGCCTGTCTTTTCCTATTCCGGGGATTCTGGTAGCACTTATGCACGAACTAGGGATTGCCTTACCTCAACTCTGCCCAAATGTAGTTCGGGTAGTACTCTGTCTTCAGACTCTTGCTGAAGAAAATGGATACCGAATCACGCTCTCCGACATCTTCCAGTTGTACACAATGAAGAAAGGGAGAACTTCGGGGACCTTCTTTCTCAGTCCGCGAAGTAAATTCAGGGTCTTTGCGGACTTCCCTGAGAAAGACGAGAAATGGAGGAAATCATATTTCTTCTTCCCTGTTGACGAATTCTCCTATGGTCCGAACACAGAATTTTTTGTCCGAGAATGGACACATCGTCCGGGTTAGATGGCTTTTTAGGGATTGTATTGCGTGTTTTTCTTTTCCTAACTTCGCTTTTCAACGAACTAACCCCTATTTCTTTTGTCTTTTGCAGTCAAGTTCCCGAAGAAGCCACTTTCTCATACCTTTGCGGAGCAATTCGTAAAGATTTGCAATCGCAGCAACCTCGCGTGGGAATTGTTCACCTGCGAACGCATCCGAAATTCGTGTGCCCGAATTTACTCGCGGTCCGACCTCATTTCTTCCACCCCTCCCTCATCCCCTGCTGTTGCTACTAACATGTCTCCACTTTCCTATCGCGAGGAGAAGAAGCTCCAGAAGGAAAGGGAAAAAGCAAGAGAAGCGAGAGAAAAAGAAGATAAGGCCAGGATGGTGAAGGCCTTAGATGATGGGAAAGCCAGATCTTCATCTGGTAAGGGGAAGAGTTCGGGTACCGCAGATCCGGTATCCGAGTCGAAGACCTCCGATCGTCGTGATCAAAAGGTGTCTTCGGGAAAAGACATAATCCGGATCTCGGATTCTCGCTCCTCCCGATCTTCTCGGGAAAAAGAAAATTCGGAAGGAGGCCACACTGCAACCTCCTCAAGGAAACGCAGGAACGAGGAAACTGAAGTTCCTCCCCTTCAACGCAAGAGTCGTTCTCGTCTGAACGAGGAGAAAAAACCCTCCGAGGACGCTGGACCCAGTCTGGGGTCGAAACCAGAAGAAAAAGGAGATTCACAACGGGCCCCGGAGTCCGAGCTGCCAACTCAGCTTCTTGTCCTGCCTTCGCGGGATTCTGAGAATCGGGAATCCGTTCGTCAGGAGATTCCGATCCCTACTGGTAAGTAGAGTCACTTCGTACTCTTCTAACTTCGACTTCGTTTTGACTTTTTTTTTTTATTTTAACAGCTCCTCCGAAATCACCAGCTGATTTTATGAGGAACTTTACTCCTGTTGGGATGAGAATCCCTCCCTTTAGTGACTTAAAGGAGGTTAACAGAGCGAACTACTTTCGCTTCGCTGATAAACTCGGAGAGGTAATACTTTGAACCCTTCTCCTTATATAGAAGACATATATATTTCCTTTACGTCCTCATGAATCTTCGTTTTGTCAGTTAATGCTCGAGTACAATACCACCTTCTCCTGCCACGAGTCCCAGCTCTTTCCTGTTAACGAGCTGGATGGTCTCAGAACCCGGGTTACCGAACTTGAAGACGAGATCCGTCAACTCAAGGAGATGGAGGAAGAAAATGCCAGGGCGGTGGCAAAGGCGAACGAGATCCGGGAGCGAATGCTGGAGGCCGAGGCTCGCTGCCACCTTCTTGAAATTGGCAAGACTGATCTTTCCGAGAAATTGAATTCCGGAAAGAACATGTACCTCGAGGCATGTGACAAGATTACCTCGCTGGAAGCTGAAGTTAAGCGAAGCGAGGAATGGTGCAAGATTGTTGCTGAGAAACGGGACGAGGAGCTCGCAGCAGCGAAAAAAGATGAAAGGACGAGGCTCCGTGAACTCTATAGCGGACTCGCCTCGAAGCATGAGACCTACTACAAGGCCATAAGCGATAACGAGATGATTGGGACGCGTCTTGCCGAGACTCGGGCGAACCGAGAGCTTCTTGAGGAGATTCTGAAAGGAGAAATTCCGGACATCGAAGCCGAACTAGAGTCGGTAAAGAAAGATGAGGAAAAGGCTGAGAAGAAGGCTCGCGAGGTAAGCGCTCTCAGACCACAACCAAATGAGTTTTCTCATCTCTTTGTAGCGACTCCCCCAGAACCTGTGCAAAAGGCATCTCTTCCGGAAGATGATGTCGCTATTGATGAGTTCGGAACTAACAGGGATCTCATGGCTGGCCAGGACTTCGAGGCTGCCGTTCTGCCCGAGGAGATGCAGCAGGATCCCGACGTCAAGGATTAGTAATCTGTTTTCGGGGTTGTGATGGCTAGTGTGCCCCCCTTTATTGTTTTTAATTCGAACCCATCTACTGCTTTTTCTCTTTTGAAGACTTGAATATTTTTTATAAGTCCTTTTGAATTATAAATCCGGAGCATTCGAGAAATTTGAATACCTCGTACGAAAAAATTAAGAAATACTTAAAATTTCAACGAGATACGCAGTTTACACGAACTCATAATTCATTAAGGGAAATATTAAGAACGAAAGTTATGCGGGTGTTCTCAATAGAAAAGATGAGGATCGGGACTCGGAGTCCGCAGAAATTCCTAGTCTGTGTTGAACCAGACCCTTTTTTTGCTAAGTAAAACTTAGGCTTATCTTTCAAGAATTACCAGAGGTCTGAGCTCGGTTTCGAGAAAAGTAATTACGAGGTTCTTCTCGGTTTCACGGATTGCGAGATAAATCTCGGTTTTAAAAGATGTTTAGAAAAGTGTAAACATTTTATTTGATTTAGAGACTGCACTCGAAATCCGAGCTGCCTACGTACCCAAAGGTGGGGATCAAGTCTTTCGTAGTTCGATTTACAATAATGAAAATAATAAAATACTTAAACAAAGTATCTCTTCAGATGAATGGAATTCCAAGCTCTCCGAACTGCTTTTCCTTCCATGTTCTCGAGGCGGTAAACTCCGTTGCGAACCACATGAGTAATCCGATAAGGACCTTCCCAGTTAATACCTAGTTTTCCAGCTCCATCTTCGGTAGTATTTTGCTAAACTTTGCGCAGTACCAGGGTTCCAACGTCGAAGTGGCGATTTCGGACATTCGAATTATAGTATCGAGCTGCGGCACTCTGGTAATTTTGCATTCGAATCAAAGCTCGATCACGCCGCTCCTCAATTGTATCGATAACGTCAACCATCAGTTCGCTATTCGCTGCCTCGTTCTGCGGGTTGTTCGTCCTTCTTGGACTTGGTACAAAAATTTCAGCAGGGATTACAGCTTCCATTCCATAAACCAGTGAAAATGGCGTTTCCCCGGTTGCACGCCTAGGGGTTGTGCGAATTGCCCAGAGAACACTTTGTAATTCGTTAAACCAAGCTCCTTTGTGCGACTTGAGTTTTTTCTTCAAAGTAGACAAAACCGTTTTGTTCATTGCTTCAGCTTGACCATTACCCTGCGGGTAGCGAGGCGTTGATCGACTGAGTCTGATTTGCCATTCTTCGCAGAAAGATTCGAACTGCCCCGAAATGAACTGAGGTCCATTATCAGTAACGATTTCGAACGGCAACCCATGCCGACAAATGATATCCTGCCAAATGAACTTGCGAACTTGCACCTGAGTTATGTTTACATAAGCTGCTGCTTCTACCCACTTTGAGAAATAATCGGTTAGGACCAGAACAAATTTCACTCCGCGTGTCGAGACGTGGAGAGGCCTAATAATATCCATAGACCATTTCATAAACGGATAAGGCGAAGAAACTGAGGACAAGAGCTCCGTAGGCTGGTGAATCGAAGGTGCATGCTTCTGGCACTGTTCGCACTTCCGAGCGTATTCCTCGCAATCCGCAATTAAAGTGGGCCAGAAATATCCATATCTTTTTACCTTAAAGGCCAAAGAACGACCTCCGGAGTGATTGCCGCAGACTCCTTCATGAATTTCTTTTATTACAATACGAACTTGTTGGCCAAAAATACAGATCATGTCGGGACCCGAGATGCTTCTTCTGTAGAGGATATCATTTGAAATGCAAAATCGAGCGCTTTTAGCCTTTAGACTTCGCGCTTCCCATTTATCCGTAGGGAGAGTACCATTAAGGATATATTCTCTGATGGGTATCCGCCAATCTGCCCCCCAATCCGGAAGCGGTAGTAATTGTTGCGGTGGTTCCGGATTTGGCGGTGCTCCAACAGGCGATTCCACTTCAGGTACTTGTTCAGCTTCTTCGTTTCTTGGTGAATCTGGGTCCATATTTATTCTTCTACGCATAGATCGAGTGGTTACAAAATTCATTTCCCCGACTGACGGACTTGAACCTGCTATGCACGGATGTTCGATTACTTCGACAGGGATCATTCTGCTTACTGTTACTTCGGAACTCGATGCTAACGCAGCTAAAGCATCTGCAGCTGAATTCTCGCCTCGTGGAATCCTCGTGAGTTCGAAACTTTGAAACCTCTTACTCAGGTGTTGAACTTGAGCTAGGTAAGCCTCCATTCTACTATCCTTAGCTTCATAGTCACCAGAAAATTGATTAGCAACGAGCTGCGAGTCACAGAATGTCCGTAGTTTCGTGATACCTATCCCAATCGCTAGGCGAAGTCCCGCAAGGAGATACTCGTACTCCGCCTCGTTGTTTGACGCATTAAATGCGAGACGAAATGACTGTTCAATTACTTCACCATATGGGGATTGTAACCGGATACCGATCCCGGAACCTTGTTTTGAGGATGCGCCGTCCACATGAAGTATCCAAGGTCCTTCATTTTCTTTGACTTCCATGGAAACCAGAGGTAGTTCGATCAGAAAATCTGCGAGGACCTGAGATTTCAAGCTTGTCCTTGTTCGGAACTGAATATCATACTCGCTTAGCTCGATTGCCCATTTGACCAATCTTCCAGACTGACTCGGACTATGCAAAATTGCCCTTAAAGGTTGCGTAGTTAGAATAATAACCGTATGAGATTGAAAATACGGTCTTAATTTCCGAGCCGAAGTAATTACTGCTAGGGCTAACTTTTCCATCATCGGATATCTTGATTCTGCTCCCGAAAAAGACTTGCTTACATAGAAAATCGGTTTTTCGTCGTTCCGATCCAAACGTACTAACACTCCGCTTACTGCGCTGTCAGATACTGATACGTACAAGAAAAGCTCTTCTCCGAACTCGGGTTTCGCTAACACAGGAGGTTTGGACAAATAATCTTTTAGATCTTTGAAAGCCTTTTCGCAATTCTCATCCCAGACGAAATTCTTGTTCGCTTTTCTGAGCAGATTATAGAATGGAAGGCATCTATCGGTTGACTTCGAGATGAAACGGTTCAAAGCTGCTACCCGCCCCGTGAGTCGCTGAACTTCTCGGATGTTGTGAGGCGATGACATCGCCAAAAAAGCATTCAATTGTCGCGGATTAGCTTCGATTCCTCGCTCCGTGACAATATAACCTAAAAACTCTCCCGACGGAACTGCAAAAGTACACTTGGTCGGGTTCAGTTTCATTCCGAACTCATTCAGAATTGCGAAGCACTGTTCTAGATGTTCGATATGCGAAGTACTTGATATTGACTTCACCAACATATCATCAATATATACTTCCATTGTTTTACCGAGGAGGTCCTTGAACATCATATTCACCAACCGTTGATAAGTGGCTCCGGCATTTTTCAACCTGAAAGGCATGACTATATAACAGTAAGTTCCGCGGTCCGTGATGAAAGCTGTTTTCTCCTGATCTTCCGGATTCATCAAAATCTGATTATACCCGGAAAAAGCATCCATAAAAGACATCATTTCGTGACCCGTAGTTGACTCCACAAGTCGATCGATGTGCGGAAGTGGGAAACTATCTTTGGGACAAGCCTTGTTAAGATCGGTGAAATCCACACAAACTCGCCATTTCCCATTTTTCTTTTTTACTACAATAGGGTTTGCCAACCAGTCCGGATATTTGACTTCGCGAATTAAACCCGCATCAAGCAAACGTTGCACCTCGGCGTTTACAGCTTCGGCTCGATCCGGACCGAGTTTCCTGCGCTTTTGTTTAACTGGTTTGAAAGTCGGATCGATGTTGAGATCGTGTGAGATTACTTTTGTATCAATCCCAGTCATCTCCTCAATCTTCCAGGCGAAAGTTTTTTGATTCCTTTTTAAGAATTTGATCAGTTCGGCTCGGAGTGTTTCACTTAATCCAGATCCTATGTTCACAGTTTGGTCCGGATATTCCTCATTAATTACTACTGCTTCCACGAGGTCACTGCTGATCTTTTTGACTGGATTCGCAGGTGCCTCGAGCTGTGGTTGCTATTGAATCTTCAGCTTGTGACTAGACATGTAACACATCCTCGCAGCTCGCTGACTTCCAAGGATTTGTTTTACTCCGGACGTAGTTGGGAACTTTAAGCATTGATGATACGTCGAGGGTACCGCTTTCATTTCATATAGCCAAGGCGTCCCTAATATAACATTGTAAGCCGCAGGACGATCGAACACAGTGAACTCGACCATTTTGACTATCCCTTCGGCAGATACCGGGAGCACAATTGTTCCTACTGACATTGAAGTTTCACTGGTAAAGGAAACCAAAGGAGATGGTGGCCCCTTTATATTTTGCTTCGATATCCCCATTCTTGTCAGGGTATCAAGGAAGATTAAATCCACCGAACTCCCAGTATCGATGAGAACTCGTGATACTTCGCAATGCGCAATATCGAGTGTTATGACCAGAGCATCATCGTGCGGTTTGTCAAGTTGACTCGTTTCGCTTTCGGAGAAAGTTACTTCGGGTAACTGCTCCTCAATGACTCTTGCTTTTTTGACCACCGGGGAGTTTGTTCTTCGTTCGTGTTGCTTGATCGCACTAATGGAGTCTCGAAAAAGCTTGGATCCCCCCATAATCACCTGGATTTGCTTTTTTGGTCCTTTAGGAATATCCGGAGATTGGATCCTCTTCGATTTCTTATTAGGAGGAGAGGACACCTCTGGCTCGACTGTTTGCTCTGACGGATGAGTTGGCTCGAGCTCCGAAACATCGATTTCGGGTATTTCACCAGATGCGAACTTAGCAGCCAGCAGTCCTCCTAAAGCTTTGCAATCTTTCGTAGCATGTCCATTAACTTTGTGGATTTCGCAGTAGGCGTTCGGATCACGAATCCACTTGTTACTCGGGAATGCGCCATTTTTGTTCTTGGGCGAGAAAGATTGCTTCGCAGGCGAATTTTTTGGGGAACTTTTCGTTTCCTCTCGATCTACTGAAAATGTTCCTGCTCCGGGTTTTCGAGCTTCGGTTTGAACAGGTTTCTTCTGCGGAGGAAGCTGAGCTGGCTTCGGGGCAGCTTTGAACTTTTTGGCTAGAGCAGCTCGCTCTTCCTCCGCGTTTATCCAGTTCGTTGCCCGATGAAGAGCGTCCTGAATAGTGGCTGGTCGGTTAACAGTCAACTCTTCTCGGAAACGAGACTCATGCCAGAGACCGTTCTTGAGTGCAGCAATAGCTGCGGAATCAGATAGATTTGGGATCTGAACCATAATCTCTTTAAAGGACGTGATATAAGTCCGGAGTGGCTCTCCGGCTCCTTGCGAGAGGTTCCATAGCTGTGCATCGGTTACATCGCTCTTGATGAAGTATCCGTACTGCATGATGAAAGCAGTGGATAGCTGCTTGAAGCTGTCGATAGATCCCTCCTCCAGTTGAGTAAACCAGGTCAAAGCCGGTCCGGACAGGTTCTCAGCGAAAAGTTTGCATAAACCCGCGTCTACCTCATTTGGCTCCAAATGTACCCGACCTGCGGTGACCTGAAAAGATGTTAAAAATTCTTTGGGATCTCCCTTACCATCGTACCCCGGAAGTTTGACCTTCCTTTGGTCCTGAATTCGCAGGGCTGCAATTCGTGGAGTAAAAGGAGTCCTTCTCGTTTCCTCGATCACTCTATCGACTTCGGGAGCCGAGCTGGTGGCTTGATGAACCTTCGAGCTCATTTCCCGGATTTGATTCTGCAAGTTCTGGATTTCCGGGTTGACCGGGAGACGAGGTAAATTGAATCCGGTTTGGGGGTGACGCGGGGTGTTCTCCGGATGGACAGGAAAAGGTGTTCTGACCGGAGCGGAAGAATCGCTGGCTGGATTTTGAGGTGCTTGTGGAAAACTGGATCCTCCTCCAGGTTCGCTTTGAGATCCCAAAGGTAACGAAGCCGGAAGCGCACTGCTAGGGATGACAAGCCTAGGATCCTGAATTTCCGAAGTGTTTGGATTGTGAAAATCCAGATGTCCGCGAGGTCCGCTGGTTCGCAAGGTTCCTGCAAGTATAGTATCAACCCGATCGGCATAAGCATTGTGGGCTGACCTGATTTCGGAACAACTTGCCGTGAGGACTGCGATTTGGCTGGTGCTTTGTTCTTCGAATGCTGAAAACTTCTCAGACAAAGTAGTGGTCGCGAGTTGTTGCTGGTCAGTCTTTTCGGAGAGATCTTTCAGCATTTTCTTGATCTCGTCGAGGGCTGAAGCCGAATCCGTCACGTCTGACATCTTCTCGACTGGTATTCTGGAGTAAAAGACTAGAGTTCCCCTCCTTCTAGCGCCAAATTGTGGATGTCGGAATCCGCAATACAAATTTCAAGATGTGTATCGGGTCGTCTAGCCTTGATAATTCGAATAACAATCGTGAAAAAGAAAACAAAAGAGTGAAGTGTATGTTTCTGTATATTGCTCAAGAATTCGGTCCCCAATACAATGGTTTTTGTGTCCTATTTATAGTTACATAATCCGAAACCGAAATCGCCAATCAAGCCTCCAATTTTGCCTTCATCATTGCTTACGTTACGAATCTCCATGATCTCGCAGATTCCGTGTGATCCGCCTTTCATTTAAACGTCGAGATCCCGACGTTTCATTCGACCTGGGCTGGAGCCTACTGGGCCGTTCATTTCGTCCTCTGGACCGAACTGGCGGCCCACAATCTACTGTCTTTCTGAGCCGGATCCGAATTGCGGGATCCGACACTAACAGTTTGTAGTTAAATGAGTTGACCCATCAAAATAAAATAATCAATTAACTGATAAATAATTAATTAAAATAACAATTAATAATTATTCATATATAATCATTTTGCCATCATATATCAATGACATAAAATATGGATTCATGTTTTAGATGAGAAAATTGTAAACCCGTATTTTCAACGAAAAAAAATTTGACTCGCGTTTTTTTGCGGAAAAATTGTTAAAACATGTTTTTGGTGGGAATTGCAGAAACACGGTTTTGCCAAAAAAATTGTAGAACCTAGTTTTTGGCGAGAAACTATGAAACCATGTTTTTGATGGAAAATGTAGACTCACATTTTTGGTGGAAAAACTGTGAAACCGTGTTTTAGCAGAAAAATTGTGAAGCCGTGTTTTTGGCGAAATTTTTTATTGAGTTGTGTTTTTTGGCAGCAAAAGTATGGTATGATGATAATGGTATGACAATGATAATATGATGATAATAGTATGGAGATAATGATGATGTTGAGTATGATAATTCAATGAGTTTATAGTTAACCATAAACAATTACAACCCAACCCATATAACCCAACAAACTCATTGACCCATCAATTCATTGTTGGTGTCGGATCCCGCAATTCGGATCCGGCCCGGAAAGATAGTGGATCAATAAGATGAAGTGAATTGTCGGCCCAGTCCAAGGGACGAAAAGGACAGCCCAGTAAGCTCAAGCCCAGCTCGGGTGAAACGTCGGGATCATGCGAATTAAACGAAACGCGGATCGCACGGGATCTGCAAGATTATGAAGATTCGAAACGGAAGCAATGATAAAGGCGGGATCCGCGGCTTGATAGACGACTTCGGTTTCGAATCATGTAACTATAAGTAGAGAACGAAAACCATTGTAATGGGGACCGAATTCTTGAGCAATATACAGATACACACACGTCACTCTTTTGTTTTCTTTTTCACGATTGTTATTCGAATTATCAAGGCTAGACGACCCGATACACATCTTGAAATTTGTATTGCGGATTCCGACATCCACAATTTGGCGCTAGAGAGAGGGGAATCTAGTCTTTTACTCCAGAATACCAGTTGAGAAGATGTCAGACGTGACGGATTCGGCTTCAGCCCTCGACGAGATCAAGAAAATGCTGAAAGATCTCTCCGAAAAGACTGACCAGCAACAGCTCGCGACCACTACTTTGTTTGAGAAGTTTTCAGCATTCGAAGAACAAAGCACCAGCCAAATCGCAGTCCTCACGGCAAGTTGTTCCGAAATCAGGTCAGCCCACAATGCTTATGCCGATCGGGTTGATACTATTCTTGCAGGAACCTTGCGAACCAGCGGACCACGCGGACATCTGGATTTTCACAATCCAAACACTTCGGAAATTCAGGATCCTAGGCTTGTTACCCCTAGCAGTGCGCTTCCGGCTTCGTTACCTCTGGGATCTCAAAGCGAACCTGGAGGAGGATCCAGTTTTCCACAAGCACCTCAAAATCTTGCCAGCTATTCTTTCGCTCCGGTCAGAACACCTTTTCCTGTCCATCCGGAGAACACCCCGCGTCACCCCCAAACCAGACTCAATCTACCTCGTCTCCCGGTCAACCCGGAAATCCAGAACTTGCAGAATCAAATCCGGGAAATGAGCTCAAAGGTTCATCAAGCCACCAGCTCAGCTCCCGAAGTCGATAGAGTGATCGAGGAGACGAGAAGGACTCCTTTTACTCCACGAATTGCAGCCCTGCGAATTCAGGACCAAAGGAAGGTCAAGCTTCCGGGGTACGATGGTAAGGGAGATCCCAAAGAATTTTTAACATCTTTTCAGGTCACCGCAGGTCGGGTACATTTGGAGCCAAATGAGGTAGACGCGGGTTTATGCAAACTCTTCGCTGAGAACCTGTCCGGACCGGCTTTGACCTGGTTTACTCAACTGGAGGAGGGATCTATCGATAGCTTCAAGCAGCTATCCACTGCTTTCATCATGCAGTACGGATACTTCATCAAGAGCGATGTAACTGATGCACAGCTATGGAACCTCTCGCAAGGAGCCGGAGAGCCACTCCGGACCTATATCACGTCCTTTAAAGAGATTATGGTTCAGATCCCAAATCTATCTGATTCCGCAGCTATTGCTGCACTCAAGAACGGTCTCTGGCATGAGTCTCGTTTCCGAGAAGAGTTGACTGTTAACCGACCAGCCACTATTCAAGACGCTCTTCATCGGGCAACGAACTGGATAAACGCGGAGGAAGAGCGAGCTGCTCTAGCCAAAAAGTTCAAAGCTGCCCCGAAGCCAGCTCAGCTTCCTCCGCAGAAGAAACCTGTTCAAGCCGAAGCTCGAAAACCCGGAGCGGGAACTTTTTCAGTAGATCGAGAGGAAACGAAGAGTTCCCCGAAAAATTCGCCTGCGAAGCAATCCTTCTCACCCAAGAACAAAAATGGCGCATTCCCGAGTAACAAGTGGATTCGTGATCCGAACGCCTACTGCGAAATCCACAAAGTTAATGGACATGCTACGAAAGATTGCAAAGCTTTAGGAAGACTGTTGGCTGCTAAGTTCGCATCTGGTGAAATACCCGAAATCGATGTTTCGGAGCTCGAGCCAACTCATCCGTCAGAGCAAACAGTCGAGCCAGAGGCGTCCTCTCCTCCTAATAAGAAATCGAAGAGGATCCAATCTCCGGATATTCCTAAAGGACCGAAAAAGCAAATCCAGGTGATTATGGGGGGATCCAAGCTTTTTCGAGACTCCATTAGTGCGATCAAGCAACACGAACGAAGAACAAACTCCCCGGTGGTCAAAAAAGCAAGAGTCATTGAGGAGCAGTTACCCGAAGTAACTTTCTCCGAAAGCGAAACGAGTCAACTTGACAAACCGCATGATGATGCTCTGGTCATAACACTCGATATTGCGCATTGCGAAGTATCACGAGTTCTCATCGATACTGGGAGTTTGGTGGATTTAATCTTCCTTGATACCCTGACAAGAATGGGGATATCGAAGCAAAATATAAAGGGGCCACCATCTCCTTTGGTTTCCTTTACCAGTGAAACTTCAATGTCAGTAGGAACAATTGTGCTCCCGGTATCTGCCGAAGGGATAGTCAAAATGGTCGAGTTCACTGTGTTCGATCGTCCTGCGGCTTACAATGTTATCTTAGGGACGCCTTGGCTCTATGAAATGAAAGCAGTACTTTCGACGTATCATCAATGCTTAAAGTTCCCAACTACGTCCGGAGTAAAACAAATCCTTGGAAGTCAGCGAGCTGCGAGGATGTGTTACATGTCTAGTCACAAGCTGAAGATTCAATAGCAACCACAGCTCGAGGTACCTGCGAATCCAGTCAAAAAAATCAGCAGTGACCTCGTGGAAGCAGTAGTAATTAATGAGGAATATCCGGACCAAACTGTGAACATAGGATCTGGTTTAAGTGAAACACTCCGAGTCGAACTGATCAAGTTCTTAAAAAAGAATCAAAAAACTTTCGCCTGGAAGATTGAGGAGATGACTGGGATCGATACAAAGGTAATCTCACACGAGCTTAACATCGATCCGACTTTCAAACCGGTTAAGCAAAAGCGCAGGAAACTCGGTCCGGATCGAGCCGAAGCTGTTAACACCGAAGTGCAGCGTTTGCTTGACGCGGGTTTAATTCGCGAAGTCAAATACCCGGACTGGTTGGCAAACCCTGTTGTAGTAAAAAAGAAAAATGGGAAATGGCGAGTTTGTGTGGATTTCACCGATCTTAACAAAGCTTGTCCCAAAGATAGTTTCCCACTTCCGCACATCGATCGACTTGTGGAGTCAACTACGGGTCACGAAATGATGTCTTTTATGGATGCTTTTTCCGGGTATAATCAGATTTTGATGAATCCGGAAGATCAGGAGAAAACAGCTTTCATCACGGACCGCGGAACTTACTGTTATATAGTCATGCCTTTCGGATTGAAAAATGCCGGAGCTACTTATCAACGGTTGGTGAATATGATGTTCAAAGACCTCCTCGGTAAAACGATGGAAGTATATATTGATGATATGTTGGTGAAGTCAGTATCAAGTACTTCGCATATCGAACATCTAGAACAGTGCTTCGCAATTCTGAATAAGTTCGGAATGAAACTGAACCCGACCAAGTGTACTTTCGCAGTTCCGTCGGGAGAGTTTTTGGGTTATATCGTCACGGAGCGAGGAATCGAAGCTAATCCGCGACAATTGAACGCTTTTCTGGCGATGTCTTCGCCTCGCAACATCCGAGAAGTTCAGCGACTCACGGGGCGGGTAGCAGCTTTGAACCGTTTCATCTCGAAGTCAACCGATAGATGCCTTCCATTCTATAATCTTCTCAGAAAAGCGAACAAGAATTTCATCTGGGATGAGAATTGCGAAAAGGCTTTCAAAGATCTGAAAGATTATTTGTCCAAACCTCCTGTGTTAGCGAAGCCCGAGTTCGGAGAAGAGCTTTTCTTGTACGTATCAGTATCTGACAGCGCAGTAAGCGGAGTGTTAGTACGGTTGGATCGGAACGACGAAAGACCGATTTTTTATGTAAGCAAGTCTTTTTCGGGAGCAGAGTCGAGGTATCCGATGATGGAAAAGTTAGCCCTGGCAGTAATTACTTCGGCTCGGAAATTAAGACCGTATTTTCAATCTCATACGGTTATTATTCTAACTACGCAACCTTTAAGGGCAATCTTGCATAGTCCGAGTCAGTCGGGAAGATTGGTCAAATGGGCAATCGAGTTAAGTGAGTATGATATTCAGTTCCGAACAAGGACAAGTTTGAAATCTCAAGTCCTCTCAGATTTTCTGATCGAACTACCTCTTGTTTCCATGGAAGACAAAGAAAACGAAGGACCTTGGATACTTCATGTGGACGGCGCATCTTCGAAACAAGGTTCCGGGATCGGTATCCGGTTACAATCCCCATATGGCGAAGTAATTGAACAGTCATTTTGTCTCGCGTTTAATGCGTCAAACAACGAGGCGGAGTATGAGTCTCTCCTTGCAGGACTTCGCCTAGCGATTGGGATAGGTATCACGAAACTACGGACATTCTGTGACTCGCAGCTCGTTGCTAATCAATTTTCTGGTGACTATGAAGCTAAGGATAGTAGAATGGAGGCTTACCTAGCTCAAGTTCAACATCTGAGTAAGAAGTTTCAAAGTTTCGAACTCACGAGGATTCCACGAGGCGAGAATTCAGCTGCAGATGCTTTAGCTGCGTTAGCATCGAGTTCCGAAGTAACAGTAAGCAGAATGATCCCTGTCGAAGTAATTGAGCATCCGAGCATAACGGGTTCAAGTCCATCAGTCGGGGAAATCAATTTTGTAACCACTCGATCTATGCGTAGAAGAATGAATATGGACCCAGATTCGCCAAGAAACGAAGAAGCTGAGCAAGTACCTGAAGTGGAATTGCCTGTTGGAGCACCGCCAAATCCGGAACCACCGCAACAATTACTACCGCTTCCGGATTGGGGGGCAGATTGGCGGACACCCATCAGAGAATACATTCTTAATGGTACTCTCCCTACAGATAAATGGGAAGCGCGAAGTCTAAAAGCTAAAAGCGCTCGGTTTTGCATTTCAAATGATATCCTCTACAGAAGAAGCATCTCGGGTCCCGACATGATCTGTATTTTAGGCCAACAAGTTCGTACTGTAATAAAAGAAATTCATGAAGGAGTTTGCGGCAATCACTCCGGAGGTCGTTCTTTGGCCTTTAAGGTAAAAAGATACGGATATTTCTGGCCCACTTTAATTGCGGATTGCGAGGAATACGCTCGGAAGTGCGAACAGTGCCAGAAGCATGCACCTTCGATTCACCAGCCTACGGAGCTCTTGTCATCAGTTTCTTCACCTTATCCGTTTATGAAATGGTCTATGGCCATTATTGGGCCTCTCCACGTCTCGACACGAGGAGTGAAATTTGTTCTGGTCTTAACCGATTATTTCTCAAAGTGGGTAGAAGCAGCAGCTTATGTAAACATAACTCAGGTGCAAGTTCGTAAGTTCATTTGGCAGGATATCATTTGTAGACACGGGTTGCCGTTTGAAATCGTTACTGATAATGGACCTCAGTTCATTTCGGGGCAGTTCGAGTCTTTCTGCGAAGAGTGGCAAATCAGGCTTAGTCGATCCACGCCTCGTTATCCGCAGGGTAATGGGCAAGCTGAGGCAATGAACAAAACCGTTTTGTCTACCTTGAAGAAAAAAATTGAAAGCACACAAGGGAGCTTGGTTCAACGAGTTACAAAGCGTTCTCTGGGCAATTCGCACTACCCCCAGACGAGCAACCGGGGAAACGCCTTTTTCATTAGTGTATGGAATGGAAGCCGTAATTCCCGCTGAAATATTTGTGCCAAGTCCGAGAAGGATGTACAATCCACAAAACGAGGCTGCAAATAATGAACAGATGGTTGATGTGATTGATACAATCGAAGAGCGACGTGATCGTTCGTTAATTCAGATGCAAAACTACCAAAATGCCGCGGCACGATACTACAATTCGAACGTTCGAAATCGACACTTCGATGTTGGGACATTAGTATTACGCAAAGTTCAGCAAAATACAGCCGAAGGTGGAGCAGGAAAGTTAGGCGTCAACTGGGAAGGTCCTTATCGAATCACTCAGGTGGTTCGCAATGGAGTTTATCGCCTTGAGAACATGGAAGGAAAAGCAGTCCGAAGAGCTTGGAATTCCATTCATCTGAAGAGATACTTTGTTTAAGTATTTTATTATTTTCATTATTGTAAATCGAACTACGAAAGACTTGATCCCCACCTTTGGGTACGTAGGCAGCTCGGATTCCGAGTGCAGTCTCTAAATCAAATAAAATGTCTTCATTTTTTCTAAACATCTTTTAAAAAAAAAAAGCCGAGATTTATCTCGCAATCCTTGAAACCGAGAGAACCTCGTAATTACTTTTCTCGAAACCGAGCTCAGACCTTTGGTAATTCTTGAAAGATAAGCCTAGGTTCTACTTAGCAAAAAAGGTCTGGTTCAACACAGACTAGGGATTTCTGCGAACTCCGAGTTCCGGTCCTCATCTTTTCTATTGAGAACACCCGCATAACTCTCGTTCTTATTTTTTCCCTTATCCATTGTTTAATGAATTTTGAGTTCGTGTAAACTGCGTATCTCGTTGAAATCTTAAGTATTTCTTAATTTTTCGTGCGAGGTATTCAAATTTCTCGATTACTCCGGATTTATAATTCAAAACGACTTATTAAAAAAATTCAAGTCTTCAAAAGGGAAAAAGCAGTAAAAGGGTTCGAATTGAAAAAAACAATAAAGGGGGGCACATTAGCCATCACAACCCCGCAAACAGATCACTGATCCTTGACGACGGGATCTTGCTGCATCTCCTCGGGCAGAACGGCAGCCTCGAAGTCCTGGCCAGCCATGAGATCCCTGTTAGTTCCGAACTCATCAATAGCGACATCATCTTCGGGAAGAGATGCCTTTTGTTCGGGTTCTGGGGGAGTCGCTACAAAGAGATGGGCAAACTCATTTGGTTGCGGTTTGAGAGCGCTTACCTCGCGAGCCTTCTTCTCAGCCTCTGCCTCATCTTTCTTTACCGACTCTAGTTCGGCTTTGATGTCCGGAATTTCTCCTTTCAGAATCTCCTCAAGAAGCTCTCGGTTCGCCCGAGTCTCAGCGAGACGCGTCCCAATCATTTCGTTATCGCTTATGGCCTTGAAGTAGGTCTCATGCTTCGAGGCGAGTCCGCTATAGAGTTCACGGAGCCTCATCCTTTCATCCTTTTTCGCTGCTGCGAGCTCCTCGTCCCGTTTCTCAGCAACAATCTTGCACCATTCCTCGCTTCGCTTAACTTCAGTTTCCAGCGAGGTAATCTTATCACATGCCTCGAGGTACATGTTCTTTCCAGAATTCAGCTTCTCCGAAAGATCAGTCTTGGCAATTTCAAGAAGGTTGCAGCGAGCCTCGGCATCCAGCATTCGCTCCCGGATCTCGTTCGCCTTTGCTACCGCCTTGGCATTTTCTTCCTCCATCTCCTTGAGTTGACGGGTCTCGTCTTCAAGTTCGGTAACCCGAATTCTGAGACCGTCCAGCTCGTTAACAGGAAAGAGCTGGGACTCGTGGCAGGAGAAGGTGGTGTTGTACTCGAGCATTAGCTGACAAAACGAAAATTCATGAGGATGTAAAGGAGATATAAATATCTTTTATATAAGGAGAAGGGTTCAAAGTATTACCTCTCCGAGTTTATCAGCGAAGCGAAAGTAGTTCGCTCTGTTGACCTCCTTTAAGTCACTAAAGGGAGGGATCCTCATCCCAACAGGAGTAAAATTCCTCATAAAATCAGCTGGTGACTTCGGAGGAGCTGTTAAAATAAAAAGAAAGTCAAAACGAAGTCGAAATTAGAAGAATACGAAGTGACTCTACTTACCAGTGGGGATCGGAATCTCCTGACGGACGGATTCCCTATTCTCAGAATCCCGTGAAGGCAGGACGAGAAGCTGAGTTGGCATTTCGGACTCCGGGGCCCGTTGTGAATCTCCTTTTTCTTCTTGTTTCAACCCCAAACTGGGTCCAGCGTCCTCGGAAGGTTTCTTCTCGTCGTTCGGACGAGAACGACTCCTGCGTTGAAGGGGAGGAACTTCAGATTCCTCATTCCTGCGTTTCCTCGAGGAAGTCGCAGTTGGTCCTCCATCAGAATACTCTATTTCCCGAGATGATCGGGAGGAACGGGAGTCCGAAACTCGGACTATCTCTTTACTAGAAGACTCCTTCACTCGATCTCGATGATCAGAAGTCTTTGATTCAGATGCCGGCGCAATAGAGCCGGAAGCCTTTCCTTTGCCAGATGCGGATCTGGACTTTCCCTCTTCCAAGGCCTTCACCATTCTGGCCTTATCTTCCTTTTCTCTTGCCTCCCTGACCTTTTCCCTCTCTTTTTGGAGCCTCTTCTCTTCGCGGTAGGAGACTGGAGACATGCTTCTATCGATCGGGGGAGAAGTGTGAGGTGGGGAAGAGGCAATGAGGTCGGAGCGACTATAGATACGGGAGCACGAGTTCCGAATTCGTTCACAGGTGAAGAGTTCCCACGCTAGGTCACTTTGATTGCAAATCCTGATGAACTGTTCTGCAAAGGTGTGGGAGACCGGTGTCTTCGGAAGTTTAACTGCAAAACAGAAAGGGTTAGTTTACCGAGGAGCGAAGTCAGAAAATGAAATATGCAATAAGTCCCTAAAAACCATCTAACCAGGACGACGTGTCCAGTCCCGAACAAAAAATCCCGTATTCGGTCCATAGGTGAACTCGTCAACAGGAAAGAAGAAATACGATTTCCTCCACTTCTCGTCTTTTTCAGGGAAGTCTCCGAAGACCCTGAAGTGACTCCTCGGGCTAAGGAAGAAGGTACCCGGAGTTCGCCCTTTCTTCATTGTGTAAAGATGGAAAATGTCGGAAAGCGTAATCCGGTATCCATTCTCCTCAGCGAGAGTCTGAAGGCATAGTACAATCCGAACTACGTTCGGACAAAGCTGAGGCAAAGCGATCCCCAGTTCATGCATAAGTTCTACCAGAAGCCCCGGTAAAGGAAAGGAAAGACCGCACTCCGAAAAGAATATTTCGAAAGCACAACAATGATCAGTAGGAGGAGATTCAGGAGACTCTCTGGGCTCCGGAGCTATCAGTTTAACTTGTCGAGGGATACCGCAGCCGCCTTTCATCAAAGCTAGTTTCCTGTCATCAAGTTCCGAGGAAAAGTATTTCCCGAACTCACCTTCGATGATGAAGGATTCATTACGGACCTTCTTACTTTTCTTCGGAGCCATAACACGAATTTGAAAGTTCTAAAGATGAAAGAAGATCTGGCAAGAAGTAAATCGAGAAATCCTCAAGAACACTTATGAAGATCTTCACCGAAAACCCAGAAGATGAAGATCTTGATGGAGAGTATTCCTCAGAGGACGGTGAAAAGCCACTGGAATACAAAGGAATACGGCGGAGGAATGTCGATTGACGGAAGTTTCTTCACACCTAACGGCTGAAAATCTAGAAGATCTTCAGATCTATGGCCTAAACCTAGCGGAAAGCAGATGCTAAGAGTAATCTACTTCTAAAAGTCTAATCGGATTCGAGAAGTTTAAAGCGAAAAACGAAACCAGTCAGGAAATTTAGGAGTAAGGAGAGGAAGAGTACCTTTAAATACGGAGGAGAGCAGAAGTTACTCGAAGATGATAAAGACAAGTGCGGTTACAGAACCCGAAGAGTCTGATGATTATATAGGGGATCGTTGGGCGGCAAAGAAAAAAACCCTAGGATCTCGAAGCATCTTTATCTTCCCGAGAAAAATCCCTCGATCCGCGGGAAAAGTAAAACCCTAGGATCTTGAAACGTCATTTCGGTCGAAGAATAAGATCCCAGGAAAGTCGGAATTGATGACGAAATCTCCGAATCTGAAAGAAGTTTAACATTCAAAGTATCCCGAAGTGTCCACTTCGGAACACTTGGGGGGCAAACTGTTGGTGTCGGATCCCGCAATTCGGATCCGGCCCGGAAAGATAGTGGATCAATAAGATGAAGTGAATTGTCGGCCCAGTCCAAGGGACGAAAAGGACAGCCCAGTAAGCTCAAGCCCAGCTCGGGTGAAACGTCGGGATCATGCGAATTAAACGAAACGCGGGTCGCACGGGATCTGCAAGATTATGAAGATTCGAAACGGAAGCAATGATAAAGGCGGGATCCGCGGCTTGATAGACGACTTCGGTTTCGAATCATGTAACTATAAGTAGAGAACGAAAACCATTGTAATGGGGACCGAATTCTTGAGCAATATACAGATACACACACTTCACTCTTTTGTTTTCTTTTTCACGATTGTTATTCGAATTATCAAGGCTAGACGACCCGATACACATCTTGAAATTTGTATTGCGGATTCCGACATCCACATTCATTAGAATCCAAATAGTAAAATCATTAGCGTTGATGAGTTGGATCGGATTGGATCGACCCATGAAATTTTACCCATTTTGAGACTCTTAGAAATAGGTAGCCTAAATTAGACATGTTTGAATATGAAATCAACTAACACCATTAATTCCTTTTTAACACTTAGAATAAGGAAATATCTTTAATGATTCTTCACTATTTTGTTTGTCAACCATTTCTACGTGTGACTTTGGAACTAATGTCAATAAACCTAGTCGAAAAACTTAGAATTAAAGGCATCACGTCTTCACACGTAAGTAATCTTTGGAGACTCATCTCGGAAGATACCAAGAGTAAAGTAAAAATCTATAACTCATGGTGCAAAACTATATCGTTCCAACTGATTTTCATGTCATAGAAACAAAAAAGCACTTTAGAGACCGGTAATTTTTGGACAACCATTCTTTGCTATACCTGGTGCAATCATTAGTTACATCAACACCAAAACTATCTTCATGAGAGTCAACAAAAGGGTTTATTACCCAACGATTCTCCATGAAGAACCAATTCTACAGAAAGAGTACATAGCAGACAAACCAGACCTACTAATTGATAAGAAGAAGATCGACGGAAAAAAAAATCCAACATTGTGGTACTAAGATCGAGAGGACGTCACCACAGTCAGCAATCCTGTTTTGGAAGGTCGAGATCAAATGCTGCCAATGGAAGACACGAAAGAGAGAAACTCAAGATATGATTGAGCACATAAGGAAGCCTTCTCAAATTAAAAAATCTTTAGAAACTTTAAAGAATAATAACTTTATGGTGAAAAATCCAAACATGAAAAATTCAGACACCAAGAAAGGTAAATGAAACGCTAATTCTCTAGCAACTCTTTCACCAGAATCAAACAAAGAGTTGAATTTAAATTTATGAAAACTTAAAATTCACTGACCAGAACCGCTTGTTTTTAAAATTTTTTTGAAAATTTTACATTTAAATCTAAATTTAAAATTTGTTCTTATTGGGAATGGACATAATTTTCGATACAAGACAAATTTTGTAGTTCCAATTGAGAACGGGACGTGATGGAAATGGAAGTTCTTAAAACCCCATTTAGACCAAATACAAATATTGATATATATTTTAATTTAAATTTATATCATATAATATAATAAAAGTATTATAAATAATTATAGATTTATTTATTCTTATTACTTTACGTTTTCATCTAGATAGGATTTTGTTTCTTTTTTCTTTTATTTGTTTTTTTGTTTAAGAACCCATAAAATATTAATTGTTTTTTAATAAATTTGAATTTAATATTTATCAGTAAGATATGATTTTTACTTGGTTTAGTTTTTTTAATAAATTTGAATTTAGTTTAGTAAATAATTTTATTAAAATATTATTAAGATACTCCAATGATTTTTTAGCTGGTGCTCTAACAGCAGTTACTATGTAAGCTGACAATAACATCCGTTTCAAAGTTTTCATAACCGAAACAAACCAAAGAAAAACCAAAAGCAACACATCTTTTTCTCTAAACCATCACCGGTTTATAAAAGCCTTCTTAAAGAGACAAAACACAATTCGTCTCCATTATTTCTATTTCTTGTTTTATCGAAAAACAAAAAAAAATGAAGAGCAACAACACAAACACTAATCTAATTCTCTTCCACCACCACTCTCCACTAACTTCAAAATCATCTTCCGCCGTCGCCGCCGCGAATCACCACCGTCTCTTATTCATCTTCTTCCTCTCTTTCTTCACTCTCCTCTTCTCTTTCTCTCTCTTCTCCTCCTCCTCAATCCACTCCACCACAACCTCTAACTCTCTCTCCTCATCTCCCTCCTCTCTTCCACCACCAGTCCTCGCCGCACTTCTCCACTACACTTCCTCATCACCACCAAACACATCAATGTCCTTTCTTGAACTCTCCACCATCTCCTCCATCATTCACTCTCATGGCCCAACTTGCAACCTCTTAATCTTTGGTCTAACTCACGAATCTCTTCTCTGGAGATCTATAAACTTCCAAGGCCGTACTGTTTTCGTTGATGAGAGTCCTTACTCTGTTTCTAAGTTCGAACAGAGTAACCCTGGAGTTGAAGCTTACGAGGTTGTTTACTCAACTAAAGTATCTCAAGCTTGGAAGCTTCTTGGTTATTACAAGACCCGACCCGAATGTCGACCCGTTCAGAATCTTTTGTTCTCTGATTGTAAATTGGGTATTAACGATTTGCCTAATTTTGTTTATGAGATTGATTGGGATGTGATTTTGATTGATGGGCCTCGTGGGTATGCTTCTGATTCTCCGGGAAGGATGGCTCCGATCTTTACTTCGGCGGTTTTAGCAAAAAGTAAAGATTTTGGGACGAAGACGAAGACTGATGTTTTTGTACATGAGTTTGGGAGAAAGATTGAGAGAGTTTATAGTGATGAGTTTCTATGTGAGGAGAATTTGGTTGAAGTCGTCGGAGATTTAGGGCATTTTGTTGTGGCGGCGGCGGAGGAAAGGGAGAGTTTTGGTAATGGGTTTTGTCGGAATTCGACGAGATTGTCGGAGAGTTTTACGGCGGTGAGTGGTGGCGATGAAGATAAAGTTGGTGTTGATGATGAGTGAAAGTGGGTTTGGTTTTTACTTTTGGTGGCTCTTTTGTAATTAAAATTTAGCTTTTGGTTATTTTGTTTAGTCTTTTCATTTGTTTTTGAATTTCGGAGAACGGTTACACTTGAAAGTTAAGATGTAACTAAATTCCAAAAGAAAACAAATGTCACTTTATTGATGAAAAACATCAAAAACTTGTGATAAATTTTCACTTCGTATTAAATTGGGAAAGTAACTGAAAATCTAGTAGACCAATTTTGGACTTATATATGCCTGGATTTGTAAAATTTCGAAAATATTACTTCTCTAGTTTAGGTACCATTAAATGTTAGTCTTGAATTCCCATTTTACTTTTCTATAACAAATCTTGATATTCAGTAGACATGCGACTTTGGACCGAATGGTTCGATTCGGTTTTAGATGATTTTTCGTATAATTTGGTTAAGAGGCAAGGTTACAGAATATAGATGAACAAAATTATGATTTGAATGGATGACCAAAAAAAAAAAAAAATTATGATTTGAATCGGTATGGTTATCGGTAAATTTGGTACGGACGTACGGTTATGTCTCTAAAATCCTTACAGAAACTCCGTTCCGTTCAGTTTGGTAAACGGTTTGGTTCGGATAGAGATTTAAAAGTTTGGTTCGAATAAAGATATAAAAAGTTCGTGTAATTTAATAATTTCGGTTAATGTTGGTTAAAAAAGTTACAAAAATAAAAACAAAAAGGTTAATCGGTTGGTTCCATGAACTGAACCGAACCTATTTCTAAAAGTTGTCGATCACTGATTCACTTCACTCTTATTAACCGGTTCCAAACCTAAACTTTCAAATCTCGGTCTGGTTCGGTTCAAAAAAAATGGTTTGGTTTTTAATCCCTTTTTTTTTTTTTTTTTTGAAACAAGTTTGGTTTTTAATCCCATGCCTAATATTTACTCTCTACTTTCATTTGTGACCTGTGAGGTTAAAAAGAACATTTGTTTTGGCTCTTTTGTTACTCTTTATGCTTTTTGAGTCAAATTGTTTAATTTAGATTGGAATAATTTCTTTTAAAATGGTCTAAAAATGTGTCGGTGGTGACAGAAGTCCCTGGGAAAGCGGGACTTATCTCGCAATGTGGCTTCCCCTTTTCCAGCTCTATCACATACATTTAGCACTTCCAATTTTGTTTTAACTTTGATTTCTAGAAACACTTAAAAACATATTTATTTGTTTCGTCCCATACACAGTTACAACTTACAACTAATCATGTTTCGATTTATAAATACGATGTCTGAGTAGAGTTGAGTTCCATTTATGTTTTCCGGTTATATGAACAAAATTGAATGCTACTAGTTGATGGTGGATCCATATACTATAATTATTGGGACATAATTTGAAGCAATGTTATACAAACCACCTAAAAGTAACTTGATACCAAAAAAAAAACGTAATTATAAAATTGAGTTAAAGAGCCAAATACTAAAGAATAAAGATCAATAAACAAACTGAAAAATGCCAAACAAATAGGTCTTAGGAAAAAAAAAAAAAAAAGAAGAAGATATGTTTATTTGTAGTATTACTATAAGGATTTCGGGAACATATATAGACGTTCGCGAGGCTACAAGTTTGCTTCTGCAAACCATTACACTTCTCTAGTATGTATGTGAGTATGTCCTTTGCCCTTGATCTTGGAGAGACGGCATTGGTTGGTTTTGTTCCGTGTATTGAGTTTGGTGATGTCCATATCGAGTTTGGGGAATGGAAACCGAACTACCATTTGGTTCTGCCCAAAAAAGCCTTTTTAAAAGAAAATTTTTTTTTAAAGAATTGAAATTTTTAGAAGGTGAGTTTGTTGTGCCCCATCTCATGTTGTCAATTTCGCATGATTTGTTAGTTATTCAAACGTTTAGTAGATCTCTGAATTCGTTCGATACATTAAGGTCATCTTTTACAGATCAGAAACTTACAATTCGTAATATCTAATAGATAAAATTTATCTCCAACAATATATTTAATCTATATCATATTCAATCCAAAATTTGAAAAAAAAACAAAAAATTGTTAATGTTTTTTATTACTGTGCATGACGGAATAATATTTAAGATTCATAAATATTCCAACATTTATTTGAGATAGTAAACATGTATTTAGAAGAATTTTGGACAACACCTAAATTAATTAAATTAATGCAATTGATGTCAAAAAAAAAAAAATAAATGTAATCTCAAACTTTTAAAAAAAAAATTTATTAACTTGGTGCAATGACAACAACACCTTTTATAAAATATAGTACATCAAAATTAAACAATTTATGTGTATTAATTAATGTTATGAACAAGGTGATACCAAAATGGGCTTTCTTCAAGCTAGTGCTAACGGAGAATTACCTCTGAAGTAACGTATAAGTTATGAGCTAAGTTATTGAGAACAAGGAAACGTGTGCGGATAAGAACCGAAGAACCTTCTTCAAGAATATACTATTGGATCCGATGTCTCCAGTCTCCGACGAGGCTCGTGGCTCAAGAACAAGTCCCAAATCTTAAAGGTTGGTCTAGGTGCCACTAGCTTTCTTTATCACGTGTTGCACGTGACTAGTAAGCATATGTAATGAACCAAAACGATTAAAGAGGAGCTAAGAAAGTGAGTGAGGGAGATAGGTGTCGGTGACAGTGATAGGGTGCATTTTATGGTCTGTGCTCTGGAATGTAGTGGATCATTCGTTTTCGTAAGATATGTGTTATGGGCCGTATATGACCTACTAGGTTTCTTTCGAGTTGTAATGACTTTTTCTTGGGTTTAACACGAGTTAAAATCATCTATATTAGTATTTTTGAAATACATTTGTTAGCGGATGTGTTAAATTGTTATCTGGCAAATTTAGTTTCCGACTCGATAAGAAATTTCCTTCATAATTTTTATAGTTCATATTTTTTTTGGATTGGGTCAAAACATATCCGAAATTATGAACTGGATATTCCATATTTTAAAATTTAGATATTTAGAAGATTTGGTTTAGATTTAGAATTACAATTCTCCTATCATCTTTGTTTGAACATTTTTTAACTGTTTTGAATCGTCATATAATACATAAATTTTTAAAAAAAATCAATTAATTTCTGGATATATTGGTATTCGAAATTTTTAAAACAGATATATATTACCCTATTGATGAAAAAAGTGTGTGTTCAACGTCTCATATCGGCTAAAATGTTTAGATATTGATTCAGAATCATATTATAAATAAGATCAAAATGAATCAAAATCCGAATGAACAAGAAGCTCAACTTAATAAGCATCCAAATTTAAAATTATATACCGTTTCATTCGGTTTTTTAGTTTAACTGCTTAATTTTACCGGAAATGTTAAATTTTAAACTTTTAATATAATTCATATATTTAAAATCAATAAAAAGTTTATAATATTATGAACATTTGAACATATATAAAGAGTTACAATAACACAAGACAGATTATACGGTAGACAAGGTTATATAACAGGACGAGTTTTTAAGAAGTTTTAAATATTATAATTCATATATTTAAAATCAATAACAAGTTTATAAAATAAAAACATTTGAACATATATAAAGAGTTAAAATAACATGGGACGGTTATATTGCAGGACGGGGTTATACTGCATGACGGGATTATATTGCAGGACGGGTTATATGACGTGATTGGTTTGAATAAAAAAAAATTAAAACATCATTAACTCGCTGCTTCAATACGGTTAAATCTTCATTTTATTACTTTTTTAACACCACAAATATTAGACCTATCGAATGATCCTGATTAAAGTAAATTGTATAAAACAAAAATTGTCTTATGGTATACCGTTACTTACTTACAATTGTAAACTATAAAATATAAATGTCTTATAAAATAATATAATTTGCAAATTTTTTTATATAATTTATAACCATTAAATTTTAAAAATCACTAATTTTAAAAACAAATCGTCCTGCGATGTACCGCGGATTAAAATCTAGTTTAGCGGTATGTACATATGAGGAACAAACCTATAATAATATACACGATATACATTTTTCTTCTTCTTTAAACACATAACAATTAAAAATGAATACTATAATAATATGTCGATGAAAAAAAACTATAATAATATGTATCTACAATATTTTTCTACTAAAATATCTAACACTATCATAAATTTTTATATAGTAGTTATATTCCATGCTAAAATGGGTAAACAATATTTTGATTTAGAAGTAAAGACTATAAAGAAAATCCAAACAAAGAAACCTAGATTATTTTTCATATATATTGCAGAATTAACTTCTAAATTTCATAGAACATGAAGAGTTTGTAGAATAAATAATCTAAATTTCGTAGAAAAGGCACAATCGTTGCATCGAGAAAAGAGCTCTCTCTCTTGCTTGAAGGTGATTCCTTAGATCTACTCTTTTCCTTCTATTGCTTGATCTTATACGCAGGTCATGGTTTTGCAAAGGACATCCAAGAGTGAGCATGCCTTTTTTCGCTTTCAACAGATGTGTGGTGCTCTCTTAATTGGCGTAGCTATGGTCTCGGTAGAGGACGCCAGTGAGGCGATTGGAGTCTAAGATGGCGATCGCGGATTCTGGTTTTAGATGGGCTTGAGTGAGCCGTCGGCCTCTGTAACTGCCGCGATTTTGTATCCACCAAACCGGTCTGATTGGGTCATGCCCGGAGAAAATCGGAGAGGTTTAGATTTGGGAGAGAGGGGTTTGGTATAAGTTTCTTAGCTTGCTTGGTCGGGATCTGAGAACGTCGATGTCAGATGTTGGTTGTTGTGCATTATGGGAGCTCCGTAGTGGGTTAGATAGCTCCTCGGAAATGAATCGACGATAGAAATCGGGTTCTTCCGTTGTTGGTCTCGTTGGAATTAATGATGTGATACTCTGCTTCCGATGATACAACATGATCTGAGCTTTTTTCCTATTTTTGGCTATATTTTCCGCTTTACCTTTTTTTTGTAGATTGACTATGTAAAGGTCCAGACCCAAACCATTTTGGAAAGTTAATGAATCATTTTAAAAAAACCGTAGAAAATGTATAATATATAGAATACACATCCTAAATTTCAGAAAGTGTATTCTAGATTTCGTAAATCAAATTTATCTATCTAAAATAGTAAAATAAACGACATCTTTTTTAAATTATAGTAAGTATCTTCATGTCTTCTACATCATTTTCTGCTAATTGTGATGAAATTTTCTTTGAAAAAGTTAGATAAATCTAATATTTATCTAATGAAAGGGATAATTTTAAAATAGTTGACATTTGTTGGGACAATACATAGTGGACAAATGTTTTAATAATCCTTTATTTCTAATTTCCCCTTGTGTTTGTTACCTCACTAGGTCTTTCCATCCTTATTAGTATAACACACCTAGGAATGTAGTCGTGGGTAAAAAAACCCGGCCCAGCCCGAACCCGATTTGAGCCCGTCCACAAAAAGCCCAAACTCAAAAAACCCGATGGGTTTCGGGTTTTTATGGGTAAGCCCGAAAAAAACCCGAGCGAATGTGGGTAACCTGTGGGTACCCGAATTTATATTACCCTTTTTTCTTCTTTATTTGGATTTATAAATATTTGTATTTTATATGTATTTTTATTTTATTCTTTTTAATTTATTAATTCTAATACAATCTTCCTATTAACTTTATTATATAACATTTGAAATTGTAGCTGAATTCAATTTAGTAATCATTATAAATTAATTAGATAAACAATCAATAATTTTTAAGAATTAATCCTCAACAAAAACCAAAAGAAGTACCATGAAAACCTAAAACCAAAGTCATAAAATAAAAACAACTACTGTTTTTTTCTCATTCTTCCTCTTCTTCTCGTTCTTCCAAAACCTGCCCACAATATCAACAACGACAAAGCGATGGGGTTTTGTCAAAATGTCATAACAGATAATCACATCTCTACAAAAAACAATTTCACTTTATATTACCTTATCATATCAATAATATCACTCAAGTCTCATACTCCAGAGCTACTTGCCATCGATGTAGTAGCCTCAATTCCATCATCAAAGAACTCTTCAATATCACCTAAAATTGAAAATATAAATCAACAAATCAAGAGAAGAAGATTACAGAAATTATGGACTAGTCTTTTACCTTCTAACTCAGCATAACCACGCAGCCAGTTTCTGGTACATAGCAACGCTTGAACATTTCTAGGAAAGAGACGGTTTCTGAAAGGATTCAAAACCCGACCTCCAATACTAAATGAAGACTCAGCTGCCACTGTGGTGATTGGAATGCTAAGCACATCGCAAGCTAGAGAAGCCAAATCACCATAACGTTGTCCATCTCCTTTCCAATAACTCAGAACCTCCATGTCTGTAAAAGACCTCAAATCTAGCCTTGGATCATCCAAATAATTTTGCAAATTTGACTTTGTGTTATCAGAACCAGGTTGTATGCTCCTCTCAAGCTATTACCACTAATCATCTGAAGACGATTCTGAAGGATACTTTGCATACTGTCGTTATTCCTAGCATTATCCAAAGTCAAAGAGAATATCTTTTTCTCTAAACCCCACTCCTTCAAACAACTAAGAATTTTATTCGCTAATTCTTCACCCGTGTGTGGAGGTTTCATTTCACAAAAAGCTAGAGTTTTATTATTCAACTTCCACTCATCATCAACGTAATGAGCTGTCAAGCAGATATAACCTGTAACGGTGCCTCGAGCTGTCCACAAATCAGCTGTACAACAAACTCTTCCTTTGAATTGTGCAAACATCTTTTTCAGCTTTTCTTTCTCCAATTCATACCTCTTAAACACATCATTTCAAGTCGGATTCAAGTATTTATCTCTAGCTCTAACTTTTTCATATTCCACATACCGGAAAGGCAAATCATGGTATACAATAATCTCACTAACCATATCACGATCTACTCTGTGATCATACTCACTTTCTTCACTTAGCCCTTCAGGTCTCTTTGGACAAATCCTTAAATGACGTTTTAAGGCGGATGTTCCCTGACTAATTTCAATGATTAATTTCTTATCACAATGAATGCAACGACCTCTCTGTTTTCCATCTTCTTCTACTTCTACGATGGGTCTAAACTCTTTCCAAACCACAGACTTTAAGCGTTTATTAGAGTGAAATACCGTTGTAGCCACTTGAGTAGATTGTGCTTCACTTTGTGTTGCTTCTCCATGAGTTTCAGCCTCTTCATTCATTGCCATATACTCATTCTCAGCATCCAAAGCTGCCATAGTTTCTCTTGATTGCGAATCCATCCTACAAAATAAAAGAATGCCAATTATGAATCTGTCCTCAATCGTTTATGTTACAATCATTGTCCAACTAGGGACCAAATTAACTTCACGACACAACCATCACAACACCATCGAATGATATTTCATAACATTAGTCTACTCCAAATACAAACACAAGATAAAACCAAATAAACCCTAAGAATTTGTAAGTAATTAATTAGAGTTTGGGAGAGGTCTCTTAGTGAAACCCATCTTCTCGCAGTATCAAATTGAGAGAAGAGAAAGAGTGAGTTTAAGCTACATAGAAGAAATTAAAAACCCATGAACAAAAATCAAAACTTTAGCTACACAAAATCGAATCCAATGTCGAACAATTGCAAACTTCAATCAATCGAAAAAAGAAGAAAAACTTACAGTAACAATCGAATCTGACCGTGAAGAGGAAGAAGAAACGGAAGAAGCAGAGAAGAGAGAAAGTGAAGGTTATGTTTGGATGATCCAAGGCTGGAAAGTGAAGGTTATGTTTGAACGTTGCCCATCTTCTTCTCTGTCGAAAAAGTCGTGGTGATAGAGATCGGGATAGAGAAGAATCGAATTTGGGGATTTAGGGTTTTTAGGAGTCAAAGTGCACATTGAATTAAAAAACAAAAAAGCCCGTGGGTACCCATTACCCGATAAGATAAACCCGTACGAGACTTCTTTTATTGGGTACCCGAACTATTTAAAGCCCGTTTTTTTAAAACCTAAAAAGTAGATCTTTGGGCTTTTAATTTGAAACGGGTTTTGGGTACCCACTGGGCAAAAACCCACCATTAACATCCCTAAACACACCCATAATTCTTTTTAATTTTTTAGTAGTTTATATAAACACCACGAATTCATTCTATTTATTAACCCATTGTTAGCTTGACAAAAAAAAAAAAACCATTCTTATTTTCTTGACCCGAATTAGCCTATCCAATAATTGAATTTAATCCTCACGACTAAATAACTCAACTTAACAAGATTCAGGAACAGAAGGATCAGAGGTCCGGAACAAACAGAAGACTGCCACTTCACATGTTGTTATCAAACAAGACAGCGCCGCTGCGGTTAATATACTAGTCTGGTCTAGAAGAAATTCAAACCCGAAACAAACAGGTAAAACAAAGAGCTTGAATTAACCACGAGTTCATCCTCCACGCATATGAGCACCAAGTTCACCAAACTGATCATCAGCTTCTACAGTGTCATCTGAGAGACGGACTGCATCAAGCTTCTGCTTCAGGATATCTATCGCATTTAGCACCAGCTGGGAAGCCTTCACTGCACCTGTGGATTCAACAGTGAATATAAAACTATCATCTTTCGGATGGATCTCAATGAGTCCTGGTTTCCCCATTGCTTCAGCTTTCTTGATCACTTCTTCATCGTAAGTGTAAGCCTCAGGATCAACCACCACAACCTAAGAAACAAAGTATCATAATTACAATTACCTTACAATTTTGATGATTCAAACAATAGACTGCAACAGAAATGGCATACCAAATTCCAACAATAAATTACTGTAACTGTTATAATCATAAACAATGTTCTCTCGCAGTTTCAGTGGTGTTGTGGCGAGTCAAAGTGGACACTGAACCACTAACATGAAATATCAAACAAAAACTCAACTGGTACAGAGGTACTCCAAGTATATCCTCTCCTTTCTCTATCCCCTTACCCATCTATTCGAATGGTGATTCATATAATTTGCAGTGATTAGACATAGAAAGATGTTTCAATTTGGTACCAAAACCAAAAGTCTAACAGTTATTTGATTGATTCGGATGACTGAAGTAATTCTCCTAAAGAGCTAAAAAGTGCTGTCTAACAGAGAGAGAAGCACAGAAATGAGCTAAACGCACTAACCACCTAAAGAAAATTCATACACCCATATCATATATATATCAAAGCATGGTAGTCTATAAAGTAGTACAATCATAGTGAAGTCTCAAATCTATAAACTTGTATAGATGTCATTCTTCCACAAGGTGAAAACTAACCTGTCTGGTGACTGGGTCAATGCCAAACACTTTGGTAGGACTGCTCTCAATCAAGTCGATTTTTTCCTCATCTGACAAAGTATCCATCATATCTTCATTAATAATTATGTCAGGCTCATACATAAACGTAACAGTAGCTGCAGGAGACCATTTCGCATGATCTTTCCCAATCCCTTTCCTTGCTATCGCCCGAAGCTTCAACTCTTGTCCCCGACGCAGTTTCACAATGATAATTCCCCTGAAACCAAAACAAAAAAACAGTCAGGTAACAAAAGAGTAAGCAAGAAAAAAAACCCACACAACTACCAAACCAAAAGATCAAACAACCAAGAGCAATAAGAGTCATGCAAAGGGCCATCAAAAGGATTGCTATGACATTCAACAAAACCGGCTTAAAAATGACAAATTTTGCTTAGCAGATTCATAAAGACAAAAGAATCAACTAAACAATCTTTAATCAACAGATAAACTAGAACCAATGATGAAAAGTAACATACTTTTGCTCGCTTGAATCAGAAGCCGACGAGTCGATAGTGAAATCAACCGGAGTAACAGTAGGATCAGCACTGTAGAGATCTCTACTAGTAACATCTAGGGTTTGGTCAGTAACACACTTAGCACTAAGCCGAAACTCAACAGAGCAAAACTCGCATTGTCCATCTCCATCACAAGCATCACAATCTCGAGAGAACCGCATGCTCATAGCACGCTCGCTAGTGAGAGGAATGAGACCTAATCGATGAGCAATGAACTCGTCGTTGAGAACTGAGGAATTAACCTCGATTTCGACGAGATCTATTGCGACAGTTGGGACTTCGGAGATCATAACGCGACGGAGAGCGTTGGCCATGGATACGTCGGTTTCACGAAGCTCGAACTTTGCGTAGTCATCTTTAAGCTCACGGATCGTGATCTTTGGGAATCTTTGGTAAGTGGCACCGTCCATTGCAAAAGCTGCTCGGTGGTTTCTGACGAGACTTGAGCTTTATTAGGGTTTTAGGGATAATGAATTTTCAATATCTTCGCCGGAGAAGATGAAGAAATTAGGATAAAGCAAAGTGAGAGAAAGTGATGATATATAACGAGTAGTGGTTTAAGTTGGGCCTATATGGGCCTGTTTTTATTATTTTCTGGGCTTTTCATGCCTCTCTTAACAATTTTTGGGAATGGTTCAAAATGTCTACAATGGATTAAATTTCAATATGAACCACCACCAGTTCAGATATGATGTTTTTGAGTGTTTTTGTTAGGTGAGAGTGCGGTTACCGGTTAGTGTCGAAAAGGGTAAGATTTATGCTTATATACTTAGGTATAAATGTTTACTTATTCGATCCGAATCACATAACCGAACCGAACAAAAAACTAAACATCAATTGAAATTCTTCCGATCAAATTGTCGGTTCGGTTCGGGTCGGGCAAGAAAATCCGGTTCGGATTATTAATGGCAGGGCTACTCTGTGTAGAGCCCAAACCAGTTGAGCAAATGGACATTGGAGCATCACATGATTATTTGTTTTCTTTTGTGCAGCATATCTCGGCATTCATGCATTATGGCAAGTCTCTTCTTACCAGGTTGCTAATGCTCTCCACAAGAAATTTAGAATCTTAGATAACATCTTTTTTTTTTTCCCCCCCAAATCCATTTTATTAAGTTATCGGAAAGAGAATCTTAGATAATATCTTAACTTACCATTTTAATCCCCAATGTCGAAAATGTCGTTTTAGTCCCCAACTTAAAAAACTGTTGATTTGATAATATAAGATTATGATGACTATGAAACTTGTAATGAAGTCAACACAAACTTAGCGATTTAATTGATTTTTCTAAAGTTAAAACGTCCCAAATTTAAAAGTATGTTTTTTTTGATAATTTTCCCGTTAGAATTTGATTTTGTTTTCCTTTTATTTTCAAACACATTCCGTTCTTAGCGTTTTTTTTTCCGTTACGAGTCTTACGAGTTACGACTAACCCAAATTATAACAAGATCTTCACATGTTGTTTATCAAATAAGACAGTGCCCCTACAAGTCATATATTAGTTGTTATCTTCACATGTTGTTATCAAATAAGATAGTGACCCTACAATTAATATATTAGTCTGGTCTAAAGAAACTCATACCCGAAACATACATACTTGAATTAGCCATGAATTCATCCTCCATGCGGGGCACCGAGTTCACCAAACTGATCATCGGCTTCTACAGTGTCATCTGAGAGACGGATTGCATCAAGCTTCTGCTTCAGGATGTCTATGGCATTTAGTACCAGCTGGGAAGCCTTCAGTGCACCTGTGGATTCAACAGTGAATACAAAACTATCATCTTTCGGATAGATCTCAATGAGTCCTGGTTTCCCCATTGCTTCAGCTTTCTTGATCACTTCCTCATCGTAAGTGTATGCTTCAGGATCAACCACCACAACCTAAGAAACAAACTATCATAATTACAATTGTGATGATTCAAACAATACACTGCAAAAGAAAAGCACAGAAATGAGCTAAACGCACTAACCACCTAAAGAAAATTCATACATCCACATCACATATATAGAGTACAATCATATTGAAGTCTCAAAGCTATAAACTTGTATAGATTTTCTTCTTATAGAACATCGAAATTAACCTGTCTGGTGACTGGGTCAATGCCAAAAACTTTGGTAGGACTGCTCTCAATCAAGTCGATTTTCTCCTCGTCTGTCAAAGTCTCCATCATATCTTCATTGATAATTATGTCAGGCTCATACATAAACGTAACAATAGCTGCAGGAGACCATTTTGCATGATCTTTCCCAATTCCTTTCCTCGCTATCGCCTTAAGCTTCAACTCTTGTCCCCTGCGCAGTTTCACAATGGTAATTCCCCTGAAAACCAAAACAAAAACAGTCAAGAAACTGCAGAAAAAAGCCACAAATCTACCAAAGTAAAAGATCAAACAACCAAGAACAAGAAACTCATGCAAATGGCATCAAAAGGAAGTATTTTTCATCCTCGGATTGCTAAAAGATGTCAAATTTCTACACTTAATCAGCAAAACTAGAACCAATGATGAGAAGGACATACTTTTGCTCACTTGAATCAGAAGCAGACGAGTCAATAGTGAAATCCACAGGAGTAACAGTAGGATCAGCACTGTACAAATCCCTACTAGTAACATCTAGGGTTTGGTCAGTAACACACTTAGCACTAAGCGGAAATTCAACAGAGCAAAACTCGCATTGTCCTTCTCCATCACAAGCATCACAATCTTGACAGAACAGCATGCTCATAGCACGCTCGCTAGTGAGAGGGATGAGACCAAGTCGTTGAGCAATGAACTCGTCGTTGAGAACAGAGGAATTAACCTCGATGTTGACGAGATCGATAGCGACGGTTGGGACTTCGGAGATCATTACGCGACGGAGAGCGTTGGCCATTGAAACGTCGGTTTCACGAAGCTCGAACTTGGCGTAGTCATCTTTAAGCTCACGGATCTTCACCTTTGGGAATCTTTGGTAAGTGACACTGTCCATTTCAAAAGCTGCTCCGTGGTTTCTGACGACTCTGGAGAAGAATTTTCAGTTTCTTCGCCGGAGAAGAAGAAGAAATTAGAAGAAACCAAAGTAAGTGGAAGTGAAAAAGATGGAAAAACGGTCTATTTCCCCCCGAGAACTATCGTATCTGGCCAGATAAAGCCCGATCTTTGACTTCTGTCTATATACCCATGAAACGGAAGTTAAATGTTTATTTCTCCACCAATTGAAAGTTCGAGAGCTTAATGTCCATGAATCCTAAGTTCGAGATTTAAAACCCCACAGCGCTGGGTTTAATTGGTTTACTGTATATCAAACCGATCCTTTAACCAATTAAACCTAATTAGAACCAACAATTTCAACTAATTAACCACAAATCCAACCCGACAAAACCCAACCGACCCAACTTCTTCTTCTTCACCAAATTGCGTTCAAGAAGCGAATCCAATTCACGGTGGCGATCGCGTTCCATTTGCATAAGCAAATCGGTAAACGCTTGCCGTCCTCGGATCCTCGGTGAAAAATTCACCACCGGAAAATTGCTTTTCTCCGACGACGAAATGGTAGGCCTCGGCGTTCTGATAACCGAGAGTCCATCGCCACCACCGCTGCCATTATCTCCGGCGGTTAGCTTCTTCTCTTCGTTGCTAAGTCTCTGAATTAAGTCAGCGACTCGTCCCCATTTGCTTTCTCCGGAATCAGAAACCAAACCATGTGACCTAGATTCAATCTCCACCGTTCGATCAACAAATTCAGAATCTCCGTCGATTGACGAAGATTCTGAAAGACCGGAATCTTGAACACTGATGGTGGGTTAAATCGGTTGAAGATAAACTTGTTCAATTGCAACATTGCAAATACAACAATCTAATTACCCCAAATCAACATCTCTATTATTACATTGTTTTATTGAATTGTCTCTCTGTTTGTTCGATTTCTCATCTTAAAATCAATCGGGAAACAAATTACAAAACCCAGAAAAGAATCAACACAAACCATCAAGCCGACAATGGCGGATTCAGTGATGAATTTTCAATTTGGATGGGATAATGTCGGATGGTCTCGATTCGGGTTTAATCAAAGCCGATGAAGCTCCAATAGTGAAGCAGATCAGGGCGGAGAGGAGGAATAAGAAGAAGAGGGGAGCCGCTGCAAAATAGATCTATAGCCAGTTAGCCACCATCACCGGCATCGACATCACCGTTCACCGAAGAAGAAAGCCATCGTGTTTTCTTAATTATTCAATAAAAATTGCCCAAAAATATTATACAATTAATTAAATTAAATGTATTCGGTTAAATCGGGTTGTCAACGGGTTTAATCTGGTTATAAGTAGGTTATACGCACTAAACCGACGAAACCAGGATTCATGGACATTAAGCTCTCGAACTTTCAATTGGTGGAGAAATAAACATTTAACTTCCGTTTCATGGGTATATAGACAGAGGTCAAAGATCGGGCTTTATCTGGCCAGATACGATAGTTCTCGGGGGGAAATAGACCGTTTTTCCGAAAAAGATATAAAAACTTTAGTAGTTTAAGTTGGGCCCATATATGGGCCTGCTTTATTATTTTTTGGGCTTTTTAAAGAAATTTATGCTTTTTTTACAACTAGAATAGAACTTTGACCACACTAGGTGCTACCGCGGTAGCAAGAGAAGCCAGGCAATGACAATTGAGAGGTTGTCACTGAACATTTCTAGTCACACGGGAAGAGAGGTCCAATGGCAAGGCCGTACTTTTGTCGAACATTTAAAGTAAAAGAGTATTTTGTTAAATTTTTGAAAGTAGATAATACAGCGAGGCATAGAATTTTATGATAATAGATCTAATATGAAAGGATCCTATTAGAGGTCAAGGTTATGATAATGGATCTAACTAATATAAAAGGAAGCCAACAAGATGTACAAAAAAACACTTTTGGATATAAATCCTAGAACATTTTATACACCATGTATTTGTCATAGTCTTAATTTGGTTTTATGTGATATTAGATATAATTCTATAAAGGTAAGAGATTTTTTTGGAGTTGTGAAACGATTATATTCTTTGTTTGCTAATTCAAAAAAGATTTGGGATATTTTGAGAAAGAATGTGAAAAATTTAACGCTTAAACAATTATGAACAACAAGATGGAAAGTCATGTTGAAGTATTAAAGCAATAAGATTTCAAATTGTGGATATAAGAGAAGCTTTACTTGAAGTGGCCGAAAGTGATCCAATGATTCAAAGTGAAGCTAAATCTCTAGCAATGAATGAGCATAGTAGTTTTGAATTTTTGTTATCAACTATTATTTGATTTGATATATTGCATGTGGTGAATATTGTTAGTAAGAAGTTACAATAAAAATTATTCAAATTGATGTGCAATGAAAGAGATTAGTGGATTAATTTCTTATTTTAAAAAATATAGAGAAAATGGATTTGTTGATGTTATGGCAAAAGCTAAGGAAATTGGTAATGAAATTCGTATTGAATGTTGGTGTCGGATCCCGCACCAGTAGACCGGGACCAACCAAAGATCGCCACGTAGTCAAGATGAAGGCCCGCAAAGAATAAGGCCCATTAAAACCCAAGGTGTACAGAATATAGTCGAAGTGGGCATCATCACGAAGGGAACTCGAAGTGGTCCCATTTCGGGATACGATCCGAAATCAAAGTCAGGATGGTTCAAAGTAATTTGGGCCAAAAGGCGAAGCCCATGAAGATCGGAATCAATTCAAATTCAAACGTTGAGCATTAAACTCGAAGACCAAAACGGACATATTTAAGAGAGAATAATTGTGTTTAATTGAGAGTTAAATGTCGTTTGTCAATATAAATAAGAGGGCTAATAGCCATGTAAAGGATACGCAATTTTTCTAGAAAATACACTATAGACATTCCTATTGCAATCCATAGCTTTTTATCATATTTTTGTCCTCAAGAATAATCATTCCCACTAATTAAACAAATATTCGAGTGTGCGAATCCGACATCCATATTTTGGCGCCGTCTGTGGGGACCTAGAAGATTCTTGAGTTGTCAGATTTTTCTCACTACATTTCCGAGATAAGCAGCAATGTCTGGAGCAAGCATCCCTTACTCGACAGTAGCTGAAACTCTCAAAGCCATGCAGCAAGCCATATCAGAAATGTCGCAGAAGTTCTCGGATGTGGAAAAAGCTGTGGACACGCTTAAAACAACCCAGGTATCTCTTGGTCAAAGCGTCAATACTATTCAATCTCGTGTTCGTTCTCTAGGTGCAGGAAGTACTGTGGGAGTTCGAAGAAGTATGTTCAGTACGCCAAACTCCCGTGTACGAAGTGAAACCAACGAACAAACAACTCCTAACCCAACAATTCAACCGGATGTGGAAGAAGAGACGCAGCTTGGAGATGAAGACCAGCTTGTGGGTCAATACAATCAAGAAAGCTTCGACCAAATCGAAACCATGAGAAAGGTTAGCCAGGAACTAAAAGAAATGAAGTCAAAGTTCCACCAGGCCACCAGTTCGGAGCCGGACATCAACCGAGTCATCGAGGAAGCTAGGCGAACTCCTTTCATTCCGCGAATTGCAAATTTGAGAATCAAGGATTCTCGGAAACTCAAACTGGATCCGTACAGTGGATTAGAAGACCCAAAGAGCTATCTCGCAGCTTTTCTGATTGCCGCTGGAAGAGTCGAATTGGATGAAGCTGATGAAGACGCAGGATACTGCAAACTCTTTTCGGAAAATCTTTGCGGTCAAGCACTAATGTGGTTCACTCAGCTGGAACCAGGCTCAATCAATAACTTCGACGAGTTGTCGGCTGTATTCCTGAAACAATATTCTATCCTCATGGATAAAAGCGTTTCGGATGCCGACCTTTGGAATCTAACACAAGGGCCAAACGAGTCACTTAGAACGTTTATCACCAAGTTCAAGGGGGTGCTATCAAAACTCCCAAGAATCTCGCAGCAGTCAGCTTTATCTGCCCTACGAAAAGGTTTATGGCATGACTCAAGATTCAAAGAAGATCTGATACTTCACAAACCGGACACAAATCAAGACGCACTTTTCCGTGCAAATAACTGGATGGAAGTAGAAGACGAAAAAGAGAGTTTTGCAAAAAGGAACAAACAAGCAAAACCAGCGGTCACTTTCCCTACCAAAAAGTTTGAGCCCAGGGAGAACCAAGGACCTAAAAAGTTCGGATCGCAACCCCTCAACAATACCGTCGGGAAGCAATTTCAAGGGAAAGAAAAGTCAAACACTTGGATCCGTGACGAAAGTTTGTATTGTGACATCCATAAGGTAACCGGACACTTAACCAAAGACTGTAGTGTCCTCAAAAAGCACCTCGCAGAGCTTTGGGCCAGTGGAGATCTTTCTAAATTCAAGATAGAAGATTTCGTGAAAGAGTATCACAAAGCGAAGGATAACCCCAAAGATCAGAATTTAAAAAGACCTAGGCAATCAAACGAAGAAGAACCTAGAAGTTCGAAGGGAAAAATCAATGTGATCCTTGGAGGTTCCAAACTCTGCCGAGATACGATCAGTGCTATCAAGAAGCATAGGCGAAATGTTTTACTTAAAGCAAACTTGGGTGAAGAAATTGACTTCCAAAGCGCATCAATATCATTTGATGAAGAAGAAACATGTCACCTCGAAAGACCTCATGATGACGCCCTAGTCATTACCCTAGACATTGCCAACTTCGAAGTATCGAGAATTCTCATCGATACGGGCAGTTCGGTCGATATAATCTTCTTAGGTACTCTGGAAAGGATGGGAATCAGTCGGGCGGACATAGTGGGACCTCCGTCTCCTTTGGTGGCATTCACAAGCGAGTCGGCCATGTCTCTCGGGACGATCAAACTGCCAGTTCTTGCCAAAAACGTGTCAAAGATAGTAGATTTTGTTGTTTTTGATAAACCAGCAGCATACAACATCATCCTTGGAACTCCATGGATTTATCAAATGAAGGCAGTCCCCTCGACATATCATCAGTGCATCAAATTTCCAACTCCCAGTGGAGTGGAAACAATTCGAGGAAGTCAAGAAGCTTCACGAACGTGTTATCTGACCAGTCATCGACTAAAGATCCAATAGCAATTAACGAAACCTGCGAAGAAGGAAATTCCAAGATTTCCTAGTGGACAAAAAGAAGACGATGTAGTAATCGAAGTAGTATTGGAAGAAGACAAACCAGACCGGAAAGTCCGAATTGGAGTCACTTTGACTGGTGAAATAAAAGAGGCTTTGATTGAACTTCTTAGGAAAAACAAGACGTCATTTGCATGGTCAGCGGCTGATATGCCCGGCATAGATCCGAGCATAATTTGCCACAAATTGAACGTGGATCCAAGTTTTAAGCCTGTGAAACAAAAGAGAAGAAAACTCGGAGTAGAGCGAGCAAAGGCAGTAAATGATGAAGTGGATAAACTATTAAAAATAGGATCTATAAGGGAAGTACAATACCCGGAGTGGGTAGCAAACACTGTCGTGGTCAAAAAGAAAAATGGAAAAGACAGGGTGTGTATCGACTTCACCGATCTCAATAAAGCGTGTCCGAAAGATAGTTTTCCGCTCCCACATATAGACCGGCTCGTGGAATCTACCGCTGGGAATGAATTATTAACTTTCATGGATGCCTTCTCGGGTTATAATCAAATAATGATGGATCCCGAAGACCAAGAAAAGACATCATTCATCACGGACAGAGGTACTTATTGTTATAAAGTAATGCCTTTTGGTTTAAAAAACGCAGGGGCAACTTATCAACGGTTGGTCAATAAAATGTTCCATGAGCATCTCGGGAAGACAATGGAAGTCTACATAGACGATATGTTGGTTAAATCTTTGAGAAAAGAGGATCACATTAAGCATTTGGAGGAGTGTTTCGAAATTCTCAACCGATATCAAATGAAGCTGAATCCGGCGAAGTGCACTTTCGGAGTTCCATCCGGAGAGTTCCTTGGTTATATTGTGACAAAAAGAGGAATTGAAGCTAATCCAAACCAAATTAATGCCTTTTTAAACATGCCATCCCCGAAGAACTTCAAGGAAGTACAGCGTTTGACCGGTCGAATTGCAGCCCTAAACAGATTTATTTCAAGATCAACGGACAAATCTCTACCCTTTTATCAAATTCTTAAGGGAAATAAAGGGTTCCTTTGGGATGAGAAGTGTGAAGAAGCTTTCGGACAACTTAAAGCATACCTTACCACTCCACCAGTGTTGTCTAAACCCGAAGTGGACGAGAAGCTCTATTTGTATGTTTCAGTGTCAAAACATGCAGTTAGTGGAGTCTTGGTCCGGGAGGACCGCGGAGAGCAAAAGCCGATTTACTACATAAGTAAGTCAATGACAGATCCAGAAACAAGATACACAATGATGGAAAAACTCGCACTTGCAGTAGTAACTTCAGCCCGGAAGCTACGCCCATACTTCCAATCTCATCCAGTCGAAGTATTAACCAACCAGCCACTCCGAACAATACTTCATAGTCCAAATCAATCTGGACGATTGGCGAAGTGGGCAGTGGAACTAAGTGAATATGATATAGAGTATAAAAGCAGGGTCAGCATGAAGGCTCAAGTTTTGGCAGATTTTCTAACCGAACTACCAGTGCTGGGTACATCGAAGCAACCAGAGAATCAGACTTGGAAACTGTATGTAGATGGATCTTCATCAAAACAAGGATCTGGAGTAGGAATCAAGTTGGAATCTCCAACATTGGAAATTCTTGAACAATCATTCCGTTTATTGTTTAATGCTTCTAACAATGAAGCAGAATATGAGGCACTAATTGCCGGACTTCGATTGGCACAAGGGGTTGGAGCCGAAGAGGTGGTTGCTTATTGCGATTCACAATTGGTAGTTAATCAGTTCAATGGCGATTATGAAGCGAAAGACCTAAGAATGGAAGCATACCTCGAAGTAGTAAAGGGTCTTTCCAAAGACTTCAAGAAATTCGAACTAATTCGCATACCTCGAGGAGAAAATACAACCGCGGATGCACTTGTCGCATTAGCGTCAACATCAGATCCTGAACTAAAAAGAATCATTCCGGTTGAATGTATCGCGGAGCGAAGCATTAAAACTGATAAAGAAGTCCTCGCTGTTACAAGATCTCGAGCAGCAGCGCGTGAACGTGGCGAGCCCGAAGTCGAGTTGCCACCTGTTAAACGGAGGAAGTCGAAAAAGCACAACAAGGAGCCAGATGTACTTCCAGAAACTATTATAGAGTCAGAACCGGTAATCGAGGACGACCATCCCGAACCGGACCTTGAACCAAATGAACATCCCGAACCGGAACCGCGAGTATTTCATGAGATTGACCAAATTCCGGCTAAAGATTGGGGGGCTGATTGGAGGGAGCCAATAAAGCACTACATCATGACAGGCGAGCTCCCGAAAAACAAGTGGCAAGCCAGAAAAATGAGAATCATTAGCGCGAAATTTTGTCTATCAAAAGATACATTGTATAAGCGAGGTGTTAGCGACCCCTACCTATTGTGCATCTTTGGGCCCGAAGTCGAAATCGTCGTGAGAGAAGTACACGAAGGTCTGTGTGGGAGTCATGCGTCTGGAAGGGCCATGGCTTTTAAAATAAAAAGGATGGGCTATTATTGGCCCACTATGATCACGGATTGTATCAAGTTCGCTCAAAGGTGTAAACGTTGTCAACTCCATGCACCGATGATCCATCAACCTTCGGAGTTATTCTCCTCCATTTCTGCCCCGTACCCGTTTATGAGGTGGTCGATGGATATCATTGGACCATTGCACAGATCAACTCGAGGAGCACAATACCTATTGGTCTTAACGGATTATTTTTCAAAGTGGATCGAAGCTGAAGCATATGCTAGCATCAAAGATTCGGCGGTGAATACTTTCATTTGGAAGAATATCATATGCCGACATGGGGTTCCATACGAGATAGTTACTGATAATGGGCCACAGTTCATTTCGCACGAATTCGAAGCTTTTTGCTCAGAATGGGGGATCAAGGTCAGTTATTCCACTCCACGGTATCCACAAGGGAATGGCCAAGCTGAAGCTGCGAACAAAACAATTTTGAGCAATCTCAAAAACGCTTGAGTCACTTAAAAGGAGGATGGTATGATGAACTCCAACCCGTCCTATGGGCTTATCGAACAACCCCTAGGCGACCTACCGGAGAAACTCCGTTTTCCCTAGTTTATGGCATGGAAGCAGTAGTACCGGCTGAACTCAATGTGCCCGGTCTTCGCCGAACAGAAGCACCATTGAACGAAGAGGAGAATTCAGCAATGCTCGATGACTCGCTGGATACCATTAATGAAAGACGGGATCAAGCCTTAATTCGGATACAAAATTACCAGCAAGCAGCAGCTCGATACTACAATTCCAAAGTCAAAAGCAGACCATTCTTTGTAGGCGATTATGTGCTAAGGCGAGTTTTTGATAATAAAAAAGAAGAAGGCGCGGGCAAACTCGGCATTAATTGGGAAGGACCTTATATTATTACCGAAGTGGTTCGAAATGGTGTTTATTAGGTTGAAAGACTTAGAAGGCAGTCCAGTCCAGCAACCTTGGAACGTGATCAATCTAAAGAAGTTCTATGTTTAATACGCATTTTGTTATGTACATGAACTACGGTGTGGCTTGATCCCGAAATGGGTACGTAGGCAGCTCGAAAACGAGTTCAGCTATTAATGAAAATTGTTTATTTCTTAAAGAGAAAAAGCTCGACTATGCGAACGTACAAAGCGAATAAGATTCGACTAGGCGAAAATTGGAAGCAAACATTTATTCAAACAAGCAAGACAAAGTATCGATCACTTCGAGTTAGGTAAACCCTCCCGGAGAGCAGAACACCTGAACTCCTTGACCTGCGAGGTCCAGAACTGGCATCATACAATCCGGGATACGAGCAAAATCGGAGATTCCGAGCTCAATCCACTCTCCGGGGTGGGAGCCAAGGATGTGAAGATCTCTTGACACCGTAGTAAGCCTGCGTTGCATTCGGTTAATCCTTTTCCGAAGTCTCTTCTTTTCCAACGTAAGCTTCCGGTGTTGAAGCGCAAGCGCCTCTATGAATGCCATCGCTGTTCCTTGGTCCCTGGTTGGGAGGTTCCTGATCAAAGCGCATGGAGCTCGGATCTGAGATCTAAAGAAGCCGCGAGGTGGAGGAGATTGCCTGTTTGGCTCATTTGGAACACCGTCGTTTATCATTCCGATCCTGGAGAAGTCGGGCATAGATTCTGAACATCGAAGGTTGAACTCCATACCTGCTAAAATGAGAAAGGGTAGTAAGGAATAAAGGGAAAGTGAAGCTGTAATTTATAGGGATGCCGTATCCCTAGCAAGCTGCGGATTCCGCCTAGAAATAAAGTGATTCGCGGAAAGATTTATGCCCTTAATCGATCCTGCATTAAAAGACGTATCTCCAAGAAGGATATGAGAATCAAAGGAGTTGCAAGTGTTTCCATAAATAAAAAGGGCCGAGGCCCATTACGAGTTCAAAAAAAAAAAAAAAAAAAAAGAGAGAGAAACAGAGTTAAGGAACATTTATGGAAGGGGCTCAGGAACAGGCTCCTTCATCGCCGGTTTAGTGTTCGAAGTGGACGCCTTGTTTTTGGAATTGACTTCGGGTTCATTCCGGACACGTTTCCAAGGATTGTCGTCATTTTCCTCGTCTTCCTCTTCACTGTCAATAGGAGCAACTTCGGTAGGGGCATTCACTGGTCCCTGAACTTGACCCTTAGCACGGAGATACATCCGGAGCATTCTCGGGATCTCCGCGATAGAGTCGAAGTTCCTCCACTCCCATTGAAAGGGGTCACTTTCCAAGGCCCTCACTTTCCTTTCCACTCGAGCAATACGAGCCTCGAGCGTTTGCCTCTTGAGTCCCAGCCGCTGCCTCTCGTCGCACAAACGACGATTGTTTGTCGACAAACCTATCACCAAAAAGAATAAATTAAAGTGAAAGGCATAAGGTTTTGGTCAAGAGAGTCGAATTTTGACCTTGTCCATAAAGTCGTAAGCCTCTTTCTTTTCCCTCGAAGGGAAGTGGAACACAGCATGAGGAAAGAGAACGCCGGCCGGTTCGAAGCTGTCGCCGGACAAGAACAGAGGACTGCCAGGATCGGTGGGGACCACAGTTTCGTTTTCCGTTGTTATAAAAAATTATCGAGAGAATTTTGGAGTTCCTTGGAAAAATATAGAGGCAAACTTGCCTCTATTTATAATAGGTCTAGGGTTATCTTGAAACCGTAATTAATGATGATAGTGTGCCCGAGTGGTTTAAACTGTTTTTGGAAATAGAGAAAGGCAGTTATTGCCTTAAAGGCGTGCGACTTTCCCTATTCCAAGGAAGGGAAAGAGCAACCGTCGCATTTAAGGCAAGAGGCCCATTAAGCATAAAGTTTTTAAGGCCCAAGCCCAACGAATTCACCGAGTTGACTAAACCCGAAGTGGGGAACTCGCGTTAAGCCGAGCCCAGATCTCGCATTCCAAGAGAGAAGGGCCTGATCAGCCTAAAATTCTCAAATGACATAGCCACAAGGCCAAGAAGTGTTAAAAGCGGACTTTGCAAACCCGCATATAATTTTAACCAGGACCCCCTCGGGATCATAACCTTAAGGGAAAAAGGTTTAAAAGCCTCCTCAGGCAAATATCTTGTTCAAAAGATACTGATAATAAAGCCTCCTAGGGCAAAAGCAAAACATAAAGATTTAAGTCTCAAAAATATATAATGGGACAAGCCCCAATTCGGAGTGGACGCAGCCACTACGGGTCAGCAGACACTTCGGCTTCCATTTCGGTTGTCGGGTTTCCATCCGCCTCCTTGGCCGGGACTTGTTCAGAGGAAGTTCCTTGTTCATTCACTGCGGTACAACATCTCCTGGGATGACCTTCGGTGCAGCAGGGACTTCGGATAAGACGACGCCCTCCGTCTCACTTGAACCTATAAAAGACAGTTCGGGTCAAGCAAAAGGCAAGAAGAAGGTAGTAAGCATCAAGAACTAGTGTTACTGCCCAGTCTAGGACCGCCTGATTCACTTAGAGGAGGAGATTCAGTAAAAAACCTCCGCGAAATCCTGAGGGTTGAATGACGAAGCGGGAAGAGCTGCCAGACGATTTCTCTTTTTGGATAAGCTAGACGACAGCTCGGATCTCTCTTCACCTCGGAGAAATCATCGTCGTGGATTTGATCCAGCAAGATTAGGTTGCTCTCGTGCTCTTTGATGTCGACTCCAGATCCGACTTAACCTTCTCAGTTTGAATAAAGCGGATGGCCCTTGAATCAACTCCATCCCTCGTCCCTTTACCTCTTTTCTGGCCTTCGACGCCGACCTTGCCAATTCGGAATCACGCAACTTGGTAATCGCGTTGTACTTCGCGTGAAGTTCAATGAGTTGGTTATTTAGGGTATCGGCGGATGATTCGGATTCATGAAGCTACCCTGAACACCAGAAAGCTCGTTCTGTATTGGTATTCTGGTCGTACTGGTCCTTCAGATCCCCCTTTATCTTCTCAAGCTCAGATTTGAGGCCAACTACTTGATCTTCCAGTTGTTGCTTAGAGCCCGAAGATGAGTGAAGGTCGGACTCAAGAGTAGTAAACTTGCCTCTCCATTCAATCTCCTGTTGCTGGCTAAGTAACAGTCCTTCATAGTGTTCAACCATGTCGTTGAGTTCGCTGTTCGCCTGGCATTTTGTATAAACTCGAGATGATGAACCAGTTGGAACTAACAAAAAATGAATGAAGTAAAACTAACCCGAGATGAGTGATGCGCATGAAGCAAATAGCGTTCGCGAATTGCCGGACGCCACTTGTCGAATTCCGGCAGGATTAGACCCGACCGGGTCTTAAAGCATCGAAAAACGCTACCTTCTTTCTCCATAGCTGTGAAGGAAGAAGAAGGGAATTGTAATATTTTGAATCAAGATGAAGTGAAAACCCTTAAGAATGCGTAAAGTTACCTGTAAGCGATCTGATTTGGGGGACAAGAGCAGGTTTTGACTTCGGAGAAGCATCTTGAGATCCAGAACCTTCCTTCTGAGGAGATACGCTCCGAGTGGTCTTCTCGCCATCATGTCGGGAAGAGAAGACATGTCAACCGGCGCAGGAGGACCCATTGTTTTAGATGGAGGAGACGATCGAGGTGAACGGTCATCCGGGCCCTCGATTTCTCCTATGCGGAGAAGAATCGCTGCGAGATGACTTGTCTCTTTTCTTACGAATCAAATCTTTAAGCGGTGCGCTGCTAAAGTCATCTCGGGGAGGTCGAGGAGAGTCACGACGAGGAGATCGGTCTCTCCGAGGAGAACGATCATTACGACGTTCACGACGAGGTGTTAATCTATAAGCAGCGACAGATCTGTCCCCTCGGTGCTGTTGTCGTCAACCAGTAAGGTCCTGCTGTAGTCCTTTCTTGTCAATGGCGGCCGCAAGGAACGCCTTGTTTTCATCACAAGCCTCTGCTATCGGTTTGGAGAGCTTCTTACGCTGGGCAGTGAGGGCCCGAGCTGACAATCCTGAGTTGAGGAGGAGGCGGAAGACGATGAAGGTGATTGGTGGACTCATCCTGAGTTTTCGATTGGCTTCAATGAACCGATCGAGAGTAAAGGAATTCCAAAGGGTTTCCCCTCTAAGGATTGTCTTGAAGAAGTTGACGAATTCCTCAGTTGGGAGAATTGGAGCAATGAAGGCTGCAAAAATGAAACAACAGATTTGGTTAGTAAAAGAATAGGGTGATTAAGAAAATGTCTGTAACCTATTTTCTACCAGGCTTTGCAGACCACTTCGATGGAAGTACATCGGAAAGACTTCCAATCGAAGCAGGAGTTTTCTTAATCAGAAACCAGGGATGGTGCCAGTTTCATCCTTGTTCGGGAGATGCGAGATGATGTTCCTATTAGCGTTCGGGTACGCCGAAAGTACCCTGCCTTCTTTGACGAACTTCTCACACTTAGAAGTTCATTCAGCTCGGGAACCCCAATAATGTAGCCAGCTTCCGCCGCAACGGTTATGATTCCAAGGATGGTTCGGAGGAGTTGGGGGTTAGCTGAGGCAAAGCAATTTCAAGGGCCGCCAGATACCGGACTAAGGCTTCGGGAAGAGGGAAGGTCAATCCACAGCCCTTGAAGTAGATTTCATAAACGCAAAAGTAACCATCACGGTGATCCTCCGGGGACTCCGTAGGATCGGCCATCTTCGATTCCGCCATCACGTCAGGTGGAAGTCGGCAGAGTTCTTTCAATCGTTGAAGGGATTGAATGGTACAAGTAGATCTGTAGTGAGGTCCGGCGATATCGTTAGGACGGGTGCAATCGTCAAGGCTAGAACGTTTCCCGTCGTAAGACGGAGACTCAGGTCTGTCGGAATCGGAAGACATCGAAGGAAATGGGAAAACTCAAGTTCCAGAAGAGAAAGTTTGCGAAAGAGACAGAGAAGACTTGGCAGGAAAAGAGAAAAAGCAAAGAAATTTTTACCAAAAGATAAAGATAAAAGAAGGTTACCTCACGCAAACTAAGTGGTAATGATGGAACCGCCTCGGGAGTCGTGGGGAAGTGGAAAGGTTTTCCCCGTTTTAATAGTAATAATTAAGATACGGTTGATGGTGACAGATGTCACGCGATCAAATATGGGTATACCGAAATTAAAGGATTGACAGGATCTTGGCGGGAAAATCAGAAGATCCCTCAAGCGCAATCTTTGGTCATTAAAACGATTAAGCCTTCCGAACTGGAATAAGCATTCGAAAGACTTGGGGGGCTAATTGTTGGTGTCGGATCCCGCACCAGTAGACCGGGACCAACCAAAGATTGCCACGTAATAAGATGAAGGCCCACAGAGGATAAGGCCCATTAAAACCCAGGTTACAGAATATATCGAAGTGGGCATCAAAGGGCCCGGAGTGGTCCTCGGGATACTCGAATCGAAGTCAGACGGTTCAAAGTAACTTGGGCCAAAAGGCGAAGCCCATGAAGATCAGAATCAATTCAAATTCAAACGTTGAGCAATTAAACTCGAAGACCAAAACGGACATATTTAAGAGAGAATAATTGTGTTTAATGAGATTAAATGTCGTTTGTCAATATAAATAAGAGGGCTAATAGCCATGTAAAGGATACGCAATTTTTCTAGCAAATACACTATATCATTTTTCCAATTCCATAGCTTTTTATATATTTTGTCCTCAAGAATAATCATTC